>CM068373.1:133363670-133378670 GCA_034769895.1 Magicicada septendecula | reverse complement strand
ATGGGACGCCAGAAAATCAAGTTTTTCTTGCCCCGTTTCTTAAAAAAAAAACTGGGCAACCGGAAGTCACGCCGGGACAACAAATGAGACGACAAAAATAAAAGTTTTTCTTGCCGGTTTCTTAAAAAAAAAACTGGGCAACCGGAAGTCTCGCCGGGACAACAAATGGGACGCCAGAAAATCAAGTTTTCTTGCCCCGTTTCTTAAAAAAAAAACTGGGCAACCGGAAGTCTCGCCGGGACAACAAATGAGACGACAAAAATAAAAGTTTTTCTTGCCGGTTTCTTAAAAAAAAAAACTGGGCAACCGGAAGTCTCGCCGGGACAACAAATGAGACGACAAAAATAAAAGTTTTTCTTGCCGGTTTCTTAAAAAAAAAAACTGGGCAACCGGAAGTCTCGCCGGGACAACAAATGAGACGACAAAAATAAAAGTTTTTCTTGCCGGTTTCTTAAAAAAAAAAAAACTGGGCAACCGGAAGTCTCGCCGGGACAACAAATGAGACGAGTAAAGGCCCAGTAGAGCGCCGGCGGGACGCTCTGCACTGACGCCGATGAAGCCCGCCCGAGGTGGGGCTGAGGCTCGCGCGCAGAGTTTATGTTAGGACCAGTACGCGTAGGGGAATAGTTGGTAAAGAAGCGGGGGGGGGGGCGGCCGCCAAATCGGCGGTAAAACGCTACGCCACCGACGTAGTGGCAGCGCGCCGGTGATTCGGAGTATACCTTAAGATAGATGTACCAAGGGGGGCGTGGCCCGGCGCCGCCTAGCCAAACTGCCACCAATTGGGTGGGGGTCGTTTCGTAATGCGGAGTATCACTTTGACTATTCCACCCGTTCTGCGGAGTATGACTTTAATATTCGCTCGCTTCGGATTATGACTTTAAACGTTCTTGCCGTTTCGGAGTATCACTTTGACTATTCGCTCGCTTCGGATTATGACTTTAAACGGTCTTGTCGTTTCGGAGTATCACTTTGACTATTCGTGTTCTGCGGAGTATCACTTTAATATTCGCTCGCTTCGGATTATGACTTTAAACGTTCTTGCCGTTTCGGAGTATCACTTTGACTATTCGCTCGCTTCGGATTATGACTTTAAACGGTCTTGCCGTTTCGGAGTATCACTTTGACTATTCGTGTTCTGCGGAGTATCACTTTAATATTCGCTCGCTTCGGATTATGACTTTAACGATCGTGTTGCGTCGGAGTATCACTTTAGTTATCCACGTACTGCAGACGACGCTCGCCTCGCCGCCGGCAAATAGGACAGAGCCTTTCCCCGTACCGCTACGCAGCGAACTGCCACATTATAACCAAGTTATACAAAGCGCGGGTAGGCGGCGGGTATAACAATCTCTTTCTTAACGTAGCCAGATGCCTGGACGACCGGTTAGAGACGCTCATCTATGGATTAACGAGATTCCTGCTGTCCCTATTCTTTTTCTTGCGTTAATATTTCCTCGCGACGGAGTATGACCTTGACTATTCGCATTCAGCGGACTTTCACTTTACCTATCCGTAGGCGTCGGAATATGACATCAACAATTTCTCAAAATTTTTCAAAAAGTCAAAATTCACTTTTCAAAAATTTTTAACTTTTTTCGAATTTTTCACCAACCTGAATATATCTTCAGCGTTTCCCACTAAAAATAAAAATATTCTGAAAATTTTTCCTTAAAGTAACTTTTTATTGTCTAATTAACCCTTTTATTATATTAAAAATAAACCAATTTCCAATAATTTTTCAAGTCCAATCCGTTAACTAACGTCCACCAACTTTAATCGCAACTAAAAATATTACTCTCTAAAAAAATTTTTATTTTTCAAAAAAATTTCCAAGTCTTTTTCCCTCACACAAGGGAAAAAAGGGAAACTTCCCTACCAGTGGGAAAAAAATTCCCCATCAGAAATTTAATTTTCCAAATGTCACAAAAAAAAAATCCAAAGGTTCAAAAAAATCAGCTGTTTTCTTAAATATATTTACTCGTACAGATTATTTCTGTTTATTATACTATTTTACACCTAAAATTATTTATATATGCACTATTAAGTGTTCCTGGTACCTGTAATTATACAATTATGCAATTCTACCTGTAAATAGATCCTTATTTCTATATAAGTTAATAAATTACACGTTACTCACCAACCATAATCCTGTTCCGCCATGAATTAATTCCTAGTAACACAAGGCACATTAACAAGTTTAAAACGTTGATTAAACGTTTAAAAACACAAATATCCGCCAAACAAACTATCACAAATCGTTAAACTATCACTCCAGGTTCAATTTAGACACGCACTAAACTTACTACTTCAAAAATACTTCTGTTTTAACAATACTTGAAAAAATCAGCTGTTTTCCCTTTACCCAGGGAAAAAAGGGAAAACCTCCCCGCTGGTGGGAATTAGAAATTCCCTATCAGCTTTTTTCTTTAATTTTTCTTCTTAAATATATTTACTCGTACAGATTATATCTGTTTATTATACTATTTTACACTTGAAATTATTTATATATGCACTATTAAGTGTTCCTGCTACCAATTCTACCTGTAAATAGATCCTTATTTCTATACAAGTTAATAAATTACACGTCCTGTTCGACTATTCGACTTCCGTATAAACAGAACAAGATAGGCCTGTACGACACTCGCCTCGCCGGCAAACAGGACAGCGCTCTTTCCCGTACCGCTACGCAGCGAACTAGCATATTGTAACCAAGTTATACAAAGCCTTTATAAACGGCGGGAGTAACAATCACTCTCTTAACGTAGCCAGACGCCTTCTCATACGATTAGTGACGCTCATCCATGGATTCACGAGATTCCCGCTGTCCCTATTCTTTTTTCCGGGCGTACCCGTCTCCCGGGGCCCGCCGATCTCCCGAGGAGTCGGTATGACCTCTCGTTCAAGATTCGTTAACTGTTACCAACCGTTAACTAACGTCCGTTAACTGTTAACACTGCTTTAGTATCTCACAACATCAAAAATAATTTTCAGTTCAAAAATTCTTCTGTCTTGTTCCCTCGACACGGGAAAAAAGGGAAAATTTCCCTCTTTGTGGGAATTCCCCGCCACTCGCCGGCAAATAGAAAAGCGCCTTTTCCCGTACCGCAGAGCAACGAACTATCACATTATAACCAAGTTATACAAAGCCTTTATGAACGGTCGGGAACCGTGGAATCCTCTAAGAGGGAGATAGTAGGGTTTGGACCGCGAAGAGCACCGCAGTTGCAGCGGTGTCCGGATCTTCCCCTCGGACCTTGAAAATCCGGGGGAGGGCTACGCGGACAGTCCGCGCCGGATCGTACCCAAATCCGCAGCAGGTCTCCAAGGTGAAGAGCCTCTAGTCGATAGAATAACGTAGGTAAGGGAAGTCGGCAACTCGGATCCGTACCTTCGGAAGAAGGGTTGGCTCTGAGGACCGGGGCGTGTCGGGCTTGACGGGGAAGCGGGACCGCGCCGGGGGTTCACGCCCCCGGCGCGCCCGCGAACCGAGCTCGGTCCCGTGCCTCGCCCCTACCGCGGAACCGCCTTGCTGCGAGGCCGCCGGCTGTCGGTCGCGGGCCGTCCGGCCGCGCCGCGCCGCGCGGTTAGTTCGCTCGCCGTTGCGTGCGCGGTCCTGGCGCCCGAGGGCGGCCCGGTTTACGCCTCTTCGGCCGCCATTCAACGGTCGACTCGGAACTGGCACGGACCGGGGGAATCCGACTGTCTAATTAAAACAAAGCATTGGGATCGGCCCCCGACGGGTGTTGACGCAATGTGATTTCTGCCCAGTGCTCTGAATGTCAACGTGCATCTCTACGTTGAATTTCTCCGAAATTCAAGCAAGCGCGGGTAAACGGCGGGCGTAACAATCACTTTCTTAACATAGCCGGATGCCTTCTCAACCGATTAGTAACGCTCATCTATGGATTAACGAGATTCCCGCTGTCCCCATTCTTTTTTTTTACCAAGGCCCCCGGGTGTGCAGACCCGGAAGGCTGGCTTATGGCCGCCGCTGGTAGACCTAGTAGCTTGCTACGAAGTCGCCCCTTGGTCAGTGGGAGGTCTCTCGTTTTTAACGAGAGGTCTAAACTGACTCCTCGGGAGACCGGGGGGCCCCAGGAGGCGGGTACGCCTGTCTCTTGCCCCGGTCGGGTATGGACGGGGGGTCTGGCAAAATGCGGGACCCTTCGGCCATATTTGGTGTTGGACTCGAGGTGGTTTGTGGTTTCGGTTCGGCGGTATCGTTCCGGGATCTTTCGGGATCCTGGGGGGCTGCCTGCGGACTGATAAATCCTAGATAGTGGATATTCCGAACCCCACGGAGGGATTAGAGCTGCACGTCTCACAATCCCAAGGGGTACCGACCATAAGAACGTCGGGCGCCTTGTCAGCGTTATTTTATATTAGACACCACGCCCATGGGGGCCATGGGTGTAGATAGGACTATGTCCTAGGCACACACATGTTAAACTGATCTATATCTGTCCCCATTCTTTTCCGTAGAGAATACGGGGCGAGCGTATTTAAATCGATTATTCGCTTATAAATCGACTTCCCGTAGACGTATGGACGTCAGATTGGTGTCTTTGTCTTAGTTTAGACGTCCCCTAAAATATCCTATGGTCATAGCATTACCTAGTCTGAGAACCATATTATCTCAATTCGCGCGCGCGTTTATATCGATTATTCGCCCATGAATCGACTTCCGGTCGACGTAGGAACACGGGATTGAAGTCTTTCTCTTAGTTATGATTTGCCCTACAATATCTAATGGTAATTGCATTACGTTATCTGGGAACCGAATTGTCTACAAAATAAAAGTCATACTCCGAACCTTTCGTTTTTCCTTAATAAATCGGCTATCGATGGCCGCAGAAACACGAAACCGGTACCGTTGTCTTAGTTTCGATGTCCTCTACAGTATCCATGTACGACAGCATACCCTTATCTGGTAATCCCTACACAAAAATTTCCAAGTCCCAAAATGAAAGTCATACTCCGAACCATTCGTTGTTCCTTAATAAATCGGCTATCGATGGCCGCAGAAACACGAAACCGGTACCGTTGTCTTAGTTTCGATGTCCTCTACAGTATCCATGTACGACAGCATACCCTTATCTGGTAATCCCTACACAAAAATTTCCAAGTCCCAAAATGAAAGTCATACTCCGAACCATTCGTTGTTCCTTAATAAATCGGCTATCGATGGCCGCAGAAACACGAAACCGGTACCGTTGTCTTAGTTTCGATGTCCTCTACAGTATCCATGTACGACAGCATACCCTTATCTGGTAATCCCTACACAAAAATTTCCAAGTCCCAAAATGAAAGTCATACTCCGAACCATTCGTTGTTCCTTAATAAATCGGCTATCGATGGCCGCAGAAACACGAAACCGGTACCGTTGTCTTAGTTTCGATGTCCTCTACAGTATCCATGTACGACAGCATACCCTTATCTGGTAATCCCTACACAAAAATTTCCAAGTCCCAAAATGAAAGTCATACTCCGAACCTTTCGTTTTTCCTTAATAAATCGGCTATCGATGGCCGCAGAAACACGAAACCGGTACCGTTGTCTTAGTTTCGATGTCCTCTACAGTATCCATGTATCACAGCATACCCTTATCTGGTAATCCCTAAACAAAAATTTCTAAGTCCCAAAATGAAAGTCATAATCCGAACTGCCGCTTCGGATTATACCTTTCGTTTTTCCTTAATAAATCGGCTATCGATGGCCGTAGAAACACGAAACCGGTACCATTGTCTTAGTTTCGATGTCCTGTACAGTATCCATGTATCACAGCATACCCTTATCTGGAAATCCCTAAACAAAAATTTCAAAGTTCCAACAGTTTTTAGAAATTCGTAAATCGATTATTCGGTCACTATTTACCGCCCTGAGCCCGACTCACCACTCAAAACACTCAGAATAACGTGTAGAATAAGGATCCGTGCTCGTATATATGTGTTATCATAAAATCGACGTAGGAATTGTGCTCCAGACAAATCTCTACCTCTATGGGGGGTAGTGTGGTCTCGTGGACAAGTTCACGCGGGACTTGTGATTTCGCCGGATCTGTGCAACCAAAGCCCGGTATCGCTGCAGAGCCGCTCCCGTGAACGATTTGGGCCGCGGGAATTGTGATTTTGCCGAATCTGTGCAACCAAAGCCCGGTATCGCTGCAGAGCCGCTCCCGTGAATGATTTGGGCCGCGGCTCCTCTACCCCTTGCAGTGTTATGTCCACGAGAACGCCGTCTCTTCGGAGAACCTCGCGTGAGGGAATAGCGCGGGAGTCGTCCGACGGGTCTTCCCCGGAGTCCGTCCACGGAAGCCGGGAAGTCTTAGGTCGGATCCCGCGAAAGACGGCCGGGCCAGAGACCGAGCGCCTCGCCAGACATGTCGACGGCTTTCCCGGGCTTCGGTGTACCTCCCGTGCCCCGGGGAGGTATCTGACCAAGTCCTACCGCGGGAGTTCGACCGGCCTGGATGCCGGAAAAATCAGGCGGTGTCCCGGCATCGGTGGAAGCCTCCCGCGTAGGGAATAGCGCGGGAGTCGTCCGACGGGTCTTCCCCGGAGTCCGTCCACGGAACCCGGGGAGTCTTAGGTCGGATCCCGCGAAAGACGGCCGGGCCAGAGACCGAGCGCCTCGCCCGACATGTCGACGGCTTTACCGGGCTTCGGTGTACCTCCCGTACCCCGGGGTGGTATCTGACCAAGTCCTACCGCGGGAGTTCGACCGGCCTGGATGCCGGAAAAATCAGGCGGTGTCCCGGCATCGGTGGAAGCCTCCCGCGTAGGGAATAGCGCGGGAGTCGTCCGACGGGTCATCCCCGGAGTCCGTCCACGGAACCCGGGGAGTCTTAGGTCGGATCCCGCGAAAGACGGCCGGGCCAGAGACCGAGCGCCTCGCCCGACATGTCGACGGCTTTACCGGGCTTCGGTGTACCTCCCGTACCCCGGGGAGGTATCTGACCGAGTCCTACCGCGGGAGTTCGACCGGCCTGGATGCCGGAAAAATCAGGCGGTGTCCCGGCATCGGTGGAAGCCTCCCGCGTAGGGAATAGCGCGGGAGTCGTCCGACGGGTCTTCCCCGGAGTCCGTCCACGGAACCCGGGGAGTCTTAGGTCGGATCCCGCGAAAGACGGCCGGGCCAGAGACCGAGCGCCTCGCCCGACATGTCGACGGCTTTACCGGGCTTCGGTGTACCTCCCGTACCCCGGGGTGGTATCTGACCAAGTCCTACCGCGGGAGTTCGACCGGCCTGGATGCCGGAAAAATCAGGCGGTGTCCCGGCATCGGTGGAAGCCTCCCGCGTAGGGAATAGCGCGGGAGTCGTCCGACGGGTCATCCCCGGAGTCCGTCCACGGAACCCGGGGAGTCTTAGGTCGGATCCCGCGAAAGACGGCCGGGCCAGAGACCGAGCGCCTCGCCCGACATGTCGACGACTTTACCGGGCTTCGGTGTACCTCCCGTACCCCGGGGAGGTATCTGACCAAGTCCTACCGCGGGAGTTCGACCGGCCTGGATGCCGGAAAAATCAGGCGGTGTCCCGGCATCGGTGGAAGCCTCCCGCGTAGGGAATAGCGCGGGAGTCGTCCGACGGGTCATCCCCGGAGTCCGTCCACGGAACCCGGGGAGTCTTAGGTCGGATCCCGCGAAAGACGGCCGGGCCAGAGACCGAGCGCCTCGCCCGACATGTCGACGGCTTTCCCGGGCTTCGGCGAACCTCCCGTACCCCGGGGAGGTATCTGACAGAGTCCTACCGCGGGAGTTCGACCGGCCAGGATGCCGGAAAAAATCAGGCGGTGTCCCGGCATCGGCGGAAGCCTCCCGCGTAGTGAATAGCGCGGGAGTCGTCCGACTGGTCTTCCCCGGAGTCCGTCCACGGAACCCGGGGAGTCTTAGGTCGGATCCCGCGGAAGACGGCCGGGCCAGAGACCGAGCGCCTCGCCCGACATGTCGACGGCTTTCCCGGGCTTCGGAGAACCTCCCGTACCCCGGGAGGTCTCTGACCAAGTCCTAGAGATTTGAGAATCTCTTTGGCCGGATTCGAGCGCTGATTTTCCGCGTCACTTCAGACATCTCCCCACTTTGTCAAAGTGGGGAGAAGCGATTGCTCGTTCTCGGCGATCGACCTTACTTTTTCGGCGGCTTTCACAGAAGTGTGAGTTGTACTGGAGCACAATTCTTAGAACTATGCTTCAGACAAACCTACACCTCTTTGAGGTGTCATGAGGTCACACGGAAATTGTCAGTTCCGACTCGGTTATGTTGAAACTCGCCGGCTTCAGTGGTCGTCTGGGTAAACTCTGCCGAGTCGTGACCGGTCGTGTCTCGACTGCTCCGGTCAAGTCGGCTGTCCACCAGCCGCGAGACCCCGAGGCAAAGGAGGCACGTCCGTTCCGGCCAATGCTTTGTTGTTCCCGTCGGCCCATGAAGTCGTAGGTTCAGCGTGCCTAGAAGGAATTTGGGAATTCCGGAGACCGATTGACGGGCGGCCGCGGTCGAGATTCGCTCTCGCTACCCGGTCGCCGGCCTCGCTGGAGATGCCCGCCGTGCTCGCATTCGTGCGCGGCAACGACGGGCTCTCCGGCGCAAGAGGTGGACGGTGTCGAAACAGCCGATTATCCGTACAAGGAGATCCGCCGACACAGTCCTGTCTTCCTCGCGGCCTCGACGCCGCTACGAGGAAGTCGGCCTCGCCAGAGGTGGTTCGGGTCCTTTCGGACCCGTTACCTGTTTTTCCCGACAGCCTCCGGGCAGTGTCGGGGAATCCGGCCTCTGCACCCTTCGCGGTCGGTTCGCCGAACGCTTAGGGCCTCGATCGGTCCGCCGATCAGAGGGGTAGCCTCTTGGAACGTCGGGCTGACCTAAAAAAACTGACGTCCGCCCAGATTCCCGGTATTCCGGGAACAGCCTCAATCGCCGCGGGGCTGGATAAACTAAAGGCGACCCACAGCACCGTCGCGGGCGCAGGCAGCCGAAACCGGGCGCGAAAGCGCAAACGGCTAGGCGCCTACTGCTCTTACGCGGCAAACCTAACCAGGCGGACGTTCGCTACGGGCAGTGCCCGTACGAAACTGACCCGCCGTGAAAAGTCGTTGAGCGCTAAGCCCAGTCTGAGACCCGGGCGTCTGTTAAACGAACGAGACTGACAAAGCCGTGGCCGCCCAGAGCGGTCCGGGAAACGGTCGAAGCGACCGAGGTAAACGCTTGTATACACGAAAAGGCGAGGGAGGCCATGCTCCCTCGACAGAACGTATAAGCCATAAAGCGCCGGCAAGGCGGAAGGGCTAGCATGAGCGGCGGATCTTGCGATCCGCAGCGAGTAGCGAACCCCCGCCTTCCGCGCACAAAGTGAGGTCCCGGCCGGCCCCGCGAACGCGGGAGCCGCGCCGGTCGCCCCGAAAAAAATATCGGGGCGCGCGTCCGAAGAGAACGGACTCGCGCGCTCCCTGGTTGATCCTGCCAGTAGTCATATGCTTGTCTCAAAGATTAAGCCATGCAAGTCTCAGTACATGCCGCACTAAGGTGAAACCGCAAAAGGCTCATTAAATCAGTTATGGTTCCTTGGATCTTAAACAGTTACTTGGATAACTGTGGTAATTCTAGAGCTAATACATGCAAACAAGTCCCGACCAGAGATGGAAGGGACGCTTTTATTAGATCAAAACCGATCGGCGTCCGGCTCCGGCCGGCGCCGTCTCTTTTGGTGACTCTGGATAACTTTTAGCTGATCGCACGGTCACAGTACCGGCGACGCATCTTTCAAATGTCTGACTTATCAACTGTCGATGGTAGGCTCTGCGCCTACCATGGTTGTAACGGGTAACGGGGAATCAGGGTTCGATTCCGGAGAGGGAGCCTGAGAAACGGCTACCACATCCAAGGAAGGCAGCAGGCGCGCAAATTACCCACTCCCGGCACGGGGAGGTAGTGACGAAAAATAACGATACGGGACTCATCCGAGGCCCCGTAATCGGAATGAGTACACTTTAAATACTTTAACGAGTACCAATTGGAGGGCAAGTCTGGTGCCAGCAGCCGCGGTAATTCCAGCTCCAATAGCGTATATTAAAGTTGTTGCGGTTAAAAAGCTCGTAGTTGGATCTGTGTGCCACGCTGTCGGTTCGCCGCCCGTCGGTGTCAACTGGCATGTCTGTGGGACGTCCTGCCGGTGGCGGTACGGGCTGTCGGCGCTGCGTAGGGGTTCGCCCCCGAAGCACGTCGGCGTGTCCCGGTCCGCCGATTCAATCCCGCCGCGGTGCTCTTCACTGAGTGTCGAGGTGGGCCGGCACGTTTACTTTGAACAAATTAGAGTGCTCAAATCAGGTCGTATTTAGGCCTGAATACTGTGTGCATGGAATAATGGAATAGGACCTCGGTTCTATTTTGTTGGTTTTTTGGAATCAGAGGTAATGATTAATAGGGACAGTCGGGGGCATTCGTATTGCGACGTTAGAGGTGAAATTCTTGGATCGTCGCAAGACGAACCTAAGCGAAAGCATTTGCCAAGTATGTTCCCGTTAATCAAGAACGAAAGTTAGAGGTTCGAAGGCGATCAGATACCGCCCTAGTTCTAACCATAAACGATGCCAGCCAGCGATCCGCCGAAGTTCCTCCGATGACTCGGCGGGCAGCTTCCGGGAAACCAAAGCTTTTGGGTTCCGGGGGAAGTATGGTTGCAAAGCTGAAACTTAAAGGAATTGACGGAAGGGCACCACCAGGAGTGGAGCCTGCGGCTTAATTTGACTCAACACGGGAAACCTCACCAGGCCCGGACACCGGAAGGATTGACAGATTGAGAGCTCTTTCTTGATTCGGTGGGTGGTGGTGCATGGCCGTTCTTAGTTGGTGGAGCGATTTGTCTGGTTAATTCCGGTAACGAACGAGACTCTAGCCTGCTAAATAGACGATTTCCGGTATCCACAATAGTGCTACCGGCGAAATCAATATCTTCTTAGAGGGACAGGCGGCTTTCAGCCGCACGAAACTGAGCAATAACAGGTCTGTGATGCCCTTAGATGTCCTGGGCCGCACGCGCGCTACACTGAAGGAATCAGCGTGTATACCCTGGCCGAAAGGCTCGGGCAACCCGTTGAACCTCCTTCGTGCTAGGGATTGGGGCTTGCAATTGTTCCCCATGAACGAGGAATTCCCAGTAAGCGCGAGTCATAAGCTCGCGTTGATTACGTCCCTGCCCTTTGTACACACCGCCCGTCGCTACTACCGATTGAATGATTTAGTGAGGTCTTCGGACTGGTGCGCGGCGGCCGCATCCGCGGCCGCCGATGCCACCGGGAAGATGACCGAACTTGATCATTTAGAGGAAGTAAAAGTCGTAACAAGGTTTCCGTAGGTGAACCTGCGGAAGGATCATTAACGCAGAGATCGGAACTGTGGCTCGCTGCGCCGGCCACGGGTTCCGCGCTCGCCCCGGAGTTTGGACGGCCCGTTTCTCCGCACAAAAAAACGGGACCGAAAGGCACGAGCGCCTGTACCTTAAAGAGCTAACGCCAGGCGGCCCGTGGAATGGCCGGCGGGGCACCGCTCTCAGCGGTGGACACCCCGGCGCCAAAGCCCGGCCGACGCCAGGCGAGGCGGGCAACGGACCCGGTTTCCCTGTACCGACCGTCCTCCTGCGTGCTTCGACAGCATAATAAGGCGACAGTAGCACGTACGGAGCAGGCGGAAGGGGTGGGAGACCCCGTTGTCCAGCGGCGTGCACACACAAGCCAAGAGGCAGGCGGAGGCCTCCCAAACTATTTGGAAGGTGCTCCGTAGCCCGCGGCGTGCACGTCGCCATGCCGAGCCCACGGCGGCGGATACCACGGCCTATCTTAGCCCACTCCGAACTGCGTCTCTCAATAAGCTTAAACGAGAGCTGCCCGGTGGGACGTATGTTTAGGGTGGAGGGATTAGAGTCCCCGCTGCCACAGGCCGTCCGGTCGGGCAGAGGCGTCCGCGGGCAAACGAAGCCCAAGCGCGGCCCTCGGCTCGAAGCGGGCGTCTGGCTCAGGCCCGTGTCCGACAGGACGCGCGCCGCCGGCCACAGTGCCGGTGCTCGCTGGTACGCACAGTGCCTGACCGCTTCGCGGTCGTGCGCGTCGGTCCGCGTCGGCGTTCAGCGCCAGAGCGGCCGGCGACAAACAGGGCGAGCGCACCCGTGACCCGCGGCTTGCGCTGCAGTTCGAAGTGTTGGAGGTCCGGCCCGCTGCCGGGTCGTTTCGGGACCGTGCCCCGAACGACCAGGAGCGGAGGACGGTTTGGGTCCGCCGTCGGATCGGCCCGTCGTGCTGTTCCCGCTCGATCGCCACTAGAGCGGCGGGCAGGACGCTCGGGCCCCGACGCGCGGACGAAAGGAGAATGACTCGACGCTCCAGAGGCCCGTGTGCGAGGCAGAGTGTCTACGCGGGGGGCAGGACCCGCGCACTCATGAAACGCTAACCTTCGGGTAAGCCTCGGGCCGACGGAGCCCCGGTCGGGGCTCGCCTTGCTGGCTAGGCGGGTCTCCGCCAGTAACGCAAATACGCGTGCGTGTGAGAAAGCCAACACGCACGCCTCTGCCGGATCCTCGAGAGGGGTTCCGGCTAACCGGAAGTTCCGCCGGGTCAACAAATGGAACGCCAGAAGTAGTAGTTTTCCTTGCCCGTTTCTCGAAAAAAACCTGGGCAACCGGAAGTCTGACCGGGATAACAAATGGGACGGCAGATTGTAGTTTTTCTTGCCGGTTTTTTGAAAAACCTGGGCAACCGGAAGTCTCGCCGGGATAACAAATGGGACGCCAGAAATACAAGTTTTTCTTGCCGGTTTCTTAAAAAAAAACCTGGACAACCGGAAGTCTCGCCGGGACAACAAATGAGACGACAAAAATGAAAGTTTTTCTTGCCGGTTTCTTAAAAAAAACCTGGACAACCGGAAGTCTCGCCGGGACAACAAATGGGACGCCAAAAATGAAAGTTTTTCTTGCCGGTTTCTTAAAAAAAACCTGGACAACCGGAAGTCTCGCCGGGACAACAAATGGGACGCCAATAATAAAAAAGTTTTTCTTGCCGGTTTCTTGAAAAAACCCGGCAACCGGAAGTCTCGCCGGGACAACAAATGGGACAAAAGAAATTAAAAATCTCAAACACTACCCTGAACGGTGGATCACTTGGCTCGTGGGTCGATGAAGGACGCAGCAAAATGCGCGTCGTCGTGTGAACTGCAGGACACATGAACATCGACGTTTCGAACGCACACTGCGGCCCTGGGGATTCTATTCCGAGGGCCACGCCCGTCCGAGGGTCGGTGCAACCTAAAAAACGTCCGGGCGTCCAGGCGCCCGGATCGTTTAGCGAGTCGTCGCCGAGAAGGGACGCGATCGTGGGGGATCTTCGCCGGCGGCAAGCCGGCGTCCCCTGAAAAACGATCCCGGCCTTAGCGGGCCGGGCCAGCGGCGGTCGGGTCGTAGCCCGCGCCCCGCGTGACGTAATATCTCCCGAAAGGGCGACACGTCGTCGCGGGCTCGCGGTGCGGCGGATCCGGCTACCGGGGCGGGGGAGAGCACGGCTTCCCCGCTCGAACTCGCACTCACGACCTCGGATCGGGCGGGACTACCCGCTCGGTTTAAGCATATTACTAAGCGGAGGAAAAGAAACTAACAAGGATTCCCCCAGTAGCTGCGAGCGAACAGGGAAGAGCCCAGCACCGAATCCCGCGGGCGCCGCTCGCAGGGAAATGTGGTGTTAGGGAGGACCCGCACAACCGGGGCCTCGGCGGAGCGTCCAAGTCCATCTTGAACGGGGCCACTGCCCGCAGAGGGTGCCAGGCCCGTGGCGGCCTCCGCCGGTTCCGGGTGGGTCTCTCCTTAGAGTCGGGTTGCTTGAGAGTGCAGCCCTAAGTGGGTGGTAAACTCCATCTAAGGCTAAATACTACCACGAGACCGATAGAGTACAAGTACCGTGAGGGAAAGTTGAAAAGAACTTTGAAGAGAGAGTTCAACAGTACGTGAAACCGTTCAGGGGTAAACGGAAGAGACCCGAAAACACGCACGGGGAGATTCACGCCCTCCCGCGCGTCCGGGCCCCGCCGCGGCGAGACGGTCCCGTCAGCCCGGACCGGCGCAAGTCGGTTCGGCGCGCGACGGCGGCCGCTCGAGCCGCGCGGGCGTTCCGGCCGCGGAGGGCCGCACTTCTCCCCGACGACACGTCGCGACCCGTTGGGCGACGGTCTACGGCCCCGGTGGAAGTCCGGGCGGCCACGCGCCGCCCGGGCCCCGGGTGTTCCGGCCTAAACGCTCGACGGTAGCGAACGCAGGCGCAACGCCGCCTTTAAGGCGTCGGAGGCTCGGCGCGAGCCGGGGCGGCCCCGCGGTCGCGGACCCAGCGTCCGCGTCCGCGGCCGTCCCGCTGTCGAGCTGCCGCAGGCCTCGGACGGACGGCGGCGCCGGTCAGCGACGCTTCAGCTTCGGGCACTCGTCCGACCCGTCTTGAAACACGGACCAAGGAGTCTAACATGTGCGCGAGTCATTGGGCTCGTACTAAACCCAAAGGCGAAGTGAAATCAAAGGCGGGCCCGCGAGGGCCCGCCCCAGACTAAGAGGGAGGATGGGCGTACCGTCCACGCGGCGGCGCCCCGCACTCCCGGGGCGTCCCGTTCTCCTAAGCCGAGGCGGGGCGCACCAAGAGCGTACACGTTGGGACCCGAAAGATGGTGAACTATGCCCGGCCAGGACGAAGCCAGGGGAAACCCTGGTGGAGGTCCGTAGCGATTCTGACGTGCAAATCGATCGTCAAAGCTGGGTATAGGGGCGAAAGACTAATCGAACCATCTAGTAGCTGGTTCCTTCCGAAGTTTCCCTCAGGATAGCTGGCGTTCGGAGGGAGTCTCATGCGGTAAAGCGAATGATTAGAGGCATTGGGGCCGAAACGGCCTCAACCTATTCTCAAACTTTAAATGGGTGAGAACTCCGGCATGCTTGGACCTGCCTCCATGAAGCCGGAGCTTCGGATCCTTGAACGCCAAGTGGGCC
>CM068373.1:133348670-133358670 GCA_034769895.1 Magicicada septendecula | reverse complement strand
GGCATCTATATCTCTGTTGCTAGCCTGTAGGCAGTAACAGGGGGCATGCCAGCCCGCCTGAGGACGGGCTGATACGCGCGCCCAGCAAAAATCAGGGCGCAGTGTAACGCACGCACCGTGTGGGAAAACCAACACGCACGCCTGTGCCGGATACTACAGAGGGGTTCCGGCTCACAGTAATTTCCGCCGTGTCAACTGTTGGGACGCCAGAAATACAAGTTTTTCTTGCCGGTTCCTTAACAAAAAAAAACTGGGCAACCGGAAGTCTCGCCGGGACAACAAATGGGACGCCAGAAAATCAAGTTTTTCTTGCCGGTTTCTTAAAAAAAAAACTGGGCAACCGGAAGTCTCGCCGGGATAACAAATGGGACGCCAGAAATACACGTTTTTCTTGCCGGTATTCTTTAAAAAAGACCTGGGCAACCGGAAGTCTCGCCGGGACAACAAATGAGACGACAAAAAGGGCCAGGAGAGCGCCGGCGGGACGCTCTGCACTGACGCCGATGAAGCCCGCCTGAGGTCGGGCTGAGGCGCGCGCCCAGCAAAAAGCAGGGCGCAATGTAACGCACCGTGTGGGAAAACCAACACGCACGCCTGTGCCGGATCCTACAGAGGGGTTCCGGCTCACAGTAATTTCCGCCGTGTCAACTAGTGGGACGCCAGAAATACAAGTTTTTCTTGCCGGTTCCTTAACAAAAAAAACTGGGCAACCGGAAGTCTCGCCGGGACAACAAATGGGACGCCAGAAAATCAAGTTTTTCTTGCCCCGTTTCTTAAAAAAAAAACTGGGCAACCGGAAGTCTCGCCGGGACAACAAATGAGACGACAAAAATAAAAGTTTTTCTTGCCGGTTTCTTAAAAAAAAAAACTGGGCAACCGGAAGTCTCGCCGGGACAACAAATGAGACGAGTAAAGGCCCAGTAGAGCGCCGGCGGGACGCTCTGCACTGACGCCGATGAAGCCCGCCCGAGGTGGGGCTGAGGCTCGCGCGCAGAGTTTATGTTAGGACCAGAGTCGCTTGCGAGATACGCGTAGGGGAATAGTTGGTAAAGAAGCGGGCGGGGGGGCGGCCGCCAAATGCGCGGTAAAACGCTACGCCACCGACGTAGTGGCAGCGCGCCGGTGATTCGGAGTATACCTTAAGATAGATGTACCAAGGGGGGCGTGGCCCGGCGCCGCCTAGCCAAACTGCCACCAATTGGGTGGGGGTCGTTTCGTAATGCGGAGTATCACTTTGACTATTCCCCCCGTTCTGCGGAGTATGACTTTAATATTCGCTCGCTTCGGATTATGACTTTAAACGTTCTTGCCGTTTCGGAGTATCACTTTGACTATTCGCTCGCTTCGGATTATGACTTTAAACGGTCTTGCCGTTTCGGAGTATCACTTTGACTATTCGTGTTCTGCGGAGTATCACTTTAATATTCGCTCGCTTCGGATTATGACTTTAACGATCGTGTTGCGTCGGAGTATCACTTTAGTTATCCACGTACTGCAGACGACGCTCGCCTCGCCGCCGGCAAATAGGACAGAGCCTTTCCCCGTACCGCTACGCAGCGAACTGCCACATTATAACCAAGTTATACAAAGCGCGGGTAGGCGGCGGGTATAACAATCTCTTTCTTAACGTAGCCAGATGCCTGGACGACCGGTTAGAGACGCTCATCTATGGATTAACGAGATTCCTGCTGTCCCTATTCTTTTTCTTGCGTTAATATTTCCTCGCGACGGAGTATGACCTTGACTATTCGCATTCAGCGGACTTTCACTTTACCTATCCGTAGGCGTCGGAATATGACATCAACAATTTCTCAAAATTTTTCAAAAAGTCAAAATTCACTTTTCAAAAATTTTTAACTTTTTTCGAATTTTTCACCAACCTGAATATATCTTCAGCGTTTCCCACTAAAAATAAAAATATTCTGAAAATTTTTCCTTAAAGTAACTTTTTATTGTCTAATTAACCCTTTTATTATATTAAAAATAAACCAATTTCCAATAATTTTTCAAGTCCACTCCGTTAACTCTAACAATCCGTTAACTAACGTCCACCAACTTTAATCGCAACTAAAAATATTACTCTCTAAAAAAATTTTTATTTTTCAAAAAAATTTCCAAGTCTTTTTCCCTCACACAAGGGAAAAAAGGGAAACTTCCCTACCAGTGGGAAAAAAATTCCCCATCAGAAATTTAATTTTCCAAATGTCACAAAAAAAAAATCCAAAGGTTCAAAAAAATCAGCTGTTTTCTTAAATATATTTACTCGTACAGATTATTTCTGTTTATTATACTATTTTACACCTAAAATTATTTATATATGCAGTATTAAGTGTTCCTGGTACCTGTAATTATACAATTATGCAATTCTACCTGTAAATAGATCCTTATTTCTATATAAGTTAATAAATTACACGTTACTCACCAACCATAATCCTGTTCCGCCATGAATTAATTCCTAGTAACACAAGGCACATTAACAAGTTTAAAACGTTGATTAAACGTTTAAAAACACAAATATCCGCCAAACAAACTATCACAAATCGTTAAACTATCACTCCAGGTTCAATTTAGACACGCACTAAACTTACTACTTCAAAAATACTTCTGTTTTAACAATACTTGAAAAAATCAGCTGTTTTCCCTTTACCCAGGGAAAAAAGGGAAAACCTCCCCGCTGGTGGGAATTAGAAATTCCCTATCAGCTTTTTTCTTTAATTTTTCTTCTTAAATATATTTACTCGTACAGATTATATCTGTTTATTATACTATTTTACACTTGAAATTATTTATATATGCACTATTAAGTGTTCCTGCTACCAATTCTACCTGTAAATAGATCCTTATTTCTATACAAGTTAATAAATTACACGTCCTGTTCGACTATTCGACTTCCGTATAAACAGAACAAGATAGGCCTGTACGACACTCGCCTCGCCGGCAAACAGGACAGCGCTCTTTCCCGTACCGCTACGCAGCGAACTAGCATATTGTAACCAAGTTATACAAAGCCTTTATAAACGGCGGGAGTAACAATCACTCTCTTAACGTAGCCAGACGCCTTCTCATACGATTAGTGACGCTCATCCATGGATTCACGAGATTCCCGCTGTCCCTATTCTTTTTTCCGGGCGTACCCGTCTCCCGGGGCCCGCCGATCTCCCGAGGAGTCGGTATGACCTCTCGTTCAAGATTCGTTAACTGTTACCAACCGTTAACTAACGTCCGTTAACTGTTAACACTGCTTTAGTATCTCACAACATCAAAAATAATTTTCAGTTCAAAAATTCTTCTGTCTTGTTCCCTCGACACGGGAAAAAAGGGAAAATTTCCCTCTTTGTGGGAATTCCCCGCCACTCGCCGGCAAATAGAAAAGCGCCTTTTCCCGTACCGCAGAGCAACGAACTATCACATTATAACCAAGTTATACAAAGCCTTTATGAACGGTCGGGAACCGTGGAATCCTCTAAGAGGGAGATAGTAGGGTTTGGACCGCGAAGAGCACCGCAGTTGCAGCGGTGTCCGGATCTTCCCCTCGGACCTTGAAAATCCGGGGGAGGGCTACGCGGACAGTCCGCGCCGGATCGTACCCAAATCCGCAGCAGGTCTCCAAGGTGAAGAGCCTCTAGTCGATAGAATAACGTAGGTAAGGGAAGTCGGCAACTCGGATCCGTACCTTCGGAAGAAGGGTTGGCTCTGAGGACCGGGGCGTGTCGGGCTTGACGGGGAAGCGGGACCGCGCCGGGGGTTCACGCCCCCGGCGCGCCCGCGAACCGAGCTCGGTCCCGTGCCTCGCCCCTACCGCGGAACCGCCTTGCTGCGAGGCCGCCGGCTGTCGGTCGCAGGCCGTCCGGCCGCGCCGCGCCGCGCGGTTAGTTCGCTCGCCGTTGCGTGCGCGGTCCTGGCGCCCGAGGGCGGCCCGGTTTACGCCTCTTCGGCCGCCATTCAACGGTCGACTCGGAACTGGCACGGACCGGGGGAATCCGACTGTCTAATTAAAACAAAGCATTGGGATCGGCCCCCGACGGGTGTTGACGCAATGTGATTTCTGCCCAGTGCTCTGAATGTCAACGTGCATCTCTACGTTGAATTTCTCCGAAATTCAAGCAAGCGCGGGTAAACGGCGGGCGTAACAATCACTTTCTTAACATAGCCGGATGCCTTCTCAACCGATTAGTAACGCTCATCTATGGATTAACGAGATTCCCGCTGTCCCCATTCTTTTTTTTTACCAAGGCCCCCGGGTGTGCAGACCCGGAAGGCTGGCTTATGGCCGCCGCTGGTAGACCTAGTAGCTTGCTACGAAGTCGCCCCTTGGTCAGTGGGAGGTCTCTCGTTTTTAACGAGAGGTCTAAACTGACTCCTCGGGAGACCGGGGGGCCCCAGGAGGCGGGTACGCCTGTCTCTTGCCCCGGTCGGGTATGGACGGGGGGTCTGGCAAAATGCGGGACCCTTCGGCCATATTTGGTGTTGGACTCGAGGTGGTTTGTGGTTTCGGTTCGGCGGTATCGTTCCGGGATCTTTCGGGATCCTGGGGGGCTGCCTGCGGACTGATAAATCCTAGATAGTGGATATTCCGAACCCCACGGAGGGATTAGAGCTGCACGTCTCACAATCCCAAGGGGTACCGACCATAAGAACGTCGGGCGCCTTGTCAGCGTTATTTTATATTAGACACCACGCCCATGGGGGCCATGGGTGTAGATAGGACTATGTCCTAGGCACACACATGTTAAACTGATCTATATCTGTCCCCATTCTTTTCCGTAGAGAATACGGGGCGAGCGTATTTAAATCGATTATTCGCTTATAAATCGACTTCCCGTAGACGTATGGACGTCAGATTGGTGTCTTTGTCTTAGTTTAGACGTCCCCTAAAATATCCTATGGTCATAGCATTACCTAGTCTGAGAACCATATTATCTCAATTCGCGCGCGCGTTTATATCGATTATTCGCCCATGAATCGACTTCCGGTCGACGTAGGAACACGGGATTGAAGTCTTTCTCTTAGTTATGATTTGCCCTACAATATCTAATGGTAATTGCATTACGTTATCTGGGAACCGAATTGTCTACAAAATAAAAGTCATACTCCGAACCTTTCGTTTTTCCTTAATAAATCGGCTATCGATGGCCGCAGAAACACGAAACCGGTACCGTTGTCTTAGTTTCGATGTCCTCTACAGTATCCATGTACGACAGCATACCCTTATCTGGTAATCCCTACACAAAAATTTCCAAGTCCCAAAATGAAAGTCATACTCCGAACCATTCGTTGTTCCTTAATAAATCGGCTATCGATGGCCGCAGAAACACGAAACCGGTACCGTTGTCTTAGTTTCGATGTCCTCTACAGTATCCATGTACGACAGCATACCCTTATCTGGTAATCCCTACACAAAAATTTCCAAGTCCCAAAATGAAAGTCATACTCCGAACCATTCGTTGTTCCTTAATAAATCGGCTATCGATGGCCGCAGAAACACGAAACCGGTACCGTTGTCTTAGTTTCGATGTCCTCTACAGTATCCATGTACGACAGCATACCCTTATCTGGTAATCCCTACACAAAAATTTCCAAGTCCCAAAATGAAAGTCATACTCCGAACCATTCGTTGTTCCTTAATAAATCGGCTATCGATGGCCGCAGAAACACGAAACCGGTACCGTTGTCTTAGTTTCGATGTCCTCTACAGTATCCATGTACGACAGCATACCCTTATCTGGTAATCCCTACACAAAAATTTCCAAGTCCCAAAATGAAAGTCATACTCCGAACCTTTCGTTTTTCCTTAATAAATCGGCTATCGATGGCCGCAGAAACACGAAACCGGTACCGTTGTCTTAGTTTCGATGTCCTCTACAGTATCCATGTATCACAGCATACCCTTATCTGGTAATCCCTAAACAAAAATTTCTAAGTCCCAAAATGAAAGTCATAATCCGAACTGCCGCTTCGGATTATACCTTTCGTTTTTCCTTAATAAATCGGCTATCGATGGCCGTAGAAACACGAAACCGGTACCATTGTCTTAGTTTCGATGTCCTGTACAGTATCCATGTATCACAGCATACCCTTATCTGGAAATCCCTAAACAAAAATTTCAAAGTTCCAACAGTTTTTAGAAATTCGTAAATCGATTATTCGGTCACTATTTACCGCCCTGAGCCCGACTCACCACTCAAAACACTCAGAATAACGTGTAGAATAAGGATCCGTGCTCGTATATATGTGTTATCATAAAATCGACGTAGGAATTGTGCTCCAGACAAATCTCTACCTCTATGGGGGGTAGTGTGGTCTCGTGGACAAGTTCACGCGGGACTTGTGATTTCGCCGGATCTGTGCAACCAAAGCCCGGTATCGCTGCAGAGCCGCTCCCGTGAACGATTTGGGCCGCGGGAATTGTGATTTTGCCGAATCTGTGCAACCAAAGCCCGGTATCGCTGCAGAGCCGCTCCCGTGAATGATTTGGGCCGCGGCTCCTCTACCCCTTGCAGTGTTATGTCCACGAGAACGCCGTCTCTTCGGAGAACCTCGCGTGAGGGAATAGCGCGGGAGTCGTCCGACGGGTCTTCCCCGGAGTCCGTCCACGGAAGCCGGGAAGTCTTAGGTCGGATCCCGCGAAAGACGGCCGGGCCAGAGACCGAGCGCCTCGCCAGACATGTCGACGGCTTTCCCGGGCTTCGGTGTACCTCCCGTGCCCCGGGGAGGTATCTGACCAAGTCCTACCGCGGGAGTTCGACCGGCCTGGATGCCGGAAAAATCAGGCGGTGTCCCGGCATCGGTGGAAGCCTCCCGCGTAGGGAATAGCGCGGGAGTCGTCCGACGGGTCTTCCCCGGAGTCCGTCCACGGAACCCGGGGAGTCTTAGGTCGGATCCCGCGAAAGACGGCCGGGCCAGAGACCGAGCGCCTCGCCCGACATGTCGACGGCTTTACCGGGCTTCGGTGTACCTCCCGTACCCCGGGGTGGTATCTGACCAAGTCCTACCGCGGGAGTTCGACCGGCCTGGATGCCGGAAAAATCAGGCGGTGTCCCGGCATCGGTGGAAGCCTCCCGCGTAGGGAATAGCGCGGGAGTCGTCCGACGGGTCATCCCCGGAGTCCGTCCACGGAACCCGGGGAGTCTTAGGTCGGATCCCGCGAAAGACGGCCGGGCCAGAGACCGAGCGCCTCGCCCGACATGTCGACGGCTTTACCGGGCTTCGGTGTACCTCCCGTACCCCGGGGAGGTATCTGACCGAGTCCTACCGCGGGAGTTCGACCGGCCTGGATGCCGGAAAAATCAGGCGGTGTCCCGGCATCGGTGGAAGCCTCCCGCGTAGGGAATAGCGCGGGAGTCGTCCGACGGGTCTTCCCCGGAGTCCGTCCACGGAACCCGGGGAGTCTTAGGTCGGATCCCGCGAAAGACGGCCGGGCCAGAGACCGAGCGCCTCGCCCGACATGTCGACGGCTTTACCGGGCTTCGGTGTACCTCCCGTACCCCGGGGTGGTATCTGACCAAGTCCTACCGCGGGAGTTCGACCGGCCTGGATGCCGGAAAAATCAGGCGGTGTCCCGGCATCGGTGGAAGCCTCCCGCGTAGGGAATAGCGCGGGAGTCGTCCGACGGGTCATCCCCGGAGTCCGTCCACGGAACCCGGGGAGTCTTAGGTCGGATCCCGCGAAAGACGGCCGGGCCAGAGACCGAGCGCCTCGCCCGACATGTCGACGACTTTACCGGGCTTCGGTGTACCTCCCGTACCCCGGGGAGGTATCTGACCAAGTCCTACCGCGGGAGTTCGACCGGCCTGGATGCCGGAAAAATCAGGCGGTGTCCCGGCATCGGTGGAAGCCTCCCGCGTAGGGAATAGCGCGGGAGTCGTCCGACGGGTCATCCCCGGAGTCCGTCCACGGAACCCGGGGAGTCTTAGGTCGGATCCCGCGAAAGACGGCCGGGCCAGAGACCGAGCGCCTCGCCCGACATGTCGACGGCTTTCCCGGGCTTCGGCGAACCTCCCGTACCCCGGGGAGGTATCTGACAGAGTCCTACCGCGGGAGTTCGACCGGCCAGGATGCCGGAAAAAATCAGGCGGTGTCCCGGCATCGGCGGAAGCCTCCCGCGTAGTGAATAGCGCGGGAGTCGTCCGACTGGTCTTCCCCGGAGTCCGTCCACGGAACCCGGGGAGTCTTAGGTCGGATCCCGCGGAAGACGGCCGGGCCAGAGACCGAGCGCCTCGCCCGACATGTCGACGGCTTTCCCGGGCTTCGGAGAACCTCCCGTACCCCGGGAGGTCTCTGACCAAGTCCTAGAGATTTGAGAATCTCTTTGGCCGGATTCGAGCGCTGATTTTCCGCGTCACTTCAGACATCTCCCCACTTTGTCAAAGTGGGGAGAAGCGATTGCTCGTTCTCGGCGATCGACCTTACTTTTTCGGCGGCTTTCACAGAAGTGTGAGTTGTACTGGAGCACAATTCTTAGAACTATGCTTCAGACAAACCTACACCTCTTTGAGGTGTCATGAGGTCACACGGAAATTGTCAGTTCCGACTCGGTTATGTTGAAACTCGCCGGCTTCAGTGGTCGTCTGGGTAAACTCTGCCGAGTCGTGACCGGTCGTGTCTCGACTGCTCCGGTCAAGTCGGCTGTCCACCAGCCGCGAGACCCCGAGGCAAAGGAGGCACGTCCGTTCCGGCCAATGCTTTGTTGTTCCCGTCGGCCCATGAAGTCGTAGGTTCAGCGTGCCTAGAAGGAATTTGGGAATTCCGGAGACCGATTGACGGGCGGCCGCGGTCGAGATTCGCTCTCGCTACCCGGTCGCCGGCCTCGCTGGAGATGCCCGCCGTGCTCGCATTCGTGCGCGGCAACGACGGGCTCTCCGGCGCAAGAGGTGGACGGTGTCGAAACAGCCGATTATCCGTACAAGGAGATCCGCCGACACAGTCCTGTCTTCCTCGCGGCCTCGACGCCGCTACGAGGAAGTCGGCCTCGCCAGAGGTGGTTCGGGTCCTTTCGGACCCGTTACCTGTTTTTCCCGACAGCCTCCGGGCAGTGTCGGGGAATCCGGCCTCTGCACCCTTCGCGGTCGGTTCGCCGAACGCTTAGGGCCTCGATCGGTCCGCCGATCAGAGGGGTAGCCTCTTGGAACGTCGGGCTGACCTAAAAAAACTGACGTCCGCCCAGATTCCCGGTATTCCGGGAACAGCCTCAATCGCCGCGGGGCTGGATAAACTAAAGGCGACCCACAGCACCGTCGCGGGCGCAGGCAGCCGAAACCGGGCGCGAAAGCGCAAACGGCTAGGCGCCTACTGCTCTTACGCGGCAAACCTAACCAGGCGGACGTTCGCTACGGGCAGTGCCCGTACGAAACTGACCCGCCGTGAAAAGTCGTTGAGCGCTAAGCCCAGTCTGAGACCCGGGCGTCTGTTAAACGAACGAGACTGACAAAGCCGTGGCCGCCCAGAGCGGTCCGGGAAACGGTCGAAGCGACCGAGGTAAACGCTTGTATACACGAAAAGGCGAGGGAGGCCATGCTCCCTCGACAGAACGTATAAGCCATAAAGCGCCGGCAAGGCGGAAGGGCTAGCATGAGCGGCGGATCTTGCGATCCGCAGCGAGTAGCGAACCCCCGCCTTCCGCGCACAAAGTGAGGTCCCGGCCGGCCCCGCGAACGCGGGAGCCGCGCCGGTCGCCCCGAAAAAAATATCGGGGCGCGCGTCCGAAGAGAACGGACTCGCGCGCTCCCTGGTTGATCCTGCCAGTAGTCATATGCTTGTCTCAAAGATTAAGCCATGCAAGTCTCAGTACATGCCGCACTAAGGTGAAACCGCAAAAGGCTCATTAAATCAGTTATGGTTCCTTGGATCTTAAACAGTTACTTGGATAACTGTGGTAATTCTAGAGCTAATACATGCAAACAAGTCCCGACCAGAGATGGAAGGGACGCTTTTATTAGATCAAAACCGATCGGCGTCCGGCTCCGGCCGGCGCCGTCTCTTTTGGTGACTCTGGATAACTTTT
>CM068373.1:133346879-133348170 GCA_034769895.1 Magicicada septendecula | reverse complement strand
AAAGTCATAATCCGAAGCGAGCGAATATTAAAGTGATACTCCGAAACGGCAAGAACGTTTAAAGTCATAATCCGAAGCGAGCGAATATTAAAGTGATACTCCGCAGAACACGAATAGTCAAAGTGATACTCCGAAACGGCAAGACCGTTTAAAGTCATAATCCGAAGCGAGCGAATAGTCAAAGTGATACTCCGAAACGGCAAGAACGTTTAAAGTCATAATCCGAAGCGAGCGAATATTAAAGTCATACTCCGCAGAACGGGGGGAATAGTCAAAGTGATACTCCGCATTACGAAACGACCCCCACCCAATTGGTGGCAGTTTGGCTAGGCGGCGCCGGGCCACGCCCCCCTCGGTACATCTATCTTAAGGTATACTCCGAATCACCGGCGCGCTGCCACTACGTCGGTGGCGTAGCGTTTTACCGCGGATTTGGCGGCCGCCCCCCCGCCCGCTTCTTTACCAACTATTCCCCTACGCGTATCTCGCAAGCGACTCTGGTCCTAACATAAACTCTGCGCGCGAGCCTCAGCCCCACCTCGGGCGGGCTTCATCGGCGTCAGTGCAGAGCGTCCCGCCGGCGCTCTACTGGGCCTTTACTCGTCTCATTTGTTGTCCCGGCGAGACTTCCGGTTGCCCAGTTTTTTTTTTTTTAAGAAACCGGCAAGAAAAACTTTTATTTTTGTCGTCTCATTTGTTGTCCCGGCGAGACTTCCGGTTGCCCAGTTTTTTTTTTAAGAAACCGGCAAGAAAAACTTTTATTTTTGTCGTCTCATTTGTTGTCCCGGCGAGACTTCCGGTTGCCCAGTTTTTTTTTTAAGAAACGGGGCAAGAAAAACTTGATTTTCTGGCGTCCCATTTGTTGTCCCGGCGAGACTTCCGGTTGCCCAGTTTTTTTTGTTAAGGAACCGGCAAGAAAAACTTGTATTTCTGGCGTCCCACTAGTTGACACGGCGGAAATTACTGTGAGCCGGAACCCCTCTGTAGGATCCGGCACAGGCGTGCGTGTTGGTTTTCCCACACGGTGCGTTACATTGCGCCCTGCTTTTTGCTGGGCGCGCGCCTCAGCCCGACCTCAGGCGGGCTTCATCGGCGTCAGTGCAGAGCGTCCCGCCGGCGCTCTCCTGGGCCTTTTTGTCGTCTCATTTGTTGTCCCGGCGAGACTTCCGGTTGCCCAGGTCTTTTTTAAAGAATACCGGCAAGAAAAACGTGTATTTCTGGCGTCCCATTTGTTATCCCGGCGAGACTTCCGGTTGCCCAGTTTTTTTTTTTAAGAAACCGGCAAGAAAAA
>CM068373.1:133329379-133341879 GCA_034769895.1 Magicicada septendecula | reverse complement strand
CTTGGTCCGTGTTTCAAGACGGGTCGGACGAGTGCCCGAAGCTGAAGCGTCGCTGACCGGCGCCGCCGTCCGTCCGAGGCCTGCGGCAGCTCGACAGCGGGACGGCCGCGGACGCGGACGCTGGGTCCGCGACCGCGGGGCCGCCCCGGCTCGCGCCGAGCCTCCGACGCCTTAAAGGCGGCGTTGCGCCTGCGTTCGCTACCGTCGAGCGTTTAGGCCGGAACACCCGGGGCCCGGGCGGCGCGTGGCCGCCCGGACTTCCACCGGGGCCGTAGACCGTCGCCCAACGGGTCGCGACGTGTCGTCGGGGAGAAGTGCGGCCCTCCGCGGCCGGAACGCCCGCGCGGCTCGAGCGGCCGCCGTCGCGCGCCGAACCGACTTGCGCCGGTCCGGGCTGACGGGACCGTCTCGCCGCGGCGGGGCCCGGACGCGCGGGAGGGCGTGAATCTCCCCGTGCGTGTTTTCGGGTCTCTTCCGTTTACCCCTGAACGGTTTCACGTACTGTTGAACTCTCTCTTCAAAGTTCTTTTCAACTTTCCCTCACGGTACTTGTACTCTATCGGTCTCGTGGTAGTATTTAGCCTTAGATGGAGTTTACCACCCACTTAGGGCTGCACTCTCAAGCAACCCGACTCTAAGGAGAGACCCACCCGGAACCGGCGGAGGCCGCCACGGGCCTGGCACCCTCTGCGGGCAGTGGCCCCGTTCAAGATGGACTTGGACGCTCCGCCGAGGCCCCGGTTGTGCGGGTCCTCCCTAACACCACATTTCCCTGCGAGCGGCGCCCGCGGGATTCGGTGCTGGGCTCTTCCCTGTTCGCTCGCAGCTACTGGGGGAATCCTTGTTAGTTTCTTTTCCTCCGCTTAGTAATATGCTTAAACCGAGCGGGTAGTCCCGCCCGATCCGAGGTCGTGAGTGCGAGTTCGAGCGGGGAAGCCGTGCTCTCCCCCGCCCCGGTAGCCGGATCCGCCGCACCGCGAGCCCGCGACGACGTGTCGCCCTTTCGGGAGATATTACGTCACGCGGGGCGCGGGCTACGACCCGACCGCCGCTGGCCCGGCCCGCTAAGGCCGGGATCGTTTTTCAGGGGACGCCGGCTTGCCGCCGGCGAAGATCCCCCACGATCGCGTCCCTTCTCGGCGACGACTCGCTAAACGATCCGGGCGCCTGGACGCCCGGACGTTTTTTAGGTTGCACCGACCCTCGGACGGGCGTGGCCCTCGGAATAGAATCCCCAGGGCCGCAGTGTGCGTTCGAAACGTCGATGTTCATGTGTCCTGCAGTTCACACGACGACGCGCATTTTGCTGCGTCCTTCATCGACCCACGAGCCAAGTGATCCACCGTTCAGGGTAGTGTTTGAGATTTTTAATTTCTTTTGTCCCATTTGTTGTCCCGGCGAGACTTCCGGTTGCCGGGTTTTTTCAAGAAACCGGCAAGAAAAACTTTTTTATTATTGGCGTCCCATTTGTTGTCCCGGCGAGACTTCCGGTTGTCCAGGTTTTTTTTAAGAAACCGGCAAGAAAAACTTTCATTTTTGGCGTCCCATTTGTTGTCCCGGCGAGACTTCCGGTTGTCCAGGTTTTTTTAAGAAACCGGCAAGAAAAACTTTCATTTTTGTCGTCTCATTTGTTGTCCCGGCGAGACTTCCGGTTGTCCAGGTTTTTTTTTAAGAAACCGGCAAGAAAAACTTGTATTTCTGGCGTCCCATTTGTTATCCCGGCGAGACTTCCGGTTGCCCAGGTTTTTCAAAAAACCGGCAAGAAAAACTACAATCTGCCGTCCCATTTGTTATCCCGGTCAGACTTCCGGTTGCCCAGGTTTTTTTCGAGAAACGGGCAAGGAAAACTACTACTTCTGGCGTTCCATTTGTTGACCCGGCGGAACTTCCGGTTAGCCGGAACCCCTCTCGAGGATCCGGCAGAGGCGTGCGTGTTGGCTTTCTCACACGCACGCGTATTTGCGTTACTGGCGGAGACCCGCCTAGCCAGCAAGGCGAGCCCCGACCGGGGCTCCGTCGGCCCGAGGCTTACCCGAAGGTTAGCGTTTCATGAGTGCGCGGGTCCTGCCCCCCGCGTAGACACTCTGCCTCGCACACGGGCCTCTGGAGCGTCGAGTCATTCTCCTTTCGTCCGCGCGTCGGGGCCCGAGCGTCCTGCCCGCCGCTCTAGTGGCGATCGAGCGGGAACAGCACGACGGGCCGATCCGACGGCGGACCCAAACCGTCCTCCGCTCCTGGTCGTTCGGGGCACGGTCCCGAAACGACCCGGCAGCGGGCCGGACCTCCAACACTTCGAACTGCAGCGCAAGCCGCGGGTCACGGGTGCGCTCGCCCTGTTTGTCGCCGGCCGCTCTGGCGCTGAACGCCGACGCGGACCGACGCGCACGACCGCGAAGCGGTCAGGCACTGCGCGTACCAGCGAGCACCGGCACTGTGGCCGGCGGCGCGCGTCCTGTCGGACACGGGCCTGAGCCAGACGCCCGCTTCGAGCCGAGGGCCGCGCTTGGGCTTCGTTTGCCCGCGGACGCCTCTGCCCGACCGGACGGCCTGTGGCAGCGGGGACTCTAATCCCTCCACCCTAAACATACGTCCCACCGGGCAGCTCTCGTTTAAGCTTATTGAGAGACGCAGTTCGGAGTGGGCTAAGATAGGCCGTGGTATCCGCCGCCGTGGGCTCGGCATGGCGACGTGCACGCCGCGGGCTACGGAGCACCTTCCAAATAGTTTGGGAGGCCTCCGCCTGCCTCTTGGCTTGTGTGTGCACGCCGCTGGACAACGGGGTCTCCCACCCCTTCCGCCTGCTCCGTACGTGCTACTGTCGCCTTATTATGCTGTCGAAGCACGCAGGAGGACGGTCGGTACAGGGAAACCGGGTCCGTTGCCCGCCTCGCCTGGCGTCGGCCGGGCTTTGGCGCCGGGGTGTCCACCGCTGAGAGCGGTGCCCCGCCGGCCATTCCACGGGCCGCCTGGCGTTAGCTCTTTAAGGTACAGGCGCTCGTGCCTTTCGGTCCCGTTTTTTTGTGCGGAGAAACGGGCCGTCCAAACTCCGGGGCGAGCGCGGAACCCGTGGCCGGCGCAGCGAGCCACAGTTCCGATCTCTGCGTTAATGATCCTTCCGCAGGTTCACCTACGGAAACCTTGTTACGACTTTTACTTCCTCTAAATGATCAAGTTCGGTCATCTTCCCGGTGGCATCGGCGGCCGCGGATGCGGCCGCCGCGCACCAGTCCGAAGACCTCACTAAATCATTCAATCGGTAGTAGCGACGGGCGGTGTGTACAAAGGGCAGGGACGTAATCAACGCGAGCTTATGACTCGCGCTTACTGGGAATTCCTCGTTCATGGGGAACAATTGCAAGCCCCAATCCCTAGCACGAAGGAGGTTCAACGGGTTGCCCGAGCCTTTCGGCCAGGGTATACACGCTGATTCCTTCAGTGTAGCGCGCGTGCGGCCCAGGACATCTAAGGGCATCACAGACCTGTTATTGCTCAGTTTCGTGCGGCTGAAAGCCGCCTGTCCCTCTAAGAAGATATTGATTTCGCCGGTAGCACTATTGTGGATACCGGAAATCGTCTATTTAGCAGGCTAGAGTCTCGTTCGTTACCGGAATTAACCAGACAAATCGCTCCACCAACTAAGAACGGCCATGCACCACCACCCACCGAATCAAGAAAGAGCTCTCAATCTGTCAATCCTTCCGGTGTCCGGGCCTGGTGAGGTTTCCCGTGTTGAGTCAAATTAAGCCGCAGGCTCCACTCCTGGTGGTGCCCTTCCGTCAATTCCTTTAAGTTTCAGCTTTGCAACCATACTTCCCCCGGAACCCAAAAGCTTTGGTTTCCCGGAAGCTGCCCGCCGAGTCATCGGAGGAACTTCGGCGGATCGCTGGCTGGCATCGTTTATGGTTAGAACTAGGGCGGTATCTGATCGCCTTCGAACCTCTAACTTTCGTTCTTGATTAACGGGAACATACTTGGCAAATGCTTTCGCTTAGGTTCGTCTTGCGACGATCCAAGAATTTCACCTCTAACGTCGCAATACGAATGCCCCCGACTGTCCCTATTAATCATTACCTCTGATTCCAAAAAACCAACAAAATAGAACCGAGGTCCTATTCCATTATTCCATGCACACAGTATTCAGGCCTAAATACGACCTGATTTGAGCACTCTAATTTGTTCAAAGTAAACGTGCCGGCCCACCTCGACACTCAGTGAAGAGCACCGCGGCGGGATTGAATCGGCGGACCGGGACACGCCGACGTGCTTCGGGGGCGAACCCCTACGCAGCGCCGACAGCCCGTACCGCCACCGGCAGGACGTCCCACAGACATGCCAGTTGACACCGACGGGCGGCGAACCGACAGCGTGGCACACAGATCCAACTACGAGCTTTTTAACCGCAACAACTTTAATATACGCTATTGGAGCTGGAATTACCGCGGCTGCTGGCACCAGACTTGCCCTCCAATTGGTACTCGTTAAAGTATTTAAAGTGTACTCATTCCGATTACGGGGCCTCGGATGAGTCCCGTATCGTTATTTTTCGTCACTACCTCCCCGTGCCGGGAGTGGGTAATTTGCGCGCCTGCTGCCTTCCTTGGATGTGGTAGCCGTTTCTCAGGCTCCCTCTCCGGAATCGAACCCTGATTCCCCGTTACCCGTTACAACCATGGTAGGCGCAGAGCCTACCATCGACAGTTGATAAGTCAGACATTTGAAAGATGCGTCGCCGGTACTGTGACCGTGCGATCAGCTAAAAGTTATCCAGAGTCACCAAAAGAGACGGCGCCGGCCGGAGCCGGACGCCGATCGGTTTTGATCTAATAAAAGCGTCCCTTCCATCTCTGGTCGGGACTTGTTTGCATGTATTAGCTCTAGAATTACCACAGTTATCCAAGTAACTGTTTAAGATCCAAGGAACCATAACTGATTTAATGAGCCTTTTGCGGTTTCACCTTAGTGCGGCATGTACTGAGACTTGCATGGCTTAATCTTTGAGACAAGCATATGACTACTGGCAGGATCAACCAGGGAGCGCGCGAGTCCGTTCTCTTCGGACGCGCGCCCCGATATTTTTTTCGGGGCGACCGGCGCGGCTCCCGCGTTCGCGGGGCCGGCCGGGACCTCACTTTGTGCGCGGAAGGCGGGGGTTCGCTACTCGCTGCGGATCGCAAGATCCGCCGCTCATGCTAGCCCTTCCGCCTTGCCGGCGCTTTATGGCTTATACGTTCTGTCGAGGGAGCATGGCCTCCCTCGCCTTTTCGTGTATACAAGCGTTTACCTCGGTCGCTTCGACCGTTTCCCGGACCGCTCTGGGCGGCCACGGCTTTGTCAGTCTCGTTCGTTTAACAGACGCCCGGGTCTCAGACTGGGCTTAGCGCTCAACGACTTTTCACGGCGGGTCAGTTTCGTACGGGCACTGCCCGTAGCGAACGTCCGCCTGGTTAGGTTTGCCGCGTAAGAGCAGTAGGCGCCTAGCCGTTTGCGCTTTCGCGCCCGGTTTCGGCTGCCTGCGCCCGCGACGGTGCTGTGGGTCGCCTTTAGTTTATCCAGCCCCGCGGCGATTGAGGCTGTTCCCGGAATACCGGGAATCTGGGCGGACGTCAGTTTTTTTAGGTCAGCCCGACGTTCCAAGAGGCTACCCCTCTGATCGGCGGACCGATCGAGGCCCTAAGCGTTCGGCGAACCGACCGCGAAGGGTGCAGAGGCCGGATTCCCCGACACTGCCCGGAGGCTGTCGGGAAAAACAGGTAACGGGTCCGAAAGGACCCGAACCACCTCTGGCGAGGCCGACTTCCTCGTAGCGGCGTCGAGGCCGCGAGGAAGACAGGACTGTGTCGGCGGATCTCCTTGTACGGATAATCGGCTGTTTCGACACCGTCCACCTCTTGCGCCGGAGAGCCCGTCGTTGCCGCGCACGAATGCGAGCACGGCGGGCATCTCCAGCGAGGCCGGCGACCGGGTAGCGAGAGCGAATCTCGACCGCGGCCGCCCGTCAATCGGTCTCCGGAATTCCCAAATTCCTTCTAGGCACGCTGAACCTACGACTTCATGGGCCGACGGGAACAACAAAGCATTGGCCGGAACGGACGTGCCTCCTTTGCCTCGGGGTCTCGCGGCTGGTGGACAGCCGACTTGACCGGAGCAGTCGAGACACGACCGGTCACGACTCGGCAGAGTTTACCCAGACGACCACTGAAGCCGGCGAGTTTCAACATAACCGAGTCGGAACTGACAATTTCCGTGTGACCTCATGACACCTCAAAGAGGTGTAGGTTTGTCTGAAGCATAGTTCTAAGAATTGTGCTCCAGTACAACTCACACTTCTGTGAAAGCCGCCGAAAAAGTAAGGTCGATCGCCGAGAACGAGCAATCGCTTCTCCCCACTTTGACAAAGTGGGGAGATGTCTGAAGTGACGCGGAAAATCAGCGCTCGAATCCGGCCAAAGAGATTCTCAAATCTCTAGGACTTGGTCAGAGACCTCCCGGGGTACGGGAGGTTCTCCGAAGCCCGGGAAAGCCGTCGACATGTCGGGCGAGGCGCTCGGTCTCTGGCCCGGCCGTCTTCCGCGGGATCCGACCTAAGACTCCCCGGGTTCCGTGGACGGACTCCGGGGAAGACCAGTCGGACGACTCCCGCGCTATTCACTACGCGGGAGGCTTCCGCCGATGCCGGGACACCGCCTGATTTTTTCCGACATCCTGGCCGGTCGAACTCCCGCGGTAGGACTCGGTCAGATACCTCCCCGGGGTACGGGAGGTTCGCCGAAGCCCGGGAAAGCCGTCGACATGTCGGGCGAGGCGCTCGGTCTCTGGCCCGGCCGTCTTTCGCGGGATCCGACCTAAGACTCCCCGGGTTCCGTGGACGGACTCCGGGGATGACCCGTCGGACGACTCCCGCGCTATTCCCTACGCGGGAGGCTTCCACCGATGCCGGGACACCGCCTGATTTTTCCGGCATCCAGGCCGGTCGAACTCCCGCGGTAGGACTTGGTCAGATACCACCCCGGGGTACGGGAGGTACACCGAAGCCCGGTAAAGCCGTCGACATGTCGGGCGAGGCGCTCGGTCTCTGGCCCGGCCGTCTTTCGCGGGATCCGACCTAAGACTCCCCGGGTTCCGTGGACGGACTCCGGGGAAGACCCGTCGGACGACTCCCGCGCTATTCCCTACGCGGGAGGCTTCCACCGATGCCGGGACACCGCCTGATTTTTCCGGCATCCAGGCCGGTCGAACTCCCGCGGTAGGACTCTGTCAGATACCTCCCCGGGGTACGGGAGGTACACCGAAGCCCGGTAAAGCCGTCGACATGTCGGGCGAGGCGCTCGGTCTCTGGCCCGGCCGTCTTTCGCGGGATCCGACCTAAGACTCCCCGGGTTCCGTGGACGGACTCCGGGGATGACCCGTCGGACGACTCCCGCGCTATTCCCTACGCGGGAGGCTTCCACCGATGCCGGGACACCGCCTGATTTTTCCGGCATCCAGGCCGGTCGAACTCCCGCGGTAGGACTTGGTCAGATACCACCTCGGGGTACGGGAGGTACACCGAAGCCCGGTAAAGCCGTCGACATGTCGGGCGAGGCGCTCGGTCTCTGGCCCGGCCGTCTTTCGCGGGATCCGACCTAAGACTCCCCGGGTTCCGTGGACGGACTCCGGGGATGACCCGTCGGACGACTCCCGCGCTATTCCCTACGCGGGAGGCTTCCACCGATGCCGGGACACCGCCTGATTTTTCCGGCATCCAGGCCGGTCGAACTCCCGCGGTAGGACTTGGTCAGATACCACCTCGGGGTACGGGAGGTACACCGAAGCCCGGTAAAGCCGTCGACATGTCGGGCGAGGCGCTCGGTCTCTGGCCCGGCCGTCTTTCGCGGGATCCGACCTAAGACTCCCCGGGTTCCGTGGACGGACTCCGGGGAAGACCCGTCGGACGACTCCCGCGCTATTCCCTACGCGGGAGGCTTCCACCGATGCCGGGACACCGCCTGATTTTTCCGGCATCCAGGCCGGTCGAACTCCCGCGGTAGGACTTGGTCAGATACCTCCCCGGGGCACGGGAGGTACACCGAAGCCCGGGAAAGCCGTCGACATGTCTGGCGAGGCGCTCGGTCTCTGGCCCGGCCGTCTTTCGCGGGATCCGACCTAAGACTTCCCGGCTTCCGTGGACGGACTCCGGGGAAGACCCGTCGGACGACTCCCGCGCTATTCCCTCACGCGAGGTTCTCCGAAGAGACGGCGTTCTCGTGGACATAACACTGCAAGGGGTAGAGGAGCCGCGGCCCAAATCATTCACGGGAGCGGCTCTGCAGCGATACCGGGCTTTGGTTGCACAGATTCGGCAAAATCACAATTCCCGCGGCCCAAATCGTTCACGGGAGCGGCTCTGCAGCGATACCGGGCTTTGGTTGCACAGATCCGGCGAAATCACAAGTCCCGCGTGAACTTGTCCACGAGACCACACTACCCCCCATAGAGGTAGAGATTTGTCTGGAGCACAATTCCTACGTCGATTTTATGATAACACATATATACGAGCACGGATCCTTATTCTACACGTTATTCTGAGTGTTTTGAGTGGTGAGTCGGGCTCAGGGCGGTAAATAGTGACCGAATAATCGATTTACGAATTTCTAAAAACTGTTGGAACTTTGAAATTTTTGTTTAGGGATTTCCAGATAAGGGTATGCTGTGATACATGGATACTGTACAGGACATCGAAACTAAGACAATGGTACCGGTTTCGTGTTTCTACGGCCATCGATAGCCGATTTATTAAGGAAAAACGAAAGGTATAATCCGAAGCGGCAGTTCGGATTATGACTTTCATTTTGGGACTTAGAAATTTTTGTTTAGGGATTACCAGATAAGGGTATGCTGTGATACATGGATACTGTAGAGGACATCGAAACTAAGACAACGGTACCGGTTTCGTGTTTCTGCGGCCATCGATAGCCGATTTATTAAGGAAAAACGAAAGGTTCGGAGTATGACTTTCATTTTGGGACTTGGAAATTTTTGTGTAGGGATTACCAGATAAGGGTATGCTGTCGTACATGGATACTGCAGAGGACATCGAAACTAAGACAACGGTACCGGTTTCGTGTTTCTGCGGCCATCGATAGCCGATTTATTAAGTAAAAACGAAAGGTTCGGAGTATGACTTTCATTTTGGGACTTGGAAATTTTTGTGTAGGGATTACCAGATAAGGGTATGCTGTCGTACATGGATACTGCAGAGGACATCGAAACTAAGACAACGGTACCGGTTTCGTGTTTCTGCGGCCATCGATAGCCGATTTATTAAGGAACAACGAATGGTTCGGAGTATGACTTTCATTTTGGGACTTGGAAATTTTTGTGTAGGGATTACCAGATAAGGGTATGCTGTCGTACATGGATACTGCAGAGGACATCGAAACTAAGACAACGGTACCGGTTTCGTGTTTCTGCGGCCATCGATAGCCGATTTATTAAGGAAAAACGAAAGGTTCGGAGTATGACTTTCATTTTGTAGACAATTCGGTTCCCAGATAACGTAATGCAATTACCATTAGATATTGTAGGGCAAATCATAACTAAGAGAAAGACTTCAATCCCGTGTTCCTACGTCGACCGGAAGTCGATTCATGGGCGAATAATCGATATAAACGCGCGCGCGAATTGAGATAATATGGTTCTCAGACTAGGTAATGCTATGACCATAGGATATTTTAGGGGACGTCTAAACTAAGACAAAGACACCAATCTGACGTCCATACGTCTACGGGAAGTCGATTTATAAGCGAATAATCGATTTAAATACGCTCGCCCCGTATTCTCTACGGAAAAGAATGGGGACAGCGGGAATCTCGTTAATCCATAGATGAGCGTTACTAATCGGTTGAGAAGGCATCCGGCTATGTTAAGAAAGTGATTGTTACGCCCGCCGTTTACCCGCGCTTGCTTGAATTTCGGAGAAATTCAACGTAGAGATGCACGTTGACATTCAGAGCACTGGGCAGAAATCACATTGCGTCAACACCCGTCGGGGGCCGATCCCAATGCTTTGTTTTAATTAGACAGTCGGATTCCCCCGGTCCGTGCCAGTTCCGAGTCGACCGTTGAATGGCGGCCGAAGAGGCGTAAACCGGGCCGCCCTCGGGCGCCAGGACCGCGCACGCAACGGCGAGCGAACTAACCGCGCGGCGCGGCGCGGCCGGACGGCCCGCGACCGACAGCCGGCGGCCTCGCAGCAAGGCGGTTCCGCGGTAGGGGCGAGGCACGGGACCGAGCTCGGTTCGCGGGCGCGCCGGGGGCGTGAACCCCCGGCGCGGTCCCGCTTCCCCGTCAAGCCCGACACGCCCCGGTCCTCAGAGCCAACCCTTCTTCCGAAGGTACGGATCCGAGTTGCCGACTTCCCTTACCTACGTTATTCTATCGACTAGAGGCTCTTCACCTTGGAGACCTGCTGCGGATTTGGGTACGATCCGGCGCGGACTGTCCGCGTAGCCCTCCCCCGGATTTTCAAGGTCCGAGGGGAAGATCCGGACACCGCTGCAACTGCGGTGCTCTTCGCGGTCCAAACCCTACTATCTCCCTCTTAGAGGATTCCACGGTTCCCGACCGTTCATAAAGGCTTTGTATAACTTGGTTATAATGTGATAGTTCGTTGCTCTGCGGTACGGGAAAAGGCGCTTTTCTATTTGCCGGCGAGTGGCGGGGAATTCCCACAAAGAGGGAAATTTTCCCTTTTTTCCCGTGTCGAGGGAACAAGACAGAAGAATTTTTGAACTGAAAATTATTTTTGATGTTGTGAGATACTAAAGCAGTGTTAACAGTTAACGGACGTTAGTTAACGGTTGGTAACAGTTAACGAATCTTGAACGAGAGGTCATACCGACTCCTCGGGAGATCGGGGGGCCCCGGGAGACGGGTACGCCCGGAAAAAAGAATAGGGACAGCGGGAATCTCGTGAATCCATGGATGAGCGTCACTAATCGTATGAGAAGGCGTCTGGCTACGTTAAGAGAGTGATTGTTACTCCCGCCGTTTATAAAGGCTTTGTATAACTTGGTTACAATATGCTAGTTCGCTGCGTAGCGGTACGGGAAAGAGCGCTGTCCTGTTTGCCGGCGAGGCGAGTGTCGTACAGGCCTATCTTGTTCTGTTTATACGGAAGTCGAATAGTCGAACAGGACGTGTAATTTATTAACTTGTATAGAAATAAGGATCTATTTACAGGTAGAATTGGTAGCAGGAACACTTAATAGTGCATATATAAATAATTTCAAGTGTAAAATAGTATAATAAACAGATATAATCTGTACGAGTAAATATATTTAAGAAGAAAAATTAAAGAAAAAAGCTGATAGGGAATTTCTAATTCCCACCAGCGGGGAGGTTTTCCCTTTTTTCCCTGGGTAAAGGGAAAACAGCTGATTTTTTCAAGTATTGTTAAAACAGAAGTATTTTTGAAGTAGTAAGTTTAGTGCGTGTCTAAATTGAACCTGGAGTGATAGTTTAACGATTTGTGATAGTTTGTTTGGCGGATATTTGTGTTTTTAAACGTTTAATCAACGTTTTAAACTTGTTAATGTGCCTTGTGTTACTAGGAATTAATTCATGGCGGAACAGGATTATGGTTGGTGAGTAACGTGTAATTTATTAACTTATATAGAAATAAGGATCTATTTACAGGTAGAATTGCATAATTGTATAATTACAGGTACCAGGAACACTTAATAGTGCATATATAAATAATTTTAGGTGTAAAATAGTATAATAAACAGAAATAATCTGTACGAGTAAATATATTTAAGAAAACAGCTGATTTTTTTGAACCTTTGGATTTTTTTTTTGTGACATTTGGAAAATTAAATTTCTGATGGGGAATTTTTTTCCCACTGGTAGGGAAGTTTCCCTTTTTTCCCTTGTGTGAGGGAAAAAGACTTGGAAATTTTTTTGAAAAATAAAAATTTTTTTAGAGAGTAATATTTTTAGTTGCGATTAAAGTTGGTGGACGTTAGTTAACGGATTGGACTTGAAAAATTATTGGAAATTGGTTTATTTTTAATATAATAAAAGGGTTAATTAGACAATAAAAAGTTACTTTAAGGAAAAATTTTCAGAATATTTTTATTTTTAGTGGGAAACGCTGAAGATATATTCAGGTTGGTGAAAAATTCGAAAAAAGTTAAAAATTTTTGAAAAGTGAATTTTGACTTTTTGAATAATTTTGAAAAATTTTGAGAAATTGTTGATGTCATATTCCGACGCCTACGGATAGGTAAAGTGAAAGTCCGCTGAATGCGAATAGTCAAGGTCATACTCCGTCGCGAGGAAATATTAACGCAAGAAAAAGAATAGGGACAGCAGGAATCTCGTTAATCCATAGATGAGCGTCTCTAACCGGTCGTCCAGGCATCTGGCTACGTTAAGAAAGAGATTGTTATACCCGCCGCCTACCCGCGCTTTGTATAACTTGGTTATAATGTGGCAGTTCGCTGCGTAGCGGTACGGGG
>CM068373.1:133039379-133316879 GCA_034769895.1 Magicicada septendecula | reverse complement strand
CGCGGCGGAGTGGACTGCACGGCCGGACGAGCAGATGCGAGACGACGCTCCCTGGCACTTGAAGCAGAGGACTCCGACTCTGATTCCGACGACTCCGACGAATCCGACGAATCCGTCGACGAGGCCGGCGAGGAGGAAGCCGATGGCGTGTATATCTGCGGCTTCCGCTTCTTCTGGTGCCACCCATTGGATGGGTGAGGCGCCGCCGACGGAGTCTTGGAGACTGGCGGGCTCCGCTGTGGCTGCTGTTTCTGCTGCTGCTGCTGCTGCTGCTGCTGCTGCTGCGGCTGCGTAGCTGGCTGCTTCCGAGGCCGTTTTGGAACTGCGGGCGGCACGGATGGAGAGGCTGGTAACGGGCTCTCCCGAGCTGTCTTCTTCTTCGTCTGCTGCTGGATCGTGGCCGGCGTCTTGGGCCGACGGGATCTGGACGACTGGGACGTCGCTACTGACGAGTCTGCATTTGCACTTGACGCAGTAATCGCGCTCAGTGCCAAGTGGTCCACACTGGGCGCGATGCGGTCGCAGGATGACGACGCCGGAGTTCCCGCAACTCCCGGCGCCGGCCCTGGGGCATCCGAAACCCCTGGGCGGTAAGAGCGAGTCTTGTTGGACTTACCCATAATGGCAATTTTTTGAGGCAATGTTGCCAGCCTTTTGTGGTCGCAGTAGGAAGCACTGACTGTTCCCACGTGTGCTGCCGTTGACCCGCTAAGGGGTTCATCCGCCACCACACTTCGGGCCTGGTCCTGCTGCCGGCCAGGCCCATCCCCCGGACCAGTACTCGGATTACCTCCGAGCTGCTCCGGAGTCCCCCTCTCTCGTTTGCTCGACCGACCCAGTCTTCCACGGGGATTCAAACCACCGTCTCCAACTGGGTTGCTCGGCTTAACAGGGCCCACCAACGGGTAGGTGAGAGTAGGAGTTGGGTGGAGAGGCTAGTGCGGGTCACTTGCGAGACCCGCATATGAGACGCTTCACACCCCTTGAGGCCCCAGTAGATAGGGACAGCGGGAATCTCGTTAATCCATTCATGCGCGTCACTAATTAGATGACGAGGCATTTGGCTATATTTTTTTTTTTTTTTTTTTTTTTTTTTTTTTTTTTTTTTTTTTTTTTTTTTTCGCGGCTGTATTACCGACTTCCCTGATAACAGGTTTATGCTTCTTTCAATGATGTACAACAATATTGCGTCGGGTATGTGTGACTAGGTATTATGTCGAGTGTTTAAAAGTTTAAGTTTAAATCTCTCTATGGTGGATCTCCCCCGGGCCGACCCCGCCGGGCGTAATCCATATGGCACCTTGCGATGTCAATGGACGTTCTCAAGGCCATCAGTGCTATGTCCAGCAACGACACCCGATCGCCCAGGCCAAGCTTCCTAAGTGCCGTCACCGTAAAACGGGGGAGTGCGCCACGAGCGCCCACTACCACCGGGATAACTGCTCCAACAGTGGCGTGAAGTTGGTCTTGGATGGTGGGCAAAGCAGGCAAGTACTTAGATACTTTGGTGTAGGCGGCATCTTGGAGACTCGTCTTGTTCTCAAAAGGGACGGTAACCTCCACCACTGCCGCCGTCTCCCGGTGTTTAATGACCAGGTCAGGCCGCAGGGTGGTACCGTCCGGGAGCGTAAAAGACTGCTCCCGACAAATCTCCAAGCCGTTGTTCCCACACCGCTCCGCTATCTTACCCACCAGCCAATTATGACGCTCGATGCGCGCCCGTCTACCGGCAACGCATTCACCTATCACATGGCCCAGGGTCTCAGGCTTAAGTCGGCAACGCCGACACAGCACATCAGGCTCCGCAAGCTCGCGCCCCAGGGCTACCCTCGTACCAAACGTGTTGGTCCGAAGTTTTAGGGCATCGATGAACTGCCCTGGACGGAGCATCATAGGATCTAACAACCAGCAGTTACCGTGGGGGTCGTTGGCGAACCAATTAACCCCCACTCCCTGCGAGCTTAGCTCCGCCCATCGCCCCGTGACGCTGAGCTTCAGCTCGCGCCGCCTCCCCTCCACCGCCTGCATATCACAAGGCCACCCCAGATCCAACTGTCTCGCCAGTTTTTCAAGGCGAGCAGCCCAACCACCAGCCTCCGCCAAACACCGCACCAGCGGGTCACTGGAATTCACCAGCTTGAGACCCGCTCGAAGACCGCACACCCTGATCTGCGTTGCGAGATTTGGAAACCCCAGTCCGCCGTCACGTTTCCGTGCATAAAATACACAGTCGGTGACCGACTGGGGCAGATGCAACATCTTCTTAATCTCGCCGCGCAGAGCACGGTCCACGTTCCGCAGCGCAGCGGTCGACGGAAGGTCGATGGTCATACGATGGGCAAAGGCAGGGACGACGTACTGCATGGCGAGCACAACTTTTTGTTGCGGCTTCAGTGACAGCCGTCTCACCCGCCTGACAGAGTCCATGAGTGTGCCGAGATGGGTTTTGTTATAAAAGCCCCGGGAAAGAGTGTATGTGAGCCCCAGATATTGAAATGGCTCATGAACTCCAAGGGAACGGAGTGCCCCGCCCCGCACAGCAAGCTGCACAGGCAGCGACACCCAAGCGTCCCCTCGTCGCTCCAGATGGAAGGACACACTCTTCCCCACAGACAGAGCCATCCCGGCACCTTCTAGATAATCAGATGCGATCAAAAGCATCCTACTCATAGACTCCACAGACGAGGAGAAGACCGCCACATCATCAGCATACGCCATAGCGGCCAGCCGTCCCTCACCCAGCCCAAATCCGTATTCAGTAGTCTGGAGCTGCTGTAACAGCGGATCCAGGACCAGGTTGAAAAGCAAGGGCGATAAGGGATCGCCCTGCTTAACCCCCCGGCGAATGGCCACATCAACTCCAAAGGAGCCGAGGCGGGTGGTCGCCCCATCGTACATAGATTGTACGAGGCGGCAGAGGAGAGGAGGCACTCGCTGTCGGCGGAGAGCCATCTGGATTGCCCCGTGAGTAACAGTGTCGAAGGCTTTCGCAACATCGAGGAGAACCCCGACGAGTTCAGCCTTCTTGCCCAGACGAATAAGCTCGTCCAGGACGACACAGTTGGTATGGCAGCCCAGCCCAGGCCGAAACCCACGCTGAGCCGCAGAGAGAGTAGTGAAGGTGGAGAGTCTGGATTCAACCAGGCCCGAGAAGAGCCGCGCCAACAGGGGAGCGATCGTGATTGGCCGCCAGTTTTCCGGGCGGCTCAGGTCCTTCCCACGCTTAGGGATAAGGGTGGTCCGGTGCGTCTTCCACGGCGAGGGATAAACCCCACCGAAGAGCGCGACGTTGAAAAGGGCAGTCAGCACCTCAGCAATGCCTCGATACTGCAAAAGACCGCCCTTGACAACTCCATCCGGACCCGGCGCCCCACCAGCCTTGAGGCGCCTGATTTTAGCCCTAACTTCCCCGAGCGTGATGAATGGCACATCACGATCGTCGTCTTCCACCACCGGCAGGTCCGGTCCGCGAGGCTGAGCGGTGCCCCAAAGATCTTGAAAATATGGCACAGCTTCCACAGGCGGAGTGGGTCTCTCCCCCTCCTCGAGCAGATCCCCAAGATTATCCTTGAGGACCAACTCGGCCAGACGAGAAGGGTTCCGCCTGTAGAGCTCCTGTGTTTTTGCGTAGGTACGAACTCTACGCCTAGTGCGCTCAGCCCGCCGACCAGGCCTGCCTCCCCTGTTCGGGGCAGCCCTTCGCTCAGGGCCTAGCTGCACAAGATCAGCGTGCAGTTGTGTTACAATACTATCCAGAATCTCTCCATTGATATTATCGATTAAGCCAACAATCTGTTGAGCAAGCGGCAACCCGCCGACATCAAGGCCCCGCAGATACATGACCCACGGAGCCTCCTCAATCGGACGGGCCGCCCCATCCTCCACCATCTCCACCAACGGTGCCATCCCTTCGTCGAGGGCAGGAACCTCCCCAACCCCATCAGCAAGCTGAAGGGGCGGTTCGGCCTCTTCCACTGGACCCACGGCCGTGCCTTGCTCCGGTGGTATCGGAGCCTCTGGTACACCCTCTTCCACCACGACGTCCGGCCCCAAGTTCTCCACCAGGGGTTCCCCCACAGGCAGAGCCCCGCCGGCGGCCCCATCCGCACGAGGCGGGGGCCGGGGATCTCCCGGCAGAAGACCATGCCCCTTCAAGGTTCGTACTCTATCTCTAATTTGTTTGTCTGTCTTAAGGGGGAGATGCGTGGCTATAAATAAAGAATAGCCTTGCTTCTTCCCCCTGGCCGCAAATTCCAAGTACTTCTCCTTGAGGACACGGTCCTCCCCTTCGGTCCACACCGACGAGGCCCTAACCGCAGGGACCCTGGCTGGCCGGACTTCAGCCCGCTCCGCATTCCTCTCCACAGGATGCTGGTGATTGCGGTGCTGAGTGAGTCCCCGTTGTGTGGGGAACCTGCGTTCACATTGGGGGCAGGGAAATCCCCGCGGGGGCGAGGCGACAGGCCCCCTACATTTTGCATAGTGAACGCAGGCCCCATGCCATCTGGCAAACAGGGACCCGCACCGGTCACACCTAAACCGCAGAGAGGCTACGGGATGGGCGTCTTCGTAGTGGCGTACATAATCTTTAGCCAGGGTGTACCAGTTACCGCAAAGACGGCACTGGGAGGCAGCCCAGGGGACACCAACCACAGAAAGTTCGCGCTCCAAATCATCATTATTTGCATTAGCATTTATTCGGTTATCATCCCGCCCCTCATCTATACGACCGGGGGGGGAGCGGGGAGCCCCCCCGGAAGCCGAGGCAACATTATTTAAACTCGTAACACTATAGATGGTTTCCCCCCCGAGGGGCGTCAACCCTCGAGAGGTAGCCGGTGCGGGTTGTACAAGTACAACCCTCAAGGGCCCACCGGCATGCCCCCCGTTACCGCCCCAGGCGAGCAACAGAAGATGTGACAGCGCTCCCAGGAAACGGCAGGCCTGGATGTTAAAGGCCGTTGTCCAGTTGACGGGCCCGGGACACTACAAGTAATGACCCGAAACCCGACCCCTAGAACCACTTCAGCCCCCCATTTCTTCCTTAAGGAATGGCTGATGGAAGAAAGCTGGGGGGGGCTGGACCGCCCCGCCTCCACCGGGATTTGTGTCTCCCCCGAAGGGAACGTTTCCACCCGGTCTCGGTTGTGGGGTGCTCGGTCAGACCGCCCCGCCTCCACCAGGGTTTGTGTCTCCCCCGAAGGGAACGTTTCCACCCGGTCTCGGTTATGGGGTGCTAGGTCTAGCTAGCCTCCAGCCACCGGTTCAACAGTCACCCAGTGCGGGTTCCCCTCTTTCGAGGTTAGGCCCGCCCAGGATCCCATCTCCCCAGCTTCAGGAGACTAGGTCCGCTTAGGCGACCCGCGTGAAGCGCGGGTGGGCTCTAGGAGATTAGGGAGAGAGAGGCTGGGGTCCTCTGAGTGTAAGAATGGAGGACACTATAATCGCTTCATCTCCCATTTGCGGACTGAAGCCTCTGGTAATCAGCCGCCGCCCAGATGGGGCGACGTTGCCCGGCCCGCCCCGAGATAACGTGGAGGGTACCAGTAGGCACATCTTGCCCTTAACCATCCAAGTAACCGCCCGAAGACGGGTAACCTGGTGGAAGGAACAAGTTTGCGGAGCCAACTCCCGCCGTTTACCCGCGCTTGCTTGAATTTCTTCACGTTGACATTCAGAGCACTGGGCAGAAATCACATTGCGTCAACACCCGTCGGGGGCCGATCGCAATGCTTTGTTTTAATTAGACAGTCGGATTCCCCCGGTCCGTGCCAGTTCTGAGTCGACCGTTGAATGGCGGCCGAAGAGGCGTAAACCGGCCCGTCCTCGGGCGCCAGGACCGCGCACGCAACGGCGAGCGAACTCACCGCGCGGCGCGGCCGGACGGCCCGTGACCGACAGCCGGCGGCCTCGCAGCAAGGCGGTTCCGCGGTAGGGCCGAGGCACGGGACCGAGCTCGGTTCGCGGGCGCACCGGGGGCGTGAACCCCCGGCGCGGCCCCGGTCGCCTCGCCCAGGCCCGGCGCTGCGGCGCGGACCCGCTTCCCCGCCAAGCCCGACACGCCCCGGTCCTCAGAGCCAACCCTTCTTCCGAAGGTACGGATCCGAGTTGCCGACTTCCCTTACCTACATTATTCTATCGACTAGAGGCTCTTCACCTTGGAGACCTGCTGCGGATATGGGTACGATCCGGCGCGGACTGTCCGCGTAGCCCTCCCCCGGATTTTCAAGGTCCGAGGGGAAGATCCGGACACCGCTGCAACTGCGGTGCTCTTCGCGGTCCAAACCCTATCTCCCTCTTAGAGGATTCCAGGGTTCCCGACCGCTTATAGAGAAAAGAAAACTCTCTCCGGACCTCCCGTCGGCTTCTCCGGGTTCGTTTGGGTTACCCCGACGAGCTCTCGTGCGAGGGCCCGCATCGGAACGGTTCCGCTGCCGGGTTCCGGAATAGGAACCGGATTCCCTTTCGCCCAGGGGGCGCCGGCTCGGCTCGCCTTGTTACGGCCCGCCTTACGGCGCCCATCGACATCGGATGTCTCCTAGGGCTTAGGATCGACTGACTCTTGTGCAACAGCTGTTCACAAGAAACCCTTCTCCACGTCAGTCCTCCAGGGCCTCGCTGGAGTAATTGCTACTACCACCAAGATCTGCGCCGGCGGCGGCTCCAGGCGGGCTCACGCCCGGACCCTTCTGCGCACACCGCCGCGCCTTCCTACTCGTCGGGGCCTAAGGGCCCGGACCCCGCGAGGGGCCCGGCCTCTGTGCCGCCGACGGCCGAGTATAGGCACGACGCTACAGCGCCATCCATTTTCAGGGCTAGTTGCTTCGGCAGGTGAGTTGTTACACACTCCTTAGCGGATTCCGACTTCCATGGCCACCGTCCTGCTGTCTTAAGCAACCAACGCCTTTCATGGTTTCCCATGAGCGTCGTTTAGGCGCCTTAACTCGGCGTTTGGTTCATCCCACAGCGCCAGTTCTGCTTACCAAAATTGGCCCACTTGGCGTTCAAGGATCCGAAGCTCCGGCTTCATGGAGGCAGGTCCAAGCATGCCGGAGTTCTCACCCATTTAAAGTTTGAGAATAGGTTGAGGCCGTTTCGGCCCCAATGCCTCTAATCATTCGCTTTAGTCCGTTTGCGCTGCGGTAGGGTAAAAGGCGCTTTCCTATTGACGCCCGGAAAAAAGAATAGAGACATAACGCGAGAAAACAACAGACTGATTGTTTTCAGTGATCAACGCGCGTTACAGTGTACTCAGTGCAAGAAAATTATGTATAACAATGTTTTTTAATGTGTGGTTGTGTGTGTGATAAAACCCGGTTTGTATCCCCTCCACTTTTCTCCTCTCTTCTTTTTTATAATAGCGAGTTAGAAGGAAAGAATCATCAAGAAACAAAATATAAACTTAACAATAAATCACTATGTAATTTTTATTCTTCATTATAAAGAAAAATTTACAGGCATTGCACAAATGCAATGCACAGAGAAGGGCATTGAAAATGCTTCAATAAATCTAAAAAAAATATATATATATATTTATGTTCATTCACCAATCAATGAATTACTTCTTCATTTACTAATGTACAGATTATAAGTTAAATGTAGTCGCATTCATAAGCGAAGTTTTATGTGTGTACTACGTTATTGACAACAAAGAAGTAGTTTCTTTGGAAACTCACCGATTCCCATTTTTGATCACGCACCAACGATCGGCCGCAAATGTGCGACACGTCCTTATAAACATTTTCAGTGTTAAAAGAATATATGTTTTGTAGTAATTGTGTGTGTATTAAATATTTTTATAATATATGTAGCAAATACAAATATGTGCATTATTTTTTCCCCTCCTCGATCTTTTCTTCTTCCATCGCTACCACCATTACCACAACTGACGCGGTGTAGACAGTGCTCAGTTTCGTCAGCTGTTGCCGGTAACTGACGCACAGGTTTAGAGTTACCACAAAAGGTTCATTATGAATAAAACCCTAGAGAAGATTAAACGTATGCGCGACAAACTGATGAGCAAACGTTATTCCAGTAGGCCAACTTCAGCAATTGATAAACTTGTTTGAAATTGCTTAAAAACCGTATCTAGCAGGTGATGGTTACGAATTGGAACAGGCCTAATGGATTGCAGCTCTGTCACAGTTGTTTTCAAATAAAATATTATTTTATAAGTAAAAACTTGATGCGTTTTTCACAAAAATGTAATATAATCAGAGGGTTCTGTAATCTCAAAACATTCTCTTCACCTACATTTGTTCTGGTGAAACCCATGTGTTTTGGAAACAATACTAGCACTGTACAGTTGTAAGTAGGTACAGTGGTTTGACTACAGGTGGGCTGGGGGGATCGATGGTGAAATTCCACAATCACATATAGGGTTACGTTATGCGAGTTTTGTAGTTAAAATAAGGTTTAAAGGTAATTGTATCGGTAGGCAGGCGCAATGCGCGTTATTTCCCCCTCCCACTTGATCCCTTCCCCTTCCATCACTAACACTATTACTACCAGTAATGCACTGTAGACAGAGCTCAGTGTTTTATCAGCCATCGAAGGTAACGGACGCGCACTTTTACACTTATGCAATCGAAGTTAATGGAATTGCTCAGTGCTACATCTCAAAATGACATTCGTCGACAAAGTTTCAGTCATTAACACCAATCCAAACACAGAGGATAGCCTGAGCCCGAGCCCAGCATACACCTACACACCAATGGACAGCACAGCACGGGGAGAATCCTGAAACACGAAGATAAGTCACGATCACCTGCTGACCAGACGACTTCAAGTGGGCACATAAAACCAATGTAGACGGACCAGATACATGTGTCTGTTGTTATGCGAGTACACAATGTTGTGATATCATCAAAACACTCGATGAACGATTCAGCGTTGAAGAGGTCAACGAGCCGATTCGACACCTATAAACAAAAATTTTAACAGCCCAAGCCCCGACGTGAGCCCAAGGACAACCCGAACCCGAGGATAGTTCACGTTGACACAATATATTGTGCCGGTAACGGACGCACAGGTTTAGAATTAGAACTCGACAACCATGAATAATTTGATACTACAAGATGTCTTAACCCATCCTGCACACAAAAGGCTCATTATGAGTAAAACACGAAAGGAGATTCAATGTATGTGCGACAAACCTATGAACAGACGTTATTCCAAACACAGAGGATAGACCGAGGTCAACGATCAACCACAGCCCGAACCGAAGGCCAACTGAGCCCGAAAATAGCCCGAGGACTGACCAAGACCGACCGAGAACGAACATATGCCGAACCAGACAAGGCATTGACCTGCACGACGACACCGTGGGGGGGGGGCTCTGGAAACACGAAGAACTCTCACTATCTTCTTACCCGACTCCGACATTACGATCAGCTGTTCATGACGCCAGCTGCTGACGTCAGAGTTGAGTCAGCAGATCGTGACATCATTTCCTGTTTCCAAACCCCCCCTAACATACTGAACTGAGGTCCGCTCTTTACGACGTCTATCCCCTATCCCGCAAACCGCAACTCCTTTGTATTTAAGACAGGACTGTTACTGATTGGTACAAAACACATGATGCTGACTCTTATTGGTTGCAGAATGGTAACTGATTATGATTATTATAATCTAGTGGACAACACCATTTTAAATGATTGTTGTAGTGAGAAAGGTAATATAATTGGAGTAGACAATAATGAAAGTTGTACATACAATATAAGACTAATTTATGATGATGGGGGTTAGACACATGTTGATGATGGACATTTTATTATTTTATTTTAATGGTTTTGGTACTTGGCTTGCTGATGTAATGATTTTGGGGAACAATGATGGATTATGTAGTATTATATTGTATATAAATCTGTATTGGGGTTACATGTATTATGTATTAGGTTGTCATTGTTATTGTAGGGTATCAGAGGATACATTTTGTTGTGTATGTATATAGTATTTTGTGTAGTAATGTTTATAATTTGGATTGAATAATAATTGGCACTACAAAATTTTTATTATGTAATTAAATTAATTCGAAATGGATTAAAAGGTGAATTTGGTAACAAATTCAAAAAAATTTAGATTTGAATTTTATAATAAATTATAAAGGATCAAAATTTGATAATTGAAATGTGAAATGTGAAATTCAAATTTGAAATGGTTATTTAAATGTGATGTATTTGTGAGTAGTCATAAAACATGCATCGTATAATATGGTTTATAATGGTATATTGAGATATTGTATTGAGGGGGTAGCTACGACACTCTAGCTACGTATAAAATGTTTATCCTTGTAATAACAATATTGTTTGTTATAATTTGATGTGAGTAAAGTTAATTATAACTATTGGTTATATTGTAAAATTGCAACATGGTAATTTTAAAGAACAATGCAGCAAATCTAAACTTTGAGAAGTTATAAAATATTGTGACAGATTATGTTAATGGAATTTGAACTTGAATGTTAATGAATGGTGGACAATTCATTGCACCAGTTAAGGTGAAAGTAAGCGTAAAATGTAATTGTTAGAAAGTTGAGACATTGAATTTGAGTATTTTTTTTATTTATTTTTTTTTTTTATATATGATTTACATTTGTATTTTGAGATAGGGTTATCTACTTATGTATGTTGGTAGATGTCACTTGGGTTAAATAATGTGTGTTATTTTAGCATAAGGGTATCAACTTTTGAATTGTAATATGTTATTTGGGATTAAATGTGTATACAAAAAAAAAATTGTTAAGATACCACAAATCAGTACTTTGGTCGATGCAAATCAGTACTTCTAGGAGGAACCCAAAACAGTGCAAGGATATGATTTATGAAAGACCATTCGATAATGTTTTTGCTTTTGTTGTCACAGAATCTGTGTGGAACTGTGGAGGCGAACTGTCCTGGCCAGCTCGTCAGGGCAGGGTCACCAAGTGCTTGTCTGGATTTACGGTGTTGGGATCCTGATGAAGGAAGTCCAGTAAAGTCATACGGGTGTGACCATAGTCACTGGATTAGGGGGGTAAGTACACAACTTTTAATCAGGAAGTAAGGGGGGTCGTGGCGCCATATCCTCATTGATCCGCCTAGGTTTAGGCAATGAGAGTTTTTATGTTTATGGACATGAAACCTCTCATTGGGGGGGGGTCTTGTAACGGTACGTTATATAGCACATCCTATTTTTCACCAGTGTGTCACAATTACTCACGCGAGTGGCATTTGGTTTACAATAACAAAATGAATCAGTGTTCAGGCTAGGCCGGCGGTGAGGCGCTTTAGGATCAAGTTGAAAACAAGTGATGTCAGTCCACGGCAGCGATATGTGGATATAATTGGAGAAAACTGGTTTTGAGTGCGTAGTCGAGCTGAACTGTAACGTAAAAACAAAGCAAAGCGGGCTCAGTCTCACGTCTGCCACCAAACAGTACACATGCATTTTATTAGTGTGCGTGGGCAACCATGGTAGGCCGAACAGCCAAGGTAGGCCTACCGATTTTTTGTTTAAAAGTTTTGTGAAAGAGTAATGTAAACGTATGAATTCAATAAAGAAGAAAATGTGAATATAAATTGGACTTTCGGAACATTTTTGTGATGTTTTTTGTCATGAAAGCGACTTGCATCGGATGGTGTAACCACCATGAGACTCCCCGACAAGAGAGATAAGTAACAATAAGGGCGTAACAAATTTGGTGAAATTATATAAAATCCCCTTTTTAAAGTAATATCATAAAAAACAAAAGTATGAAATAAAATAGAGATCTCAACTGACAGAGTGTGTGAGAGTGAGTATAAGACAAAAGGGAGGGGGAAATTAAAAATAATAAAATACTGATTTTCTATTAGAAATTTTCTTTTGTAATATTTTTTGTATTATTTTCATTAACGTTTCAAATTACCATGTTTTTTATTAAAATAAAATCAGATTTCTCATAATGTGTTAGTTTGGTTTATTACGCCACTCTACCCATTACCTGTTCTCTGTGTCTGAAAGTTCGCCTAGACGGCCCTGGAATTTTTTCTGTGAAGGGGAGTTTTGTTTAATTGCTAAATTGTTTTCATGGGGAAAATGGAACGGTTTCCACATTTCCTCCAAAAAATGTGGTGGTGACCCTGGGACTTTTGGGAATCTTCTGGCTGATTAAAGGTAAGTAGAAAAGAGTAGTAATCGGGGCTTCATTTCTTCTCTTTACATTTATTGAACAATAATTTTGTCTTGTTGATACATCCTCTTCATTCACTTATTTAATATTATATATATTCAAACTTTCACTATGAACACTTACTTTTGGTTTTTGTCCCAAAACGTTTCGACGTGGTGTCCGTCTTCCTCAGTGGGATTTGAATACAGAATGTCGGTACAAAGTAACTGTTATGGGTTGTAGGTGTGTGTGGTGGGGGTTGCTGGTGGGAGGGAATTGGCGCTGGGATCCAAAGTGTGTGTTTGTACAAGTGTATCAAAAAGTATATGTGAACTATAGTGTAATTGTTCATTTAATATGTTGTTTGGTTGTAGTGTGTGATGTCTGTATATTTCATATTGTTCTGCTGTGTTTAGTTTTCTACTTTTGGGTAAGTAGTGTAGTATTTCCATGTTGTGTTCTATGTTTGTGTAACTGTGGTTTTCATTTTTTAAATGTGTGGTGAATGTGGAGTGTATGTAGTTTGTGGTAAGGGCTTTTAAATGTTCAGAGTATCTTGAGGAAAAAGACCTTCCCGTCTGGCCGATGTAGAACTGGTTACAATCACTGCAGTTTAATTTATAAACACCTGTTTTGTTGTATGTGTCTGTGTCTTTGTTAGTATTATTTATGTGTTTCCTGATGGTGTTATTAGTTCTGTAGGCTACTTTATAATTGTGTTTCCTGAATGTGTTAGCAATTTTGTGTGTGTTGGAATTGTAGTATATGAGTGTGATGTGTATTTACTGGGTTGTGTACTGTTGGTTTTATGTGTTTTACTTTTTATGTTTAAGATGCGTTTGTGTAGTTTCACACACAAATTTCACACACGTACAGTAAATATAACAAAGACCAATTTCACTAAAGCAGAAATAACCTTATTAGATAAAGGCCTGAAACACAATTTAAGTAACAATACAACCAATAACAACAATAATAAAAGGTGTATACGTGACATAGTCATAGACGCTGAAACGGCCATACAACACACGTATAACAATGACCATGACACTATACGTCACGACATAAAACGCAAATTACAACACACACAACAACATGAACAAAAGCACCATAAAAACGAAATCCAAACACTAAAAAATATAAAACATAAATTACAAGAACACAACCTAACCATACTCAAAGCAGATAAAGGTAACATAAACATCATAATAGAAAAACAGGACCAAAATAACAAAATTGAAACATTTTTTACTGAAAACAATATAACCAAATTAAACAAAGACCCCACCACAAAATATCACAAACAAATAAATAAAATCATAAATAACACAAAACACATAATCACACCTGACAACATCAAATATCTGAAACAAATTAAACCAAACCCTCCTACACTGAATGCACTACCAAAATTACACAAACCAAATATCCCCATCAGACCACTTATAAACAATACACAAGCACCTGCACACAAAATAGCTAGACACTTAGATAAATTAATCAGAAACAACATAAATTTAACAAACAACACCACCGTCAAAAATAATTTAGATCTGGTGAAAAAAACTCAACATGTCCACATTCCACACAATTCAACACTAGCTTCTTTTGATATAACAAACTTATACACCAATGTACCCATAAAAGAAACTATAACAACATTAGAACAGTTACTAAAACTAAATAACACACCAGAAACACACATAAAAGAGATCATCCATCTCACCAAAATCATCACCGAACAAAATTATTTCTCACACAATAACATGTTTTACACACAAACAGATGGACTACCCATGGGCTCCCCTATATCAGGAATATTAGCCGAAATATTCGTACATACCATAGAACAAGAACACATATTAAACAATAAAAAATACACCAACAAAATCATATATTGGCACAGATATGTTGATGACATTTTACTCCTATACAACGGCAACAAACGACAAATTGAAAATTTCCACAAATACATTAACACTATACATCAAAAATTAAAATTCACACTAGATTTAGAACAAAACAATGGCATAAACTTCCTGGACCTTACAATTACCAAAACAAACAACACACACACATACAAAATATACAGAAAACCCACCACAACAGACATGGTCATACATAACTCATCCAACCACCCAACTCAACACAAACATGCAGCTTTCAACTACATGCTCCATAGGCTCACTTCAATACCCCAAAACACACATGACTACCAAGAAGAAGTCAACATAATCAAATATATAGCAGTCAAAAATGGATATAATCCCGATTTAATAAACAAACTACACAAACGCATCTTAAACACAAAAAGTAAAACACATAAAAACCAACAGTAAATACATCACACTCATATACTACAATTCCAACACACACAAAATTGTTAACACATTCAGGAAACACAATTATAAAGTAACCTACAGAACAAATAACACCATCAGGAAACACATAAATAATACTAACAAAGACACAGACACATATAGCAAAACAGGTGTTTATAAATTAAACTGCAGTGATTGTAACCAGTTCTACATCGGCCAGACGGGAAGATCTTTTTCCTCAAGATACTCTGAACATTTAAAAGCCCTTACCACAAACTACATACACTCCACATTCGCCACACATTTACAAAATGAAAACCACGGTTACACAAATATAGAACACAACATGGAAATACTACACTACTTACCAAAAGTAGAAAACTAAACACAGCAGAACAATATGAAATATACAGAAATCACACACTACAACCAAACAACATATTAAATGAACAATTACACTATAGTTCACATAATATACTTTTTGATACACTTGTACAAACACACACTTTGAATCCCAGCGCCAATTCCCTCCCACCAGCAACCCCCACCACACACACCTACAACCCGTAACGGTTACTTTGTACCGACATTCTGTATTCAAATCCCACTGAGGAAGACGGACACCACGTAGAAACGTTTGGGACAAAAACCAAAAGTAAGTGTTCATAGTGAAAGTTTGAATATATATAATATTTATTGAACAGTTACATCCTTCATACTTCTTCAAAACAGTGTTCCTTGAAACAATACAATTACTTTCTTATTAAAGTTAAGAGTTATTTGCATCTTAAACAATGTTAATAACTTGATATGTGAGGAAAAAGAATTGTATCAAATTAAAACATATTACATAATAAATATATTTCAATATAGGCCTAACAAATGCAATATGTGTGTGTGTGTGTGTGTGTGTGTGTTTATATATAATTAAACCTGTGCTCAGGTTGTGGAGAACAGAAGTAAACACAATTTGTATTTGAATAAAATTTTATTTCATTTTTTAAAAAGTGGAAACCATATTTGTAATCAGTTATCACATGTCATATCTCTCACATCTCTGATGATGTAAATACTACATGTGATTGTTAATACAAATACATAATTGAAGTCATGTACATAACTTTGTAGTATGATTGAGTTGTAGTCTATGTTACTGGATGACTAGTATTTAGTAAGCACAGGATGTTGTATTTCGACCAATGTATTCCTCTCACAGATCTCACTACTATTTCAACCAATGTTTTCCATTTTTGGCAAAACTATGGATTGTGATATCGTCACTATACAATTGAGTACTGTCATGTCATTTCATATGCTGAAACAAAGCAACACAAATAAATATATAGACTTCACTGTACATACTGCATGCAATTGTTTTATGTCACATGGTCCAAGTATGTCAATGAGTGAATATGTGAGTATCCAAAAGTTCAAAGAACTTGAACAGCATGCACAAACTGGATGGAGTATGCCCTTCCACTGTTAGATGGCGAGCAGTATGCCTTCTGAATCTGTGTGTCACTAGCCATGTAGCTTAGATGACACTTTGTTTTGTTCAGTGCAATTTGATGAAGTTATGTTTCAGTGATTTGATGATTTTCTTTTCAACCAATATGATTGATTTTAATGAGCAAAGAATCCTACATGACATGAGCGAAAGCACAACTTTTTATAGTACAAAAACTGCAAGGACAAACAAACATCTGTTGATGATGGTGAGTGTTCTGGATGACCATCAACAAGCTTGACACTGGAAACTGTAGCTAACGTTTATGGCAATGGTCAAACCATCAGTGGCAGGTTTCAAAGCAGCTGAGAGAGGCCATTTGGTGCAAATGTCCAGAGAAGTGGAGAACAATAACTAGTTTCTCCACCATGACGGTGCACCTGCTCACACATCACTCGTTGGTTGATAGTTCTAAAAACATTATAGTGATTACACCTCCTCCTCCATTCACCTGACCTGACCTTGCCCCTGTGAGTTTTTCCTACTTCCTAAGATAAAATTATAGCAGAAAGGGCATCATTTTTACATGATTGGGGAGATCCAGGGAGAAACACAGGAGGTACTTAATGCACTCACATTTGAGAACTTCCAGAGATTCATGTAAAAATCACGTAATGCATCATGTATAAATCACGTAAAAATGCTGGGACATACTAAAGGAGACTACTTCGAAGGAGGTGATGAAAAACTAGAAGTTACGGTAAGAAATTATTTTTTTTCCAGTTAATTCCCTGAATTTTTGGATAGCACCTTGTATGTAAGAGACAGAAAGAGGGGGGCAATGATTGCTTGTGTATATTTGTGTAATTAATTCTAGTAAGTTACATATTGAATTTGTTAGAACATTATAGGCAACAGTTAAAAGTTGACACTTTGCATTCTGAGCCTGTGTATAGGTTGAGTGGGATAGTTTTGCCTAGCAAATGTAGCCCAAGTAAGTACACTTCAGGGCTCAGGTTTGGTCATAATACTGTCACATTATAAATGCATTTTGGTTGCATTTAACACAAAATATTTGATTATAGGTATACAATGATGTACAGGGCTCTCCAGTTTCAAGCTTCATAATATTGTAGTAGGATTTTTTTCATAAACAGGATCAATTTGTAAATGTTTGTTTCAATTCTGTTTACACCGTAATTTCCATAGATGTTTAATGTGTGTGTGTTTTGTGGATTACTCATGATGTTTCTTGCAGGATTTGTATGTACCGTAAACCGTAATACTCCGGAGTTACACGATAGGCAGGACTGACGAAAAGTGCGCAAGTCAGATTTGCGTGATACAACTTTGCATATACATACATATAAATTTTAGTTAATTAGTACCAAGGGCTAACAAAAACACTTGTTTAAAAGAAATGTATTTAACAAAAATTATAGCTTTTCATACATTGTGACGATTTTAAAAAAATAATTAAATCGCACAAATAAAAAAATTTCGCTTTCTAACAAGTAAGAGTATTATCCACCCCTTACCTATACCTAGATTCCTCCATCAACTTGAAATTGTCCCGTACCAACACGCAAAGAACGGTGTTATTTAGCTAATAATAATAATAATTACGTTAATTATTTAAAATACGTACTAAATAAATAAGGAGATTCCTAATTCATAACAAAAGTAATATAAAGTATTACAATTTAATTAATGAATAATTAATACTAAATAAAAGAACGAACTATTTTCTCAGTGCGTAAAACCGCGCCAGCTTACTGACCCCTCGCCGCTAAACTATGCGGACATTCGCTAGTGAAACTTCGACATGTAAAGATGTCAGTTTTGTGTTGTCCACATACACGTAGGTGTATACCGTTAAAAAGATTATATCCAGTTTGTGGTGATATCGTTTTGAAAAATGTAGCATGGAAATAAAAAATATATATATATTATAATGTAGTGTGTGAAGAGTTATAAAAAAAAAAGAAAGGAAAACTTAGCCGACACATCTCTTAAAAAATAAAACTGTAAGTGGTAAGATATGTTACTTACCAGACTTTAGTACTGCAAAATAAGAACTGTAATTAAGGTGTAAAATGTGAACAACTAACTCCAGAAGTGGAAAACTCAAACTACAACAGTATGAACTTCTAGTAAAAAATCCGATCGTCGAGACTACCACATACAATCAACCTAATGGACCATCAAGAGGAACCATGTATTGCAACCTAGAAGACGACAGATGACCATCATGGACCCCACAACAACCTCATGTTAAATTCAGGTGATATCCAAACATAATATTTGTAAAAATTTGTTTCAACGAGAGAAGTAACAAAAGAACAGTAAAGAACTTTTGGTAATTTAAAGAATAACTTATAAGATTTGTAATTTCTGTAATGAAGTAGTAGTAACATCACGATATCTAAATGTAAGGTAATTCTATAATTTACAACCAACATTATTCTTCAAATAATTTGGTTAAAGTTGTGATAAACTAAAACATAACAAAGTTGAGACCCGGATCCGAGGTACTTAAAACAATATCTAGACTAATACTTTTGAGATAAAAGGAATAAGACATTTAATATTTGTAAAGCATTAAATGCAGAATTTACTAGAGTAATTCTTTTAAAAAACAAAGTAAACCATGAGATTTGAATAATAATAAAGAGATGTTTTTGCTAACACCTAGCGAGTGAATAAATTTATGCAATCCTTGACTATTTCCTATGTAATAATGTGTTATAATTTGTTAGTAAGTAAGTTTCACTAACAACGGCAGCAAGTTTAATGAACATGTAATGAATTGAACTAGTTCCCGACTTTTGTGATGTCTTAACAAGGGAGACGTCACAAAATTGCGCCACTCTGCTGTTCTGCTTTATAAAAAAGAAATAATTGTGTACATTGTTATAATTTATTAACAGTAACGTTGTAGAATACATAAATTTATTCCATTTTAAAACCTGTCGGTATTGACAAGCTGTTTCATGTTAAAAGCGTGTTGAGAAATATAGACTCTTTCCTTGGTACGTACGCATCTCATAGAAAACTCCCCTCGCGGGCATAACAGACATTCCTAAACACGATAATTTCCTGTTCTGAATTGTCCTCTGAACAATTGTCTGAATCACCCTACTTGTTAAACCTCCTATGCAAACAATAAGACTCCCCCAATCAGCTGACCTTTTGTGCTATTGTTAAAACAATGAACTCTTCGTATGTGAAATTTCTCTCCACTATAAAATGATGTTAGCGTTTTGTTTTGACTGATTATATATAATAATACAGAAAATTGAATTGTTGTGAGATAAATTTAATTTGATTAATTAGTATAAGATTCTATATGTAATAAGAGATATATATTGTAACATAACCAGATGTTACATAACCTAAACATATACTGTCAGGTTTAACAAGTGCATAATGATAATATAAATAGATAAGGTAATGATAAGAATGACCAAGAAGAGAGGAATCATGGAAGAAGAAAGAAGCAGAAGTGCCACAAGAAACAGTAAACCCAAATACTGTTTGACACTACAACCAGACTATAACTGACACAAACTGATGGACAATTTAAATTCACTTTAAGCTGTCAAGCGAGTCAGTGAATAATGTAAACAGAATATGATATGTTACTAAAAAATGATTAAATAAGAATCTGAATAATGTGAGATCAGAATCAGCATTTGGCTGATAATAAATCCACCATGACAAGTAATTATTAACGCCAAAAACTAAGATTAGCTATGGCCACAAAATGAAAATGAAGCTATATTTCAATCTCAAACATAATTATGACAAGAAACCACATTTGTAAGAGGGAACCTTATACGAATAAGCTACCTCAGCAAAGTACCGAATTGTGAACTAATAAAAGCTTTTAAGGCAGAATTCCAGTATAAACGGTATGCCTTAACAAGGCCCAGACCAAACAATCATCAATGAGGTGATTATTAGGAAGTAATATAAGTGTAGATCGCCTACACTTAACAATGGTTATGCTCAAACATAGCAATAAGCATTATTAAAACGATATAAATTATAATTCGATTGTTAGTTAGTAGAATAGAGCAAATTAATGTGAAACGAAATATCATAGTATGTAGGAACAGTTCATTACAATGTATAAAGTTAAGGTTTATTAATAAGGTACAGTAATTAAATATCAGTACAGATTTAATAGTGTTCTCACATAAACGTTTGAGTGATAAAACGCGATGTAGAACACAAACTATATTAGTCAGAGTGTATGATCGCCGATTTCGGTAAACAGACGACAGTGCGAAATAGTGTACCTGAACATTGTTTATGTAGCAATGTCAGTAAAAGTGAAATTAACTCGGTATCAAACTATATCAAATTAAAGAGGACAAAATATTCTTTAATTTGATGGCGATACAGCCCCAATCGCAACTATATATAAGTGCGTGAAAGGCGTTAGCATCATTTACAAAATATGCTTAAGAAACTTGGTTATCAACACCAATAACATCGACAACTGTCAATCATCTCAGCGTTTGGCAGTTAGAAAACCGTTTTTGACGGTTGAAAAGACAATACGTCACGTTCATCACACCTGTCTAAGCCAATGACAAAATTTCTTAGTAATTAACAATGTTGCCTAGAGCCGATCACGGGGTCGGGTATAAAAAGAGCTGGAACAGATTTTCAGCAGACACTTATTAATTTCATTCAGCGCGGAACGTCCGTTGGCCATCTCAAAATTTTTAATAACGGATAGCGTCATTACCATAGTACATCAAAGGAAACAGTTTGACAACAACCTACAACTACTTCCAGATATTCTACAAAGAATTGTTGTGATTATGTGCAGTATTATTTCATTTAGTGCGGGAAAAAATAATGAACAGCAGAAATAATTAAATAGTATTATTTATGATCCTTTAAGTTAGAAGCGGATCGAAATTCTCTGTTCTTGTGCGTGTGTAGTGAATAACGATAATCATTATAACCCGATTATCGAGGTGTTAATTGAAATTTTAATCGAAAGATTAAAACACCAGGTAACACTGTAACCATTTATTCATTTTACTACGAGCGCCATAACCTGTACGTTTTGATACACTGATCTGTACTGACGCAAAAACACTGAAACATTTTTCTATATTACACCATGTCTAAATTTATTTAATGAATTTGTCAATATTAGTTAAGCTGAATGTTAGTTATAAGTGTTCTCAAAATATAACGTTGTAAATCATAAACCAAGCGTGACGAACGCATAACCTATGAAATAGGTTATTTTTATTTTTATTTGTAATAGTAACATCAAAGACATTACTAGTCTATCTTATATCAGAAATTCATTAGCTATCGTGTAGGCATAAACTTTCTTTTTTGTGTCTCAAAGAACTTACACCTGAGATTTAAATAAGATTAATGTTTAAAGTAAAAAGAAATATCTGGACTTAACCAGATTTATTGCTTATGCTCTGAGCAAGCCTTATAGGGTTTGTAACAACTTATTTACAATTGTACATCATTGTATGTTTTTAATTATATTTGTTTGAATTCTCTATCAAGGGTATGAATAAAAACCCATTATTAACAGCATAACTCGACTTAATTTATTTCTAAAAAGTAACTAAATATTTTATTCAGAAAAAACTCAAAACAACCTTCAGTTGTGATTAAATATTTTGAATAGCATTGCCATAAAGGTAATAAACAATTATTTTAATTTTTTTTTAAATCATTAATTAATTCTATTCATGGGTTTTCCACGGGATTTTCCCAAAATAAATCCGTGTGGCGCCCACTATTAAACAAGGCAACTTAACCTTGTAGCTAATGTGAGTTGGTTTTTTGTAAACCGTTTTGACAGCTTATTGAACTTCTAGAAAACACGACCAGGTACGTGAAAGTATATTATATTTATTCTATTGTCCAGACATTACTAGACGTAACGTACTTAGACTGTTATCGACCTGGAAGAGAAGTTTAACAGCTAGTATCAACAAGACGATCACCATCATCAAGCGACCAACTATTATACTTTACTATTAAACTTAAGCAAAGCTAGTATTTAAATAATATTAACACCACTATTTTATTTGTTTTATCTAAGGGAATTCTTTTCAGACAATTATAATGCTACAATTGTAAACACACTTTGAGTAACATCGAATGTAACATTTTAAATGGTTTTATCAAATTAGTATCTTTCAATTTTCAACAACTACAAACTTTAATATATTTCGAAATAATATTCAAATATAAATATTAACAATACACTTAATCATTTCTTTTATTTTATTACAAATTGACGCATCCGACGTGTGGCAGAATTACACCATACATATTAAGTTCGTTACAATATATATATGTGTTTAAATGAATTCACGTTTTATAAGTGTTTAAAATAGATGACATAAGATTTGTCGTACGTAATACGTCGTGTATTTAAAGTTGTTATTAACAAAAATGGCTCAATTTAACCCCGACTTGTTGTTGAAGGACGAATTAAGCTATGAAGCATTGTTGCGTGGTCTTCCCTACTCAAATGTAACTGTCGCGGAACTTCGCAAGACGTTACATGAAAATAAACCGGACAAACCCTCACTGTTAAAGTGTATTAACGATTACACAAATCGTTTGAGTGTCTTAGATTTTGAAAGTGAAAAGGAAACATGCTATCATAAGTATACAGAACTAACTTCGATCGCACAAGCCCTGCGTGATGAAAAATCCCCTGCAGTAATTTTACGCACCACCCAAAGAATCGAACATCTGACCCGCCGTATCACCAATTTGTTGAATTGGCCCGGTGATAAAGTTACCCCACCGGATACGCAAAAATTCGCAGAGGAAGCATTACAACAATTACCCGAGATAATGCGCGAATTAGGTCGAAGGTCCGAATCATTTAGATTAGAAGAGATTGAAGAAGCAATGACGAAACTAAATATTTCCCCTACCCAATCCCCTACTCAAGAACAGCAAACCGGTACTGCAAAATTTCAGTTTCTGCAGGAATCAAATATAGATCCATTTAAAGAAAGGTTAACTGATAGACAAGTAAATATCCAACCCGTAAACGTTACGTTACTTCCTAATGAACTAGAAAATAGGACCCGTACCTACGATTTACCTCCTCACTTGCTGACGAATCAATCTGCGGAAAAACCTAGAATGATGACTCAAGTAAATCTAACTACCGAGCTCTATGGAAAAATGACCCATCCTGTAGAACGTATTAAAGCGTTACGAGTTTAAAATAAATAGTAACCATCTAAAATCTGTGCCTATTAAAAGCGGCAACTGAAATTTTGGTTGTTTTTTAAAATGAAAGAGAAACAAAAAACTTAAACTGGTATCACTTACCTTCTTCGCGAATTGCCAGGGTGTCGTCTGATGTACTTAGGCAGAGAAAAACAACAGGTAATACAATGACAAATACATATTTTGCGAATACAAATAAAATGTTATTTTATTTGTTTAGCATGACATTTTTTTCTGTTTACTTTGTTATTAAAATTGTGACAAAACTCCTACCTCGCATCTCGATTATTTTCTTAATGAATTACTGATATTCTGATTTTTTACTTACATAACCAACACGCTATCAACTAGTTACAACTATAATTTAATTAAATTATTAAGACGGCCCAGCAATGCCCACACTCAACTTCCCTCCCCATTATTTAGATTTAGCGCTTTTCACTGATTTTAATTTGTTAATAGATGTTTAAATGATTACTTTCCTGAACTTAGATCCATGACGACCATGAGGTGAATTTAGTCCATTGTTGTTTTACTTGTTGTCTGAATAGGGTTCACTTTTTTGTCCGAAAAGTTTCTGCTGTTAATTTCGATATTCATACATACATACATACATCCTCGGCGCTACAGCCCAGTCCGGGCCCTGGCCTCCAAAAGAAATCTTCCCCACTGGTCTCTACTCCCAGCCAATGTCCACCAGTTTGCTGCACCCAGCCTCACTGCCTCCTTACCAACCTGGTCCAGCCATCTTGTACGCGGTCTTCCCCTCCTTCTCCTTCCCATCGGCAAATAATTCATCACTCTTTTTGGGATTCTATCCTCCGCCATTCTCTGCACATGACCAGCCCAACGCAATCTGTTAATTTGTATGAGTTGCACGATCGGAAGATCTTTAAACCTTTCGTACAACTCTCGATTATGCAGTCGCCTCCAAATGTTGTTTTCCCTCACAGGGCCATAGATTCTCCTCAGTACCCTCCTCTCAAAAACGGATAGTCTCTGCTCATCTAGTTTTTTTAACACCCAGCATTCCGAGCCGTACATCAGGACTGGTCTAATCAAGGTCTTGTATAGGGAGGCTTTTGTATCTTTAGTTATTAATTTTGATTTAAAATGTTTCACCAGTCCGTAGTAACACCTATTAGCAGATAATATTCGTCTTTCAATATCTCTAGAGGAGTCATTTCCAGAGTCCACATATGACCCGAGATATGGAAAACCCTGAACCTTTTCAAATTCATAATCGTTAATGCGCAGGGACAGGGTACGAGTATTGGCACCTACAACCATATATTTGGTTTTGCTTTGGTTTATAACCAAGCCCATAGCCTTAGCGGACAACTCCAGTTCCTAATTTCGATATTCACCAATCACATTTTGCACTGCTTTTTTGTTTCTGCACTCACATTTCTATAATTAAAATTTTGCTTTAACACATGGTACTATTGTACAGCCGGCCGGCTATAGGTGTTGACAACGACAACGCAGTTCTCTCGGCGTCTATATAAACCACGCCTTCTTCATCCATGGCAACTCTGTTCGTGATTCGTTGTTACAGATCATGTGACTCTATAATGAGTCATCACGTGACTTCACCTGTGGAGCGAGTATATGTAAATTTGTCCTGTCTCTGGGCTCGCTAAAAAGTTTTATTTATCCACCAACGGAAAATACACGCACGTGCGCATAGGCTGACATTCCAACGCCGTTATCGTTGTGTGCTAGGCACAGCCCGGTACTGGATCGTATACAGGGTGTCCAACAAACATGTCTGAGTTACCGTAAAGGGTGTCCAAACCGATCAGTCCCCAATAATTGATAACTTGAAAATAAAAAAAAATACTGTTCAAAATAGCCCCATTACAATACCCCCCAATGAGAAATCTTCTGTCGAAACAGAAGAAATCTCATTGCTAAAACCCCTAAGAGGACCGGTGAGGAACTGGTGCCAACAACCCCCTTTTGTTCTTACACTTCATGGGTAAACGACCCCCCTGGCTCGGCGACTATGGTCGCATCTGAACGAGATCACGGGACTTCTCTGTAAGAGATCCCAACACCATAAAATCGAACAGATACGCACCACAGCGCACCTCGCCTTCTATCATGCTACCCCCAAAAATCCAAATCCCTGGCTTATATCATGCCAGATCCTCAACCGATGTGTTCCCCCTTATCATGCACACTGGGTCGCCTTCAGCAATACTGGGCTCATACATATACTTGTTAATCTCTTTTTTAAATTCAAAAATATTTATTGCTAAATCAAACTCATTTATTCTAACATTTGATTATACCTACATACTACACCACACAATTCTATAAAAAACACTAGTACTACACCTAAACAATAATACAATCAGAAGTCAAAAACATCAATTAGATGGCAGGCACAAAATCAAGAATTTTTTTTTTTCAAAAAAATTCCAAAAAACATTTTAAATTCAAAAATCTTGAATTTATTAAAATATTTTCTTTCCATATTGAAATTATTTAAAGTTTGTTCAAATCAATTTAAAACAAAAGTTGGATTAACTTTCTTGCTAAACATGCCTAGTATATAACCTCACCCATCAGCTGATCAAAACTGGGTCAAGTTAAGAACCTTGACCTACATACGTTATACACAAGTTACATCTGAAAATACATTGTACCTCTGTAAAATTCTATCTTGAAACACAAAAACATAATAAAATAAAACATTTAAAATAACAAAATATTATTATAATTAACAATCAAATCGATATTTAAATTATTCAAAATAAACCCCTTATAACTTTACATTATTTTCAAGCTCTATCAAAAGTTGTCACTGGCTTCAATCAAAATTTTATATTCTATTATAAATCTCTTTTCTTTACTATTCTCAATTTCCTTTACTTCGGGTGATTTAATTATTGTAATACCTCGATTTGCCACTTGGCAGGTATATGTATATAATCTTTCGCCCTCTCTCTCTAATACCACTAACAACTTTAATTTGGACTGATTCAAACGTTTTACTCAAACAATTACTATCACCCAATTTCTATCTTTTACAACCCATTGAACACTTTTAATTATTTCAAATTTATTTCATTATTCATTGAAATTCTTTAAACACATTGAAAACTTATTTTATAAAATATAATCCTATTTTGTAATCCTTATTCCCAACATACTACATGCAATTAACACAATAAGACATAATAAAAACAATATAGGAAGTATCTAGTGCCTCTATTCTGCAAATCAAAACAAAATTATTTAGTTATCTCGGTAGCGAGTCATCATTATTAAAACACAACAAATTTCTAATTCGTTACCACCCTGGGTAACCTCCCTGCCACACACACTATGACCCCCCCTTTGTGGCGTCCACAAAGACTGAAATTTTGGAGGAATTTTGACATCTCCGTGTCTTTGCTTCGGCTTGACATTTTAAAGACTGTGGATATCGACATATCCTTGTTTTATATTTACTCGCCCTTAAAACGGGTCTACCACCTGGCTATGCTGTCCCCACGTGGACAGAGTGGCAGCCGCTGTTCCATAGTTTGGTGATTCCCCTAAATTACCCCCCTGTCAATTTCAAAATTCACCTTGATAACGATAACAGCTAGGGCCAGTTAAGGCAGAACGTGACGCAATGAGCCCCAACCATAGCTGTTAAAGCTAAACCAATTCCACGGTCAGGGTTCGGTGAGGCCGTGACCACCCGAAAAGTTGGGGAATCACAAGTAAAATATATTTTGTAAAATTAAAATTAACAATTTACATTACATGACCTTTCTAGTCTTGGTGGTGTTTTAACCCCATATATTTCTTTCTTAACTTTCCTTACCTTGACCTTCATTAACATAAAATAATAAGTACAACAAAATATTTACTTAGTCACTTAAATTAATCTATTTATGCTTAACGATGTTGTTATTACATGAAAATAAACAATTCACTTTTTCGATTTACCAAAATTACATAACTTACACTTTTAATTTCATTTTCAAATTCTATTTACTCGTGACCTTGTTACATTTTATTATTGCATAATAGATTTTATTACATAAGAGTAAATTTTGTTTAAACACACTGCCTCACTAAAATTATTTATTTACACGCCTAGGCAATGTTGGTATGTGGTAAGGTACACCTAGAGTGTAAAAAAAAATATCATATAACACATACCTTAGGGTCCCCCTCCCCGTTCAACAGTAAGATTAAATTTCTATTCTCAACCAATTTTGTGGAGCCGGACCATCGTCGTTTCACCACCCGAAGGAAGTTCCGCCAACCATGGTCCGCCTCCAAGTGCCGAAAACCACGATCAGGACTGGTGAGGTCGTGACCGCCCAAAAATGGGGGAGGATCCCTCCTACTTTTAAAATACCATAATATGTGTATAAATAATAATAAAATATTATCATAATAAAATATAAAGATGTTTGTTTGTGTATGAAAATTTTAATAATCACAAAAATATCTATCATCACTCAGCTAGGTAATACTTTTTTAATTGGGTCACATTATAAGTTCCTTTTATTTCTCGAGTTTGCAAATCTACTAAAACATAAGCATTCTCCATTTTCACTTGGCTAACCTCATATGGACCGTCATACAATAGGAAGAATTTTTTAATTTCTTTGTCCAACGCTGATGATTGATCGTGATTTTTTATTAATACTAGTTGTCCTACCTCGTATTGTATGGGTGTTAAATTCCGGTCATGTCTCCGTTTCCGCTGTTCGGCCTTACTCAGCAGGCGCTCCCTAGCGATTACCAATTTCCTATCATGTGGTATTTCCATCCGGGTTGGAAATTTTACTAGCTCTTCTAATATGTGTGACGGCCTTCTCTGAAACATTAACTCACATGGGCTGTAACTAGTGGATTCATGTAAACTATTGTTAATATACCCCTCTATCTTGCACACAAAAGTAGCCCACAAAGAATGTTTTTTATGGCAAAAGGTTCTAAACATCCTCCCTAATTCCTGCATAACACGTTCACTTGGATTTGACTGCGGATGATACACTGATGTATGTTTGATTAGAATATTTTCCCAACCTAACGTTTCCCGCCAGGTGTTGCTGGTGAACTGCGAACCATGATCTGATAATACTATTTTCGGCTTACCTACTTCAACAAGGTATTCATTTACTATCTTCCTAGCCAATACTGATGAGGTTGCCTTTTTAATCGGGTACAATTTTACAAATTTGGTAAAAACATCTAACACAACAAATAAATAATTTACCCCTCCTCTACCTTTGGGTAAGGGGCCATATAAATCAACGGCAACTAATGCTAAAGGACTGTCTGGCATTACATGTTGCATTAAACCCTCCTGTTTACAATTGTTTACTTTAGCTTTCTGACAAATTTCACATGTTTGTAATATTTTACGCACCGTTCTTTCCATATTATTAAATTTACATGACTCCTTTAATATATAAACAATTCTTTGAAATTGAAAACATTTCTTGGGGCCTATATGACCATACCTTAGATGGCAATCTCTCACTACTTCAGGTATTATAACTTTAGGGATACACACCTTCCAATCATCTCCCTGTTCATGTGCCCGATGAAATAAGTGTTTATTAAACAAACTAAAATGTTTCTCCCACTTGTGAGGTACGTTGGGTATTTGACTCAAAGCTAATATTATTTTATTAAGTTCGGTGTCTCTTTCTTGTTCGGTAATTTTTTCATATTTACTTCCCCCACTTCTTTTACTATAAATATTTTATATGTATTTGCTATGTCTACTTCGGTATTATTAGCAAAATCTGTTCTGGACAGGACATCAGCTACTATATTTTCTTTACCCTTAAAATACTCAATTGTTAAGTCATATTCTTGTAATATTAGCATCCACCACACTAACCTACCATGTGTTAATTTACAGTTCTTTAAAAACGTTAAAGCTTGATGGTCAGATCTTATGATTACCTTATTTCCTAATAAGTACGTTCTTAACTTTCTACAGGCGAAAACTATTGATAACGCCTCCTTCTCTGTCGTAGTATAGTTCTTTTCACTAGTTAATAGAGATCTACTTGCAAAAGCGACTACTCTGTGGTTACCACTCCCATCTAACTGAAACAACTCTACTCCCAAGGCAATGTCTGACGCGTCTGTGTGTATATAAAATGGTTCTGAAAAATTAGGATGAGCTAATATAACTGTGTTTAAGAATTTATTTTTTATCAGCTCGAATATATTTTGCTCTTTTAAATTCCACTGCCATCGATTGTCTTTATTTAATAAATGTCCCAATTGTACTGTTAAATATGAATATTTGTCTACAAATTGCCTATAATAATTGCACAAGCCTAAGAAACTTTGCAACTGTTTAACATTTTTTGGTATCGGAAAATTTTGTATTATTTCTACTTTTTTAGGGTCTGTACTGATACCCCTTGCTGAAATTATATGTCCTAAAAAATTAACTTGTTCTTTCAAAAATTCTGACTTCTTAAATTTAACTGTTATGCCATATTCATGCAGTCTACTTAATACCCTATCTAACCTTTCACAGTGTGTATCAATGTCTGGTGACGTAATTGCTATATCGTCTACATAAACGGTTGTGAATTCTAAAATCTCTCTCCCTAGCATATAATCCAGGCATCTGATAAAAATTGAAACACGTTGAGTCCAAAAGGTAGTCTTCGAAATTGGTAATTCCTACCGTTGTATAGAAATGCCACATACTGCCGAAACTCCTCTTCCAGCTCTATCTGCCAGTAACCTGCAGTCAAGTCTAAAGTGGTGATGTATTTGGTCCCACTAAAACGTTGCAGAATTTCGCTTACTGGTTCCAGTGATTCTCTGTCTGGAACAATTATTTTGTTTACTTGTCTTGCGTCTAAACATAATCTTATCGATAAATCTTTCTTTGTCACCACTACTAAAGGATTGGAATATGGTGATGTAGATTTTTCTATTATACCTTCCCTCAACATTTTATTTATTTCCTCCTGTACTAAACCCCTCTTGGAGTATGGTACCGGATAGGTTTTAGGTGCAAAGGGTGTTTTCTCTTTAACGACTAATTTACCCTTAAAATTCTTTACCAAACCGGGTTCGTCTGAAAAAACTGATTTATTTTTGTTTATTATTAATACTATTTTCTCCCTGTCTTGATAGCTAAATTCCCCATCTTGATATAAGATTTTATTCATTTTCTCCTCCCAATTATTTTCATTTTCAAATAACTCATTACTATTTACTCTCAAGATACAATAATTTATCATTAAGGGCCTACACTCATTTATATCATTGTCAGAAATTAACATTCCTTTACTAATTATTTTTAATGCTTTCATCCCTACAGTTCTCTTTTGTATGAATGGTATTTCAATTATATTATTATTATTGTTTAATTTCATAGTCTGTGTGTAATAGTTTAACTCTACTTTGAAATTATTTAAAAAATCATTACCTATTATAGCTCCCATATTTAATCCTGGAATAACTAAGAAAGGTACATTTATTGTGTTCTCATTTACTTTTAATTGTAGCATTATTTGTTTAGTTACTTTTTTACTGCGAACACCCGTTACTCCTATAACACTAATTCCCAGTACCGGTAATTGTGGAATTGTCTCTGTAGTCTGATTTTTGATTTTTTCAAACATTCTATCGTCTATAGCAGTCAGTTCACTCCCTGAATCTACTAGAAAAATGTATTTAGAATTAAACACTTCGGCTTCAAATTCTGCCATCTCGAAAGCATTATTACTCTCTCCTGCTTCTTCGTCAGATAAATCATTATGTATATTGGTAATTAGTGACCCTATTGTTAGGTGATTACTAGACGGCTGAGGACTTTCTTTTTCAACCACCCTGATTAGTTTAATGGTATTGGAGGTGGTGGTTCACTGTAAACCCCCCTACTGTTTTGATGATGAGCTGGTGCTTCCACGCCCCGAGTTTCGTTTGGGTTACTAACATATCCCCTTCTTCCTCTATGACTAAAATTTCCTGACACTCCCCGATTACTGGTAAAACCTCTCCCTCTATGATTCCCTCTAAACTGATCGAAACCCCTATTATAATTCTCCACTCTCCCTCGGGCACTCTCCCTTGGACCCTGACACCGGTAACATTGATTCCGCGACCCATTATAATTACTAGCTCCACAACTAGGGTTTGGACATAACCACGCCCCCTCCCCTGATCTACTCACATTACTAATAAAATGGTCTGGTTGTCTTGTTTCAGTATTTATTTGTTTTGATTCATTTATTCTAAACTGGTATTTATTATCTTCTTCTTCTTTCATACTCTGGTATGCTTCTAGTACTTTTTCTAACTCTGCGATATTAGCAAACTCCCGGGTTCTGATTGTGTACCGTATGTCCTTAGGCAAATGTTTACTAATGTATCTTATAAAAGATGAAAGAGGCATTGGTGGTTCTAAATATTTAACCTGACTATATAGTCTTGTCACATATGATGTAATACTCATGTTTTTTATATTAAAATTGCCCCACCCCATTATAGTACTATGTAACCCCTCTTGTTTCTCTTCTGACCAGTACTTATTTCTAAATGCTTGCTCAAATTCATTAAAATCTACCCAGTTATCGTTATGAGCATCCGCCCATATTTTAGCATCCCCTTTAAAGTATTTTAAAATTCTTACTAATTTAATTTCCCAACTTTCTTGGTTATATTTGTTGAAACATTTTATAGAGTTTAAAAACTGTATGGGGTTCACCCCCCTACTTTCATTACTAAAATAGCTTAACTCTACTTCCATGTTCACTCTCTCACTCACACTAGTAAATTTTTGGTTAATTGCTACACTTAAATCTTCTCTGACTTTAGTTATTTCTTTTTCGTGTTCTGTGTGTTTACTTTTCAAACTAGTTACATCAGTTTTAATTACATCAATCTGCTCAAAGTTACTTCTAAATTCATCATTTATATTTTCTTGTATTTCACTTGCTCGTTTGATTTGTTCACACTCATTAATTATACATTGAACATTACTGTCAATTTTGTCATTTTGCTTTTTAATTTTATCATAAAATTTATTTGTCAATGTGTCAAATTTTTTATTTGTTTCTAACATTTTCTCTTTTTGTTTTTCGTTAATTATTTTTATATCATTTTTCATCTCGGCTTGTATCTTATTTATATCTATAGTCAATTCATCTCTCACTCCCGCAATAGTCTTATTCTGTTCTTCTAACTTATTGTCTATTTCTCTTAATTTTTGGTCTTGTTTGTTTATTTCTGTTTTCAATTCTATGTTACTAGCATTTATTTCTGATTTGATTTCAATCTTAAATTCATTCAAGCTCGTTTTCAAATTATCGTTTTCTGATTTCATCTCATTTTTAAATTCATTTAAACATGTGTTTATATTATTATTTTCTGATTTCAACTCATTTCTCATTCCTGACATCATCTCCATCATTAACGCTAACTGATTAAATATATTTACATTATCGCTTATTTTTGCGTCTACTGTCTCAATCGTTAATTCGTGTGTTGTATTGTCTACGCTCTCGTTAATATTTGTCGATATTAAATCGTCTTGCGTAACATTTAAAATTGACCCCTCCACAATATCTTCACATAAATTTGCACTCTCGCTTTTCTCTGCCATTTCGATCAGGTTGTAAATTAATTTATTTTAATTTTTAATTCACAACGTCGCTGTTTACGGGCGCCAACTAAAGCATTACGAGTTTAAAATAAATAGTAACCATCTAAAATCTGTGCCTATTAAAAGCGGCAACTGAAATTTTGGTTGTTTTTTAAAATGAAAGAGAAACAAAAAACTTAAACTGGTATCACTTACCTTCTTCGCGAATTGCCAGGGTGTCGTCTGATGTACTTAGGCAGAGAAAAACAACAGGTAATACAATGAAAAATACATATTTTGCGAATACAAATAAAATGTTATTTTATTTGTTTAGCATGACATTTTTTTTCTGTTTACTTTGTTATTAAAATTGTGACAAAACTCCTACCTCGCATCTCGATTATTTTTCTTAATGAATTACTGATATTCTGATTTTTTACTTACATAACCAACACGCTATCAACTATAATTTAATTAAATTATTAAGACGGCCCAGCAATGCCCACACTCAACTCTCACTCAACTTCCCTCCCCATTATTTAGATTTAGCGCTTTTCACTGATTTTAATTTGTTAATAGATGTTTAAATGATTACTTTCCTGAACTTAGATCCATGACGACCACGAGGTGAATTTAGTCCATTGTTGTTTTACTTGTTGTCTGAATAGGGTTCACTTTTTTGTCCGAAAAGTTTCTGCTGTTAATTTCGATATTCACCAATCACATTTTGCACTGCTTTTTTGTTTCTGCACTCACATTTCTATAATTAAAATTTTGCTTTAACACGTGGTACTATTGTACAGCCGGCCGGCTACAGGTGTTGACAACGACAACGCAGTTCTCTCGGCGTCTATATAAACCACGCCTTCTTCATCCATGGCAACTCTGTTCGTGATTCGTTGTTACAGATCATGTGACTCTATAATGAGTCATCACGTGACTTCACCTGTGGAGCGAGTATATGTAAATTTGTCCTGTCTCTGGGCTCGCTAAAAAGTTTTATTTATCCACCAACGGAAAATACACGCATGTGCGCATAGGCTGACATTCCAACGCCATTATCGTTGTGCGCTAGGCACAGCCCGGTACTGGATCGTATACAGGGTGTCCAACAAACATGTCTGAGTTACCGTAAAGGGTGTCCAAACCGATCAGTCCCCAATAATTGATAACTTGAAAATAAAAAAAAATACTGTTCAAAATAGCCCCATTACAGTATTTTGTCTGACATACCAACCACTGATGGGCTGAATATAACAAAGCTCCTAGATTTTCTCAAGCAACTTTTACAATTAAAGGATCTGCGACAACTAAGAGATGACCAGATTTTACAAGTAATTATACCTAAATGTAGATCTCCTTTAAAAGATCGTGTGTTAGAATCCCTAAGGTATAATCACCCTGTAGAAGAACTTCATACCACCCTAATAAGACATTTCATTCCCACCGGTATCTATGAAGAATTGAAGCGAAACCTAGTACTTCGTGTAGGCTACAAGGAACGTACAAGAGATTAGCTCATTATATATCTGAAATAAGAGACTCTGCTTTATTGCTACAAGTTAAATGGAGTGAACAACAGTCAGTAGACACTATCTTAGCAGGACTATCTCCCGAGTAGCGATCTCGCCTAGCACTCATGAAGCGACCAACCACTTTCACCGAACTAGAACTATGTTGTATACATTCGTCCAACGTCTGGTATTCTGACCAGAACAGACGCGTTTCTATGTCGCAGACTCAACGCAGAGATTCATTCCAACCCCTACCAATTGGAACTGATATCCGAACCTACCGCGATAAGCGATTCGTAAGTACATCAAAAACCCAAAGCTACCCCCATATTTCGTACTCTAGACCAAAACCCCGACAACATGCGAGTGAAGTCAATGAGAAAAGAAGATGTTATAACTGTGGAAAGGCCGGACACATTAACAAGAATTGTACACAAAAGCTCTACCACCCGAAAACCGACCAGTCAAAAAAACATGTGAAGCTGGAAGAACAAAAATCCTACGTCTTCCGCAGCACTCGAAGGAAAGGTAAAAACAACAATAATCATAGAATAAAAATAAATAGAAATAAATGCATAGACCCTTACTTAACAAGATTTATTGAGAAGTGCAACTCTATTGGTGCATGCAAAACAAGTATATGCCAACTACCCTACGTACAGATAGACCTTGGAGCAACGAATACCCTTGGTTTAATTGATTCCGGATCTACCCGTAGTATAATTAGTCAACAGTTAGCCACCGTATTAGCTAATCATAATCTGATTAAACGTAGCCAAATGGTGAACATAAAGTGTGCCACCGCAAATAAACAAAACCTAAATATATCACGCAGTATTACGGTGAAATTGAAAATAAAGAATTTTACGTGGTATGTTCCCCTACTAGTAGCTGAAGTATTAGGACAAAACTTAACATTAGGCGCGGATTTTATAAGTAAAACTGGCTTAATCCTTGATATATATGCAAAACAATATTTCTTCAGATTTGATCGTACTCGAAAATATCAGTTCGACTCCGAGTTAAGTAACGACGCTAATTGTGAAACCTCAACTATTCAATCAGAGCATCAAGAATCTAGTCTGAGTCATTTAAAAGGAAATGAGCGACAAAGAATTCAAAAGTTAATAAGGGAATTTTCTACTGTACTCACCCCCAAGTTAGGATTAACCCACTTAATCGAATATAAAATAAATCTTAGTGACAACAAGGTAATACGTCTTCATCCATACAAATTATCGCCTCCCAAGATGGAAATAATGAGAAACCACATTAACAAGCTCATTGAGCAACACGTCATAGAACCGTCAACTTCTCCATACTCATCACCTGCATTCCTAGTACCAAAAGGAACTGACAAACATAGACTAGTCGTGGATTATAGACAGCTAAATAAGAGTATAGAATTTGAATCGATACCCCTGCCCGACATTCACAGCGCGTTTCACTATTTTACAAAAGCGAAAATCTTCACTATAATGGACCTCAACCAAGCATTCCACCAAATCCCACTAGCTGAGGAATCAAAACATCTAACTGCTTTTGCTGTCCCATTTAATCTATATCAATTCACTAGAGTACCATTCGGTATATCACAAGGAAGTTCAGTATGTAGCAGACTGTTAGAGAAAATTTTTCATGACGTTAAATTTAAATTTGTATATCACTATCTTGACGATATAGTAGTATATAGTGAGTCAATGGATCAACATATTGATCACTTGCGTGAAGTATTATCCAGGTTAAAGAAAGCTGGACTGACCGTAAACCCGAGTAAAGTTAACTTCGCAGTAAAACAATTATCCTTCTTAGGTCACATAGTATCAACCAAAGGTAAGGTTAGTATTGATCCCGAACGTACACGCACAATCTGAGAATTCTTACCGCCGAGAGACGCCAAAGGTATAGCTCGATTTTTAGGTATGATTAATTATTTTCACAAGTACATACCCCACTTAGCGGATATAGCAGCCCCATTGAATGCACTAAGAAAGAAAGGAACAAAATTCGAGTGGACTACTCGACACCAAGACGCGTTTGAAACACTTAAAGAAAGCATAATATCCCCACCGGTATTGCAGTTAGCAGATTTCAGTAAACCATTTGTTGTACAGACTGACAGTTCAAGTGTAGCATTAGGAGCCGTAATATACCAGGAAATCAATAATACTAGACTCCCGATCAGCTTTGTATCCCGTACATTGACTGAGCAAGAAAGGAAGTTCTCAGCCTACGAACTTGAATGTTTAGCCGTAGTATTCGCCTTTGATAAATTCAAACCATTTTTGGAACATAAGGAATTTCTACTAGAAACTGATAATCAAGCTTTATCATGGTTATTGAACCACCCAAAACAGTTAGGTCGTATCGGAAGATGGGTGTTAAGATTAAATTGCTACAAGTTCAAAGTACAACATATTCGTGGTACTCAAAATGTAGTAGCCGATACTCTATCCCGCATGTTCCAACTACCCAATACAAGATCTGGCGAAGACAATGTTGAAACCACTACCGTTAATACGCTAATTACTAACTTTCCCCTTGCTTTTAAGGATATAGCATATCACCAACAACAAGATCCGAAATTGTGCAAAGTAATAGAACAAATAGAGAAAGGAAATTATTCTGACAAATATACCTTGAGTAAGCGAGTACTTTGTTTTAAAAAGGCAAACGGAAAATTACTGAGAATAATCGCCCCGGAAATAATTAAACCTATGCTAATGGAATACTACCATTCATCGACCATTGGAGCTCATATGGGAATTAGGAAAACCATACATCGTATTCGCAAGGAATACCATTGGGAAAACATGAACAGTGAATTTAATAATATATATATACTTTCACTTAGAACTTACTTTTGTCACTTCCCAAACGTTTCAAGATGTTGTTTCTCTTCTTCAGTGGGTTTAGTACTAACTGTCGATTACAGAATAACCGTTACGGAATGGAGTGTGTGTTGTGGGGTTTGATGGTGGGAAGGGATTGGCGCTGAGGTTCGAATTATGTGTGTGGATCAGTGTGTCGAATAGTGTATGTGATTTGTAATGTATCTGTTCATTTAATATGTTGTTTGGTTGTAGTGTGTGATATCTGTATATTTCAAATTGTTCAGTTTGGGTTTAGTTTTCTACTTTTAGGTAAGTAGTGTAATATTTCCATGTTGTGTTCTATGTTTGTGTAACTGTGGTTTTCGTTATGTAAATGTGTGGCAAATGTGGAATGTATATCGTTTGTGGTGAGGGCTTTTAAATGTTCAGAAAACCTGGAAGAAAAAGATCTTCCCATCTGGCCGATGTGTGATATCTGTATATTTCAAATTGTTCAGCTGTGTTTAGTTTTCTACTTTTAGGTAAGTAGTGTAATATTTCCATGTTGTGTTCTATGTTTGTGTAACTGTGGTTTTCGTTATGTAAATGTGTGGCAAATGTGGAATGTATGTCGTTTGTGGTGAGGGCTTTTAAATGTTCAGAAAACCTGGAAGAAAAAGATCTTCCCGTCTGGCCGATGTGTGATATCTGTATATTTCAAATTGTTCAGCTGTGTTTAGTTTTCTACTTTTAGGTAAGTAGTGTAATATTTCCATGTTGTGTTCTATGTTTGTGTAACTGTGGTTTTCGTTATGTAAATGTGTGGCAAATGTGGAATGTATGTAGTTTGTGGTGAGGGCTTTTAAATGTTCAGAAAACCTGGAAGAAAAAGATCTTCCCGTCTGGCCGATGTCATCATCACACCCCTCAGCCCCAATTAGTCCGTTAAATCGAGGGTATACTGTATTACAATTTAATTAATGAATAATTAATACTAAATAAAAGAACGAACTATTTTCTCAGTGCGTAAAACCGCGCCAGCTTACTGACCCCTCGCCGCTAAACTATGCGGACATTCGCTAGTGAAACTTCGACATGTAAAGATGTCAGTTTTGTGTTGTCCACATACACGTAGGTGTATACCGTTAAAAAGATTATATCCAGTTTGTGGTGATATTGTTTTGAAAAATGTAGCGTGGAAATAAAAAAAATATATATATATAATGTAGTGTGTGAAGAGTTATAAAAAAAAAAGAAAAACTTAGCCGACACATCTCTTAAAAAATAAAACTGTAAGTGGTAAGATATGTTACTTACCAGACTTTAGTACTGCAAAATAAGAACTGTAATTAAGGTGTAAAATGTGAACAACTAACTCCAGAAGTGGAAAACTCAAACTACAACAGTATGAACTTCTAGTAAAAAATCCGATCGTCGAGACTACCACATACAATCAACCTAATGGACCATCAAGAGGAACCATGTATTGCAACCTAGAAGACGACAGATGACCATCATGGACCCCACAACAACCTCATGAAAAAAATTCAGGTGATATCCAAACATAATATTTGTAAAAATTTGTTTCAACGAGAGAAGTAACAAAAGAACAGTAAAGAACTTTCGGTAATTTAAAGAATAACTTATAAGATTTGTAATTTCTGTAATGAAGTAGTACTAACATCACGATATCTAAATGTAAGGTAATTCTATAATTTACAACCAACATTATTCTTCAAATAATTTGGTTAAAGTTGTGATAAACTAAAACATAACAAAGTTGAGACCCAGATCCGAGGTACTTAAAACAATATCTAGACTAATACTTTTGAGATAAAAGGAATAAGACATTTAATATTTTTAAAGCATTAAATGCAGATATTACTAGAGTAATTCTTTTAAAAAACAAAGTAAACCATGAGATTTGAATAATAATAAAGAGATGTTTTTGCTAACACCTAGCGAGTGAATAAATTTATGCAATGCTTGACTAATTCCTATGTAATAATGTGTTATAATTTGTTAGTAAGTAAGTTTTACTAACAACGGCAGCAAGTTTAATGAACAGGTAACGAATTGAACTAGTTCCTGACTTTTGTGATGTCTTAACAAGGGAGACGTCACAACATATTAATACAAAATAGTATTAAAATAAAAATGTTATAAAATAAAGTTATGTAGATATTGATGGGTTCATAAAATCTAACAAACTCATGAGATGACACAATGTCTTCTTTTTTAAACACAAAATTTCTTCGTAGCAAGCTAATAATTTTTTTCTTCCTTGCCATGCGCTCTTCATTATAGTCTATATCCTCTAAGATTTGTACTCCTTTTTCAATTGAATTGAGACCTGTCAAGCTTGTAACTGTCATGTGCTTTTCTGGTAGATATGTGTCTGAGGTGTTGGCTTCTTCAGCAGAATTTTTCTCATGCATTTCTATGAGATCATCAATTATCTATCAGCTCCTTGCTATGTGAGTCCAACAGCTCGCTGACATTATCACTATCAACTTCCAAGTGTAATTGCCTGGCAAGATTGACAACTTCTTCCCCTGTATGAGTGACTATATATATGACTTGATCATTTTCAGGCTTTATTTACGTTTTGATTTTGAAAAAGACTGGACAAATTTTCTTCCACACACCCTTTAAGGTTTTTTGGGAAATTTCATCCCAAGATTCTCCAATGATTCTATGGCTTCTAAAATATTGAATTGTCGCTAAAAATCTTTAACAGACAGCTGACTGTTTTGCCTCATAGCTTCATTCAGATATGCAAATTAACGTCTCGTGTAGTAAGCCTTTAATGTTTTTGATAACCCCTTGGTCCATCGGCTGAAGCAAGCAGGTTGTGTTTGGAGGTAAAAAAATAATTTTCACACGTGGGTCGAAATTAATTAGAGTGATAGGAAGGTGACCGGGGTGCATTGTCGAAAAAGAAGGATCACGTTAAATGGAATTTGTTTATATTGGTAATAACATTCGACTTCGGGCATGAAGTCGTAACCAAATCAGTCCTCAAAAATGGAAGCTTTCACTGAAGCTTTAATATTTGACTTCCAAATCACTGGCAAGCAAGCTTTAGATTTATTTTTTAAAGCTCTTGGATTTTCGGAGCAATAAACAAAGAGGGGTTTAACTTGCAGTGCAGTTACCAGCCGCATTCCCACCAATCATCATTGTCAGTAGGTCTTTGGAAATCTTAAAGCCTGGAAAGGTTTTTTCTTCACATGCAATAAAAGTTAGTTTAGTATCTTCTTCCAGAATAGGCCGGTCTCATCCACGTTAATTATGATTAGTGACTGCTATAGTCACCTTCCGGTATCGTAGCCTTGAGTGTGTCAGGGAAAGAAAACACAGCCTGTTTATTGGCACTTGCTGCCTCTCCGCTCTCTGCGATGCTGTGCCAATTTACAATGAGTTTTAAATCAACTGAACCAACGTTACTGGCTACAAAGTTTCCATCTTTGACCATCTCCCCAGCTCCTTTCAACCTCTCAAAAAATCAGTTTAGCTTGTTAACACATGGTGTTCTGATCGACTGGACAATTCTTCACTCTTACTTGATTATCACACCATAACTTCAGCATTGTTTCCATATCAACAGTAATACCATGACGCTAACAAATTATTCTTGAGTTCAAGGATAAAAATGGCATTTTTCACAGCTCCGAGAACTCTTTCTTTATCTTTTATGATTGTTCTTACTGTGAATTCTGGTAGCTCAAACTTCTTTGCTAATTTGCAAATTTTCATTTGGGCATCAAAATCCTTAATAATGTTAAGTTTACTTTCCAGAGTTAACGTTTTCCATTTCTTACTAGGTGCAGGAAAATCTGTTTTACTTCGTTTAGATGACATAGTTATTTTTTAAATGTTATACACACACATAACAAATACAACACATAACTATAATACATAAACGTAACAGAAAACAATCCTAAGTTTCATCTATTGTAGAGGTCATAATCATGTATAAATTTAGCACAAAACATGTCCATGCTTATTCAAGTCCCGTACTTTACTGTATGTCAGTAACAAACAACAGACAGTGATCCGAGGTGTGGTGGGGGACGAAGTGGGAGGGGTGATGAAGAACCATGTAACTTCAAGTTCGTGGAAGTCAGGGTAGCATAAGTAGGGGTATTACTGTATTATATATTGTTACAACCGTCTCACAAATTGTTGTGTTGTAAATGGAAACAGAATAACTGACATCAATGAAGTCACTAATTACAGACTTTAATTAGACACAAACAATAGTTAGAAATCAACAAAGTCACTCTTATACAATAATTCAAGTTAAATTTGTCCAACACACAACAGTAAATATCACCTTATTACAGTTTATACTAATTAACACAATAATCACTTTCTACTAATTTGCACGTTACAAGAACAAACACTCTGAACCTCACACTATGTGGCCAGGTCTAAACAGAGGTTGCCGCTTCAAAATCCAGTATTTGTACTCCAGCCGCCTTGCACTATTGTGACTTAGCAAGCGTGGATGCTGGTAGGATAGTCAGGTAAAGTCTGGAAGGGGCATGATGTAGAACTTAACAGAATCTGCTGCACACTAAGAGTCACATAGACACTTCAGTTAGTTGTTAGTTCATTGTGGTTATACATATGTATGTGTGTGTGTGTGTGTGTGTGTGTACACACATGCACACACAAAATTCAGATAGTTTCCTGACTGTTATAGGGGTGGTTAGTTTGCTGCTCCTTATCTTCCTCTTCTGGAGGTTTACCCGAATCAAGTTCTTGCTGATCTTCAAATTTGAGTTCTTTGAGATGAGGTGCTCACCATTGACACTTTTGGCCAACTCAACTATTTTCTTGATTTGCTGTTGAACACATTGAATTTCTGATTGTTTCTGGACACACCCAGCCATAGTTTCTTCCAGCACACATTGTTATACTACATTCGCTTTCATGTGGTACCTAAGGGATTAGCAGACCCTTGCTCTCGCACGCGCACTCACAAGCGCCCGGGCCACACACCCTTGCCCGAACGCGCAGGTATACAGCTTCATGAAACAGTTACAAATTATGACACATTTAAATTGAATGATAATCCAAATTAAAATATGATTTTCGTAATCTTCGTTAAATTGCGAGAAAAATGAGTCCTCTCAACATATAGTTACTGTTAACCATGTAGCGTCAAGGGAGTATACTGTATTTGGATTCTAGAAAAAAAAACACATATTGCAGTACTAAAAAGACGAGTTTTATTTAAAATTGAGAATGGCATTTTAATATTATATAAAATCGGTTACCAATGATAAAAACTTACTAATGATAACATTACAATTAATGTTAAATAAGTACAAGATGAAATATATTAGCCTTTTAGTTTAAATTCCACATTATTATGTTTTTAATTTTTATAAAATGGAAAAGCCTATTTGTAATACAGTACTAAAAATATTTTACTCCTGGATGTGATGGGCATTTTTCTCTTAAAATTTTACATTAACACACGAAAAACGACATGAATATAAACGCAATATTTTCTTTAACTTTGATCGTTTCGAAAATATATTAATATATAAACGAAAAACACCTTTATTAATAGATAAAAACAAACAAAAAATACTTAAGAAATGTATAACAAAAATACATACTTAAGAAATGCTTCTTTTAAACAACTTTAAACAAATACTATATACAATACAATATTGTTTTTCTTATGTACAAACTTATAAGTAAAATTTTTACAAAATTAAAAACCCCATCTTAACAAAAGTGGGTCATAAACGAAATATTTTTCATGGTTTTATTTACTGATAGCCCACATTTATGGATAAACAAAAAAAAACCTTTAGTAATAGATAAAAAACAATTATAACAAAAATACATACTGAATAAAAACTTTTTTTAATAACTTCACACGAATACTGTATGCAATATAATGATTTTTTTTTTACAAACTTAAAAATAAAATTTTTACAAAACTAAACAAAATTCTATCCTACAAAAATAAGAAACGTGGACTACATGTAAATCATAAGAGTAAACTTCTCCATATTGAATAATTAGTTGAAACCATAAAATTCTAATAACAAAGTTTTGGTCCACCATATTAAAAAACTCTAATATATAATTATATTACATATAATTAAGAACACAATGTACTCTGAAATGCTCCCTTAGGCAAGGAGAAAAGATTTATAATTTGCCATGCTGGAGGCCAGAAAGGATGGATCGAAGCTCCACCACTCGTGTTTGAGTCAACACCAGGTTGTTTTGAAAACTGGTTGTTTAATACACTAATCCCCGCAATACCCCCTGCAAGTACGATAATCAAGAAGACGCCGACGATGGCCTTAGTGCCGAAATCGGTCAGTCATTAGTTAAAAATAAAATTAATTTCAGGGTAGATTATTTTCTTAATTATATGTTATATAACAGTAGCCTTAACCTGTGAACACATAACTTTAAATATATTAATAAGTCCTCAAATCGTACCTGGAAAATCTTACATGAGTGGGTAGCACCCGATGTCGTCGTCTGAGTCATCGTCGGAATCACATTCACTGCTATCATCATCGCCTGGGCACAAATTGATTATTAACTCCTGAACACTTTGGTCGTGCAATCCTTCACTCTCCCAGTCTGCGTCCATGGCTTTCTTGACATGTTGAACATACCTTGACCACAATTCCGGTGTGACTTGGGTGACCGCCTCCATAAAAAGTTCCTTCACATCCTTCAGCTTGAAAGTTTTATTTCTTTCTTTCACGTACGCCTTCAAGTAAGACCAGACCATTTCTATAGCATTATAATGCCAATGGTAAGGTGGAAGCCTGATAACTTTGAACCCTAATTCGGTGGCTTTAGTGTCAATGGCATATTTTGGAATTGGAGGCTTGTGTAATTTTACCAATTCGTAGATTTCTGGCTTCCGGAAGTCAGGGGGAAATGGAATTTTCTTCTCTTTCAGCCAGTGGATCATTGCGGCTTTTGTTGAGCTTGAAGTTGGTGCTTTGTCTATTTTTCTGGAATGGTACGGAGCGTTGTCCATGATTATCGTACTCACAGGGGGTATTGCGGGGATTAGTGTATTAAAAAACCAGTTTTCAAAAACTTTATGGTCCATTTCTTCATGATAATCTCCCGTCTTCTTTGACTCAAACACGAGTGGGGGAGCTTCGATCCATCCTTTCTGGCTTCCAGCATGGCAAATTATCAATCTTTTCCCCTTGCCTAAGGGAGCATTCAATGTCCCCTTAACTGTATCGTTGGTCCATCCTTTGTCATTATGTACACTTCCATTTAACCATGTTTCATCTAGGAACACAACATTTTCAATATTTACATTTCGGACTTTACGTAAAAACTGGCATCTTAATAAAGCGATTGTAGGCTTTTCCATCAAAACCCTTCGGTTATTATACTTCTTGTAAACGAACCCCAAATCTCGTACAATACGATGCAATGCCGTCTTCCCGCCGTCGAACAGACTCGCATTCTTCAACGAACTCACAAGTTTCTCGAGGGATGGTATCTCTCGCCGCTCGTAGTACTGCAGGATGTGCCGCCTTATGGCCGATTTCGCAAACTCGTCGAGGCCCGTCACTTTTCTATTTCGTTGTGGCCCTCCTGGTGTTTTCCTAGGCGTTGTTGTTTTTATCTTCTTACAGGCTGAAACTTCATTAACTACGTTGTCTTCTTTGTCGCTCGCATCATCTTCCACGGTCTCAGTTTCCTCCCGTAGCGCTGATTTCAATTGAGCATTTATCCGGGCGACGGTTCGTTTGGGAACATTACACGCTGATGAAACTCTTTCCAAAACTTTTCTTACATCCAATAGAGGCCCCATATTATTTTTTTCCATATAAAAATACTGTATCACCAAAGCAACTATCGTTCTTGGTTGCGAATGTAACACTTGCTTAGACTTTGAGGACATAACTGTAACAATTAAACCTCCACGCACAGCACAACACTGACCACATTACTAAGGAAAGCCACCGACAATAATGATGCTTTCGACACCCCCGACAGTGGCGCTTTCTTACTACACAGGAAGTGAGTCATATTCATTGTCGTCGAAAGCGGATGCCCCATACACAGCAGGAAGTGAGTCATAGGGTTGTTTCGGCTAATATCTTTCATAACGACGCTTAGTCAAAACTAAACTCCGGACAGACTTCAAAATGTCACTGAACAGCGGTTCATTGTAGCTTCGAGGTAGTTGGTAGAATTAATAATAATTAAGATAAAAAATAATTCAACGAGTTACCTGCACTTACATGAAGAAACTGTGAGGTTAAAAAGTAAGCTTATTTTAATTCTGCACTTACAAGTTTACATTTTAATTGATACATACTGTGTATAAACACACTAAAAATAAATGTAAAAATAAATCAACAATATATAACACACTTTGATGTCGAAATGTAACAAAAAAAAATTAATGGTACCCGGTATATTAAATATAAAATACTACTATGCATGTTGAACATCATATATTATCATAATCATACCGTGTTTGGTGTCATTTTTCTTGGAATTGCACGAAGTTTACAAATAAACTGATGTCAGTAGTTAAATTTTATATTTTAAAGAAGTAGCAATTACTTAATTAGGGCCCCAGTTATGAGTCATCTACCTGCCGGCCGGAGCGGACGCGAGCAGCTGCATTTGTGTGCGTGTGTGTGTAAGGGTCTCCTAATCCCTTAGGTGCCACGCGAAAGTGAATGGCATATAAGTTTGATTTTACTTCTTCTCATGATGAGTTTGTCATTTTGATGGCATTTCCAGTGTAAATGTTTCTGACACTGGCGTACAACTCATGATGGATCCTTTTCCGTATCTTCTAAAATATGAGCAAAGCTTTGTCGCATGCATGCAATATGACTTGAAAACCACAATTATGCCTTGGTCAAATGGCTAAAAAATTGAAGAGATCATGCTTGGAGAGAGAAACTTAACTTCCACTTCTGGATATTTCTCTGATAATGTAATAGGATGAGCATTATCCAAGAAGTAAAAACTTCAAAGGGCAAGTTTTTCTTTAGAAGTACTCAACCAGTCCTTGAACAAAAGAGCCATAACCCATGCTTTTTCATTGAATCTTCAAACGATGTAAAGCTAGCTTTCATTTTTTCCTTTTGACGGCCACAGATTCTCTGTTTTATCTACAAGCGTGGGTTTACACTTGAAGTCACCTGACATTTATTCATATTACGAGTAATGTAAACAGCTCCTTTGCTACTTGCAGTATTTTGTTCTCTAGACATGTATGTTCCATCTGGCACATTTTCCAGGACAAACCAGTTTCATCAGCATTAAAAACTTGGTCTGGAAGAAAGTTTCTTCTGTTACTTTATTCAAAAATTCACAGATAAGGTTTTCAGCTGCTATTTTATCTGCTGCAACAGAGTCCCAATCATTATCACTTTGTGCTAATTAAAATAGTTTCTGAATCTGTCAAATCATCTGCAGCCTGGCTTGAAAATCTTTTATAGGTTCGTATGTGTAAGTCACCTCTCTGGATGGTGGAGGTTGAGACTTTTGGATATATTTTTTCTGTGTGAAGTAAACTAGTCTTTTTGTATACATTTTTTTTTTTTTTTTGTAGTATTGGTGTAATCTAGTTATTATCATCTTATATGTTGGTTTCTTGTGCTATATTCTAGCCAAGAGGTCAGCCTGCAGACCAATGTGAGATGGTGGGTGTTTGTTTTATCTTGAGCTGTTGGTGATTCATGTGTATGCCTACTTTCATCTATTTGTACTGATTGTTTTGCATGGATGTATGTAAAATATGATTTTATTTAAATATGTACATGTAATACAGGTTTCACTCACATGAAGATAAATACACAGGACCTTGAAAATAGAGAGCACTCAGTTGTAAACAGTTTTATAAAAAATAAGAAGAAGAATGTAGAACAAAGCAAAAGAAGACAGAAAATTTAGTGTGAGGATATTATGTGAGTCCGAATAAAGAATGTAAGTAAAAACCACACACACACACACACACACACACACACACACACACACACACACACACACACACACACACACACACACACACACACACACACACACACACACACACACACACACACACACACACACACACACACACACACACACACACACACACACACACACACACACACACAGTATATGACCAATTAACAGTCACTTACCTGATGTTATTTCTAGTTTTCCAGTTGTCTTAAATTTTGTGTAAATTATTTTTATTAATACTGCTACTATAATTACTGTCAGCACCAGTGTTATACAAAGAAGTATGAGGTTTGATCTTGCTGATGTTTTTCCACCTGAAACAATACACTTAGTGCTGAAATAAAGTGTTCTGTGCTGTGATATTTTATTTAGGTCAGAAAAAATGGTTAGAAAAATTAGTATGTGTAACACAAAAACATATACATCAAACCAAATACATATATATCAAAGTTATCTAAACATTCAGTAATCACGTACATTTTCTGATTTATGGTAAGTAGTGTAAAATTAATCAGATATTACTTAGTGACAACTAAATAAGTGACTAAATATTTGGTAAAGTTTAACTAAGAAAAAAAGAATAGTCACATACAATTTGTGTTTTAAACAAAATTAAACACACAGACAAAAAAAATTAATTTTGTGAAAATGTAAACACTCGTGAATAGAAAAATAACAATTACAGATAAATGTTAAAGGTTGATTACAGATTAATAACAAGTACAGACAAATTTTAAATATTAAAAAATTTTTAAACTTGATGCTTATTAATACAAACAAAAAGGTTTAATAAAAAGTCATTGACATAAATAATTTTAAGAAAACTGTTTTAACACAACAAACCTAAATCATAATATAAAACAGCTGAGCTATATTCTACAAGACAGTACTGCACAAATATATTCAGAACTAAAATGTACTATTCTGATGAAGAACAAGAGTAATTTAGGTAAGAATTTAAAAAAAATTGTACTTTATGTACTTTATTGCCTGAACTAGCTTTTGGAAATTTTCAAGCTTCATCAGAGATTGCTAGGATGGCTGTCCATTCTTTTCAGAATTTTCAGATATAGAATTTTTGACATTGTGGTTTCCAGTTAATTTGAAAACAAAAAAATTCACAACCCACTTTCTGTCTATAAGTGTCTTATTAACATTGTTTTGAATAAATTATTCATTTTAAATAAATATTATAATATTTTGTAAATCTAACTTGTCTATTATTTTTTTTTGTGTGAAATATTTTGAAACAAGGCACTCCACAAAGTCCCACATCACATTCTGTACACTGGTATCTCAACTTTTTTCTTATGTTTTGAGCACACAGCACACCTTCTAGTAGGATATACTTTCTTCTCTATTGTGGAAACATGTTGTAGATTGTGCCGTTGATGAAGTTATAGCGGATCTTATTCAAGTGAAGGTCTTCCCCGTTTCACGTCTAGCTCTTCAGTGTAGTGTTCTGCTATGGTCTTTTCAACCAAAGTCTCTCTGAACTCAACTGGTGTAATTTTCCTACCACATTTTATATGAATGGTGTGAATATTATACACACACACACACACACACACACACACACACACACACACACACACACACACACACACACACACACACACACACACACACAATTTATGAGGTGGTGAAATTATTTTTTATACCACACTTTTGCCTATTTTGTTCAAGTGGGTAGGACTACCATGTAAAGAAATGAATAACATGAAATACAACTCAACATAGCAGGAAAGCATGGAAATATTATTATACACAACTATGTTGGAATACTTAGACAGAAAACAAAATTATCATCATCACATTCAATAAGGATTAAACCAAAAATGTTTTGTTCTGGTCCCAAGCAGATAGACAAGACCTGGTCAATGCCAGCGCTTCTTCGGACACCTGACACCTTTCCATCCTTTCAACTTCGAATGCAGTAGTTGTTTTTAGGATGGAGGAGTTGTCCATTCAGTTAAGATGATCCAACCATTTTAACTGATGTTCATCAATCATATCAAGTCTACTCATCATATTCAATTCCTGACATCTGCATTTCTTCTGTGGTCTTGAAGAGTACATCCTGCCATGTGCCTGAGAAATCTTATTTCAATCGCTTAAATATGACTGACTTGGGATTTCATTAAAATATGACTGACTTGGGATTTCATTAAAGTCCAATTCTCATACCCATAGAGAAGTGTAGGGAGGCCCATAACCTTGTAGAACTTTAGGCGTTCCTTACACATTGATTTTAGAGTTCTCATGATGGCCCTGCACATATGGTCAAACATATGTAGTTTATTCACTTTGTTATTATTTGTAATGTAAGACACATTGTAGCCCAGATATTCAAAATTACTGACCTGCTTCAGAACAGTACTGTCCACAACAATTTTGGGTCATATGGGATCGGCTATATGAAAAGCCATCACCTTGGTCTTCAGCGTGGAGGTCTGTAATGTGCAGTGCTTGCAGGTTTTTTTCAATGGATGTAGAGCCATCTGCAAGCAACTTTCTGAGTCTGACAGGATAGCCTTGTCATCACCAAACGACAACATGTCAACTGCAGAGTTGCAAATCTCAAAGTTCTCTGGAAGTATCATTTGCCAAGTTTGGATCTTATCATTGTAACAATAAATAGGGGTCGTACCTGTTAAAATGTATCACACTTGTTTATATGGTGTATTAGTGTGATTGTAGTGTGTTTGCCTCACACTGGTTGTTACATAAATCGACGTAACTACTGGAGTCCGTAGCGTTGTCAATGTCACCAGTACAACCTACCTGTCAATTCATAGGGATTACGATTCCCGGGTGGCGCCAAATTGTTTTTATTAAAACAATTAAAACATTTAATTTTTAAAGTAATATGTGGTATTAGCATGGACAGCTGTGGCGTTCGAATTATTCCCGCTGCTACACAGGTTGTCGACTCGGCCACTCGTAACAAGCGCTAGTTGGCTGATACTTACTACTTCGCTAACACACATATATTTTACAAAAATAAATCCTATGAAATAACAAGAGAATATTGTGTTGTACTGTATCTTTTAATACAAATTTAATTATTAATAAATATGACAATTGAATCATAAACAGATTATAATATTATGCCCCGGCTTAGAGCGTGAAACATAAACATCTCAAGGTTGGCAAATTTCGATTTTAAAACACTATCGTTCCGTTATGTCAACAAATTACTATGTTTTTAAAATCTGGAGTTCTTTTGATCATGAAAATAGACATAAACGTTGATTACATGAAAAGAAAGTACACTATTATACCTTATAGGTACTTAGGATTTATAATGTGTTTGTACAATTTGTTCCGTAGTGTCGTATTTCTGTTACAGTAATTATGTTTACAAATAAGGTTATCTTTATAAATGTTTTTTAATATAAGTAAATTATGCCTTTACCTTTGAAAGAAAATACTACTTTTAAATAGTGAGAAATTTTATCATTTGAAAATAATTTAAGTGATTTGGGGTTTTAGGAGTAAGAAATTATTCGGTACTTATCAGTTCGTCTCACGTTGGAGGGTCATCATGGGTAGGCGTGTATTTTTCGAATTTGGGCTGGTTGTAGGCTTCCAGCGTCTTCTTCAAACTGGTCTGGGTTTTTTCTTTAATTAGTTTGTTCAATTTCGTTCCTGGTCATCATTAATTCTGTACAGATCGACGTCTCTTCACATGGGATCATTTGAATTCACTAGTTGACTTGTTATAACTGTTTAAATTAAAGTTTTAGTTTGTCCAATTTCTTGTGTGGCGTACCCATGCTTCGTTTCTTCAGCGTCTGTATGATTTAACGGAAAAATAAGCCTCAAATGACTCGTTGTCATAGTAACTAATAATTCCATGCTTGTTTCATTACTCTTTACTTACATTGTTAGAGATATTTGAATTTTTATTCAAATTTATTAAGTATTTTCCCAATGATTTTATTCCCTTATAATTCCTTTGGGATAATAAATGACATCACTATTATTTTTCTTTCCTTTCAAAGTTTACAATGATACCTCATAAGGTCATATTTTGTTACACTTTAACTATAGTCTAATTAGTCGACATTTAAAAAATAACATATCTCTCTTGAATTAAATTATTACAATAATATTTCCGTGTAGAAATAACTGATATACAATCATTGTCCATTCACTGTTCTTAGATTAGTAAGATTTTTTGTGAAATTGATACAATTTGCATTTAAAATGTTCTTGGCAGTTAACTGTTTTTCTAGTTACAAACAGCCATGATTGTTTTCTAGTGTATTTCCCTTTTAAATTACATTCTGAATTCAGCCTGATGGGCTTCACTTATTTGTTTGTGTTTTAATTATTATTCAACATAAATTTTCATTACTTTTCATTTAAAATATAATAGTTAGGTTTATGGACTGTAAGTCCCTTTTCAGTCATATTCCTTCTTTAACATTGAATCAACTATTCTTTATAAATCATAAATTATTCTTAGTACTAACATTGATTTCTATCTTGTCTTATAAAGTATGGTGATAAACATTGTCACTTTCTCTAACATTATTAAGGTTGATTCCCCCTTCAACATGGGGTGTTGTATTCTTTATAAATGTAATCTTTCATAACAAACTTTACTTCTATCCTATCATGCCATGTTAACACAAGTTATGGTACTGGGCTTTCTCCCTGATATGTCACATGCTTTCCTTATATTAATTTTAAATACTATTTTTAATTACTTCTAGGTATACAATTAATTATAATTCCACTCTAATCATTGGTGGTTTATCAATGTTTTAAAGAGTGTCTATTTCCTTAGCATTCTAATTTGAATGTTTCACCTTCACTATTTTATAGGGCATTAACACTTCACTAAAACACTTCACTTTGGTTCACTGTTTTGTAATTAGTGTTATTTAATGGGTAACCCCTATACTTTTTCCTACCATTTCTCACTATTTTGTTCTAGTATTATGTTTACTATAAACAATATTAGGCTAGTTGTGTTTTGGTTGAATCTAACCTTTCTGACAGGGTTAATGTACTCTTCCTATACTACTTTGCTTTATAATTGTATTGTCTTAAAAATGGTTACATATGTTAACTCAATAATAATAATAACATTGGTTTCATTAATATATAATTATTTAAGGTTTATTGACCGTATTCTATCTTTAACATACAATCTTTCCCTTTTATATATGTGTGTTAGTTTCCCCTTGGGTTTTATCTGTCTCCTCTTCATTCTTCCTCTTCTTCTTCTTCAATAATCTTCATCTTCTTTCTTCATCTTGGTTTGGTCCTCCTTTAGTTCTATGTCCATCATTGTTTTGTCAATCACATTTTCTTAAGTATGTTTGGGTTGTCCGCTCAATCATGTCAAAATATCTACATTTTAATAAGTATGTTACGTGGTTCCCTTCTTTATGTTTGTGTTTTTTGGCTCAATCACTTGGGTTGGGTAATATCGTGGTACGTCATGTCAAAGTATTTACATTTTAATCATTTTTTACACATTTTATTTCATATGAAGTAATTTTATATCAAGAATTATCTTTTTTATCACTGGTATGAGATTTGGCTTAATTGTATCATTACATAATGCCTCTCCTCTAAAATTGATCATTTTAATAAAATACTAGCCTAGTGTTTTATGAAATTATCAGTTATAGATAACTTTTTTCCTTCTCTTCCTTGTTTGTTTCTCCATTCTCCATTTCTCTTCTTACTTAATTCACTCCATTTTGTTTGGATCTGTTTTTATTTATTTCCATTGGTGCATATTCCCTCATACACAAATTTTTTCCCTAACTTTATATAGTAGCTGGTTTCTCCCATTACTACTCATTTTTCTGAGACTAGAGGCACATCTTCTCTACTCAGTTCACATAGATTGCTGGACTTTTCAACAGTCAATCTTAAATCTTTGTCAACTTGTGACTTAATAATAATATAATAATATACTAAATATCTCTATAATATTGACGACTCGGAACACAAAGTTTTTTATAAGTAAAAACGTAAAGTTTTACCTTACAGCCTAAACCGGCTTTCACCTATAGAAGGCTTCATCAGAGGCTGTCGTTAGTAGCGCTGCTCGTCTTGTTGTTGGCGACGAGAAAGTGTTTCGAAAGATTGAAGCTGTGTGTGTGTGGTGAGATGTGTTCGAATAATGCGTGCGATTTGAATTGTGTCTGTTCGTTTAGGATGTCGTTTTTATTTGTTTTTGTGTGTTTGTATATTTCTAATTGTTCTAGAGTGTCTAGTTTGACACACACAGCTGTAGCTGTGTTGTGTTTGACACAATTCAAATCGCACGCATTATTCGAACACATCTCACCACACACACACAGCTTCAATCTTTCGAAACACTTTCTCGTCGCCAACAACAAGACGAGCAGCGCTACTAACGACAGCCTCTGATGAAGCCTTCTATAGGTGAAAGCCGGTTTAGGCTGTAAGGTAAAACTTTACGTTTTTACTTATAAAAAACTTTGTGTTCCGAGTCGTCAATATTATAGAGATATTTAGTTAAGTAACGGACACGTCATGGACAACGAAATCCAAGAAGATAATAATATAATTGGGATTGTCCACCTTGTGGTTTGTTTTTAGATCACTTTATCATTACTACTCATTCTTCCTTCCGCTATACCTTAACTATACACTATCATCTACTCATATACTATATTGAGAAATTTTATCTTTATTCATATGTTAATTTCATCATATCTCACTTTTCATTATTTTTTTTCAATGCTCGATGTGATCATTTTAATTGTCTTAGACATTTTTTTTTTTTTTCTTAGTCATTTAGCAGGATTCTGCTTTAGCCATATTTGTATATTTGTTTTATATACAATTTCTCTCTCTCTCCTTGTACCAGGTAAAGTTTTATTTATTTTTTCTGATAATACTTTCGGTTCAGTATAATTTCAAGTATTTATCTCAGTAATTTGAACTTGATTTTATTTTTGTTTATTTTACTCTGTATTCAACATCATTTTTGATAATTCTTTGGTAAGTTAATGGTCTTACCTTAAAGGAATGTTTGTAGCGTATTCCTTTTTAGCTATTTTTTGTTTTTAATTATAATTGTAAGTTTGTGCTTCTTACATTTTTATTACATAGGAATGTGTGTAACTTATTCCTGATTATCTCACTTTTTACTTCATACTTCATATTTCAATTTTTTGTTATATTATAAACTGATTTAAATTGAAAGGAATTTGTGTAACTTTTCCTTTGTGTTTCTCTTTTTTTTTTCATTATTATAAAACCTTTTTATTGTTCCGCATATATCATCTAAATATTTGAGTAAGCTGCTCTTACCATCTCTTTTAGAATTTTGAAATTTGTTTCATTTCACAATGGTTTTATTCTTCCTCGTAAAACTTTTTTATTGAAGTTTGATTGTAAACTCCCTTGATTTTCCTTGTATTGATATTACTGATTTGGTAAGTGTTATTACCATTGTCTCTTGTGATGATATACGGACCGGTGTATAGCAACAATAATTTCTTCGCTATACCTTCCATTGTACTTGGCAGTTCACGATTTTTGATTAGTATTTTTTCTCCCTCTTTATATTTTATTATTTTGGGCTGGTTCTTTGCATATTTGGCCTTTTGTTTCTCAATTTTTTCTACTATTAGGCTGTACCATTTATTTTTGTCATACAGGTCTTCTGGGTCCTTTGGGAATTCTATTATCTCTTGTATCTCTCTGTTTGGCTTCCTCTTGAACATCATCAAGTAAGGCGTACTCTCAGTGAATTGGTGGTAACTAATGTTTAAAAACACTTCGGTTGAAGGTAAATATTTGTACCATTCTCTCTGGTTGTTATGACAATAAGTTCTCAGAATGCGTCCCACCTCCCTCAACATTCTTTCTGCGGGATTGCTGCTAGGGTGGTAGACTGATGTTTTATAAGTTTTAATATTTAATTTTAATAACTCTTCTCGCCATTTTCTTCCTTTAAATTGCGTTCCGTGGTCTGTTATTAACATGCACGGTCTTCCAATTTCTATAATGTATTTATTTTTTATAATGTCTAATATTTTCCTTGTTGTGGCTCTGTTTATAGCATATAATTTGGTGTACTTGGTGTAATGGTCAAGTATGATAACAATGAATTTGTAGCCGTGTCGTCCTCCGCTACGTGGGAATGGTCCACATATGTCGAGGAACGCCTTCTCTAATTTGGCATTTGATGTGATGGGTATCATCGTTCCATCCTTCCTTTCGTTATTGGTTTTGACCATCTGACACAATGTGCAGGTTTTTATGTTTTTACTTACTTTTCTTGCAATATTTTTTATAAACAAATCCTCTTCTAATGCTTTTACCATTTTAATCGTTCCCATGTGGCCGTATCTCACATGATAATCTTTGATGATTTGATTTTCTAATGATTGAGGGACTACCAGTTTCCAAGTATCTTGGTTTTTTTTTGTTTTCATAAATAAAATATTGTTGTACACACAGTAAAATTGGTTAATAATGGTTTCAGACTCCATCAGTCTTCTTCTGATGTTGGATATTTTTGTATCTTGCTCTTGTTGCAACACTATTTGGTTCCTAATATCTTCCAGGTCTTTTCTATCCTTCAACATATAATACACTTTTGCTATCTTCCCCTTTTCTCCTTCAAATGTCTGATTTACTACATTTATTCTGGACAAAACATCTGCCACTATATTTTTTCGTCCTGGAATATATTCCCATGTAATGTGGTATTCTTGCAAGGCAAGTATCCATCGAGTAAGTCGGCCATGATTCAACTTACATTGTTTTAGGAACGATATTGATTTATGATCGCTTCGGACCGTTATATTATATCCAAGTATGTACGTCCTAAACTTGCCGCACGCGAATACTATGCTGAGCAACTCCTTTTCTGTAACATTATAGTTACGCTCACAGCTATTGAGTATTCGGCTGGCGAAGCTAATGACTAGGTGATTGCCATCTTCGTCTTCTTGGTATAATTCTGCGCCTAGACTTACATCACTAGCGTCGCAGTTTAGATAGAACTGTTTTGCAAAATTAGGGTGGTGTAAAATAACAGTGTCAACAAATTTTTGTTTGATTAATTTAAACACTTCTTCTTGTTCCACTCCCCACGTCCATTTTTCTTTTGAAGAGAATTGCTTGGAAAATTTAGCTGTTAGGTGGGAGTAGTTGGTCTGAAATTTCCTGTAGTAATTACATACCCCTAGGAAGGATTGCAACTGTTTTTTGTTTCTTGGTGATGGGAAATTTTGTATGGCGTCAACCTTCTCTTGGGATGGAGAGATTCCCTCTTCAGTTAGGTTGAATCCTAAGAATTTTACTTCTTTAGCAATGAACTTTGATTTGTCTAACTTAAGTGTGATATTGTTGTTAGATAATTTTTCCAACACATGTCTGACTCTTTCACAGTGTTCATCCCAGTTTGCTGACGTAATAAGTAGGTCGTCAACGTACACTGTAGTAAATTCCAGTGCCTCTTGACCCAACACTTGGTCCATGCACTTCACGAACACTGCTACTGAATTTATTAGTCCAAATGGTAGCCTTTTGAACTGGTAGTTTCTACCGTCGAACAGGAATGCTAAGTATTGTCTACTGTGTGGGTGCAGCTCTACCTGCCAATACCCACATACAGTATCCCAAGTGCTAATATATCTGATTCCGTGGAATCTCTTCAGGATTTCTTCTATTTCTCCTGGTGATGTTCTGTCATTTATAATCATCTTATTTATTTCTCGTGCGTCGAGGCAGATTCGCACCTTGCCATTTTTCTTGGGGATGCCAACTATGGGACTGGTATATTGTGAATGACTGTATTCAATTATGTCTTCGGCAATCATTCTATTTATTTCCATTCTAACTTCGTTTTTTAGAGAATGTGCTATTGGATATGATTTCCGGTGGAAGTCCACTGGTTCTCGGAATTGAATTTTACATTGATATCCCTTAACCTTTCCGGGGATGTTCGAAAATACATGCTGATATTCATTGTAAATGGCGATTAATTTTTTGGATTGTTGTTTACTAATCTCCTGCATAGGCCGCTCTCTTTGGAAGGTGATAATCTCTTCCCACTTCTGGTTCCATAAGGTCTTACGCTCCTCCTCCTCTACTATGGTGATATCTGGCTCATGCCTCTGGCAATAATAACTTTTCAGTTCTGTGTTTTGGCTTAAAGCAGTTGGACTTGGTACACAATTGATAATGTTCGCGGACCAGGTTCCTTGTTCTGAATTTAACAACACTACTCCCTTCTGCAGGTTTATTACCGCTGAATACTTTCTTAGTATATCACATCCGATGAGCATATTGAAAGGTAGCCCATTTGCCACGAGATATACAATGGAGATGGTGGATTCTAGATTATCTAGTTCCAATGACACTTGCTTTTTCACTGTTTTGTTCTGTTTGCCCGTTGCGCCAATGATGACTATATTATTTATTGGCAATGTAGGTATTGGTGTTCAAGAGTGAGCTTGAATTCTTTCTAATTCAGGCTGGTTAATGAGAGAGATATTAGACCCCGTGTCTACCAGAATACTGGTTTTGGTACCGTTTATTGTTGCCTTTATATGAACAATTTCACTATTGTTCTGTGGTAATTGAGTGGCCTCTTCCTCGAGAAGTTCTTCTCGAATATTTTTTAAATAATAGTTGTAAATTATCGTGATTCCTTTGGTTTGTTTATCTGACATTGTTTGACGTATCAACCCAAGTGATTGGTCATGTGAAGGGCGTTCATACTTTATCACTGACCCTTTTAGTTTAAAGGTGGCTGCTGGCTGACGGCCAGGTTGCTTGGCTGGTCGTTCGCTTCATTGTGCGGCACATTTTGCTGGTTATTTCCATTTTGTAGTGGTTCATTGTTCCTGTTCACTGATGGTCTGTTGTCAGTCTCGTTGGGTGCATTGTACCATGGCTCTTGGTGCCAATTTGGGTTGTATCTTCGGTGGTTATTCCGCCTTCTACCACTAATAAAATTTACATGACGTCGATTGTCACTCCTATTTGGATTGCCCCCGGGTCCCCGGTTGTACTGGTAATTGGGATGATATCGGTTGCCGTAATAATTGTGGTCATTGGGGTGACTGTTGGTACGTTGTTCAGGTCCTCCTCTTCGATAATTCTCACTTGGTCGGTTGTTATTATTTGGGCTGCTTCTATTATTGTTTGGACTTCCTGGGTGATTGTTCTGTTGTCCTCGGTTACCAGGCTGGTTATTTGGATGGCGATGCTGATTGTTTCCATTGAATGTTGGTTCTGCATTATTATTATTGTTATTCCGGCCCCAGTTATTTCGATTATTGTCTTGTGGATAATTGTATGGTCCCTGGAAATTAGGTGTATTATTGTGTTCATTCCACTTATTGTATCTTTGGTTTGTGACCCTGTTTTTTCGATACTGGTTGTCGTTCTCCAGGTCTTCCAGTAAGCTAACCATTCCTTGGATTGTTTTAATTTGGCCTTGTCGCCTGGCCTTCTGGATGGCCTCTTCGTAATGGTAACCCAGTTGTATCACCAACGATTCTTCCGGTATCCTGGGTTCCAAATTTCTGGCTAAACATACCTTTCCCAGAAAATACGATGTTAATGTGTGTCCTCCTTGTGTCTCGTACCTTCCGTTACTGATGTCATTGCGGACCACTTTCTGTGTTGATTCGGACCAATACTTCTCCCTGAACTGTTTCTTGAATTCCTGAGTATCATTTATCTCAGGTCTTGTGGCCGTCCACCAATTGTCATGGGTGTCACGAAACATCTCGTCGATCATACTCCTCACACTAGACCATCTGGTTTCTCTGTTCTTCTCTATCAGTTCTTCTACCCGTTTGAGGAATTCTATCGGGTTTCTCCTGTAGCTACGAAAATTAATCATTTCTCTGTTCTCACTGGTTATGAACTGTGTGTGATTATATGGTTTTTCTCTTAATGCATCTAATTCTTCCTGCATCTGTTTCTCTCGCATACTGATTCCCTGTATTTTTTCTCGGTTTTCTCGGGTCAGTCCGTCGATTTTGTCTATGACGGTATACACTTTCTCCACCCGATTGTTTACATCCAGTTGTAGCTCTTGGTGCCTCTCCTCCAGTTCCTTGACCACTTCTTGTTTATTCTTCTGGCACCCTTCAGTAAGGACTTGGTAGAACTCCGTCGCCCTCAATTTACCTTCCTCTTCAACGTTATTAATTTTATTATTTAATTCTTCCCTGATTTGCATTACTGTTTCGTTGGTCTCTGTTACCGTTTGTCTAATCTCTTCTCGACATTCGACTAGTTGTTGCTTCCATTCCTCCTTGGTTTTCTTACTTTCTTCTTCGATTTTCCGTTGGAGAATATCATGATTATTTTCCATCTTTTTGTTCACTACCTCCAGATCCTCTTGATCTGTTTCTTCAGCTCTTCGCTCTTCTTTTCCAATGCCTCCTGACTTTCATGTATCACCTTCATTTGCTTCTTCAATTCTTCACTATTTTGGTCCAGTTTTTTATTCATTCCTTGTTGTAATAATTCCAATTTTTTATTTAATTCTTCCTTGTCTTGTCTTCTTTCTTCCTTGTCTTGTCTTCTCTCTTCCTTGTCTTGTCTTCTCTCTTTATTCATTTGTCCGAATTGTTCCATCATGAACTTCATCATGCTATCTAAATTCGTTTCTTCTGTTGGTTTTATTGGTTGGTTATTTACCCTGACTTCTGCTTCTATTTCCGGTTCAGGTTCAGGTTCAGGTGGATTTGGATTTTCCACTTGGTCCTCCTGTGAGTTTTCTTCTGACAATTCTCCAGTCGTTTCCTCCATTTCTACTTCCTCGACTTCCTCCACTTCTTCTGGGTTTCCTTCTTGGTTTGATGTTTCCTTCCCTTTGCGTCTCGTAACCATCCCGTGTCTATTCATGATCGCCGCTAGTTATTCTTACCAGCCACACGTTGCTGGTCGCCAATATGTAACAATAAATGGACGTCCGCCTTGTTTAAGCCCCGCGATGGAAGCCAATATGTAACAATAATTAGGGGTCGTACCTGTTAAAATGTATCACACTTGTTTATATGGTGTATTAGTGTGATTGTAGTGTGTTTGCCTCACACTGGTTGTTACATAAATCGACGTCACTACTGGAGTCCGTAGCGTTGTCAATGTCACCAGTACAACCTACCTGTCAATTCATAGGGATTACGATTCCCGGGTGGCGCCAAATTGTTTTTATTAAAACAATTAAAACATTTAATTTTTAAAGTAATATGTGGTATTAGCATGGACAGCTGTGGCGTTCGAATTATTCCCGCTGCTACACAGGTTGTCGACTCGGCCACTCGTAACAAGCGCTAGTTGGCTGATACTTACTACTTCGCTAACACACATATTTTACAAAAATAAATCCTATGAAATAACAAGAGAATATTGTGTTGTACTGTATCTTTTAATACAAATTTAATTATTAATAAATATGACAATTGAATCATAAACAGATTATAATATTATGCCCCGGCTTAGAGCGTGAAACATAAACATCTCAAGGTTGGCAAATTTCGATTTTAAAACACTATCGTTCCGTTATGTCAACAAATTACTATGTTTTTAAAATCTGGAGTTCTTTTGATCATGAAAATAGACATAAACGTTGATTACATGAAAAGAAAGTACACTATTATACCTTATAGGTACTTAGGATTTATAATGTGTTTGTACAATTTGTTCCGTAGTGTCGTATTTCTGTTACAGTAATTATGTTTACAAATAAGGTTATCTTTATAAATGTTTTTTAATATAAGTAAATTATGCCTTTACCTTTGAAAGAAAATACTACTTTTAAATAGTGAGAAATTTTATCATTTGAAAATAATTTAAGTGATTTGGGGTTTTAGGAGTAAGAAATTATTCGGTACTTATCAGTTCGTCTCACGTTGGAGGGTCATCATGGGTAGGCGTGTATTTTTCGAATTTGGGCTGGTTGTAGGCTTCCAGCGTCTTCTTCAAACTGGTCTGGGTTTTTTCTTTAATTAGTTTGTTCAATTTCGTTCCTGGTCATCATTAATTCTGTACAGATCGACGTCTCTTCACATGGGATCATTTGAGTTCACTAGTTGACTTGTTATAACTGTTTAAATTAAAGTTTTAGTTTGTCCAATTTCTTGTGTGGCGTACCCACGCTTCGTTTCTTCAGCGTCTGTATAATTTAATGGAAAAATAAGCCTCAAATGACTCGTTGTCATAGTAACTAATAATTCCATGCTTGTTTCATTACTCTTTACTTACATTGTTAGAGATATTTGAATTTTTATTCAAATTTATTAAGTATTTTCCCAATGATTTTATTCCCTTATAATTCCTTTGGGATAATAAATGACATCACTATTATTTTTCTTTCCTTTCAAAGTTTACAATGATACCTCATAAGGTCATATTTTGTTACACTTTAACTATAGTCTAATTAGTCGACATTTAAAAAATAACATATCTCTCTTGAATTAAATTATTACAATAATATTTCCGTGTAGAAATAACTGATATACAATCATTGTCCATTCACTGTTCTTAGATTAGTAAGATTTTTTGTGAAATTGATACAATTTGCATTTAAAATGTTCTTGGCAGTTAACTGTTTTTCTAGTTACAAACAGCCATGATTGTTTTCTAGTGTATTTCCCTTTTAAATTACATTCTGAATTCAGCCTGATGGGCTTCACTTATTTGTTTGTGTTTTAATTATTATTCAACATAAATTTTCATTACTTTTCATTTAAAATATAATAGTTAGGTTTATGGACTGTAAGTCCCTTTTCAGTCATATTCCTTCTTTAACATTGAATCAACTATTCTTTATAAATCATAAATTATTCTTAGTACTAACATTGATTTCTATCTTGTCTTATAAAGTATGGTGATAAACATTGTCACTTTCTCTAATATTATTAAGGTTGATTCCCCCTTCAACATGGGGTGTTGTATTCTTTATAAATGTAATCTTTCATAACAAACTTTACTTCTATCCTATCATGCCATGTTAACACAAGTTATGGTACTGGGCTTTCTCCCTGATATGTCACATGCTTTCCTTATATTAATTTTAAATACTATTTTTAATTACTTCTAGGTATACAATTAATTATAATTCCACTCTAATCATTGGTGGTTTATCAATGTTTTAAAGAGTGTCTATTTCCTTAGCATTCTAATTTGAATGTTTCACCTTCACTATTTTATAGGGCATTAACACTTCACTAAAACACTTCACTTTGGTTCACTGTTTTGTAATTAGTGTTATTTAATGGGTAACCCCTATACTTTTTCCTACCATTTCTCACTATTTTGTTCTAGTATTATGTTTACTATAAACAATATTAGGCTAGTTGTGTTTTGGTTGAATCTAACCTTTCTGACAGGGTTAATGTACTCTTCCTATACTACTTTGCTTTATAATTGTATTGTCTTAAAAATGGTTACATATGTTAACTCAATAATAATAATAACATTGGTTTCATTAATATATAATTATTTAAGGTTTATTGACCGTATTCTATCTTTAACATACAATCTTTCCCTTTTATATATGTGTGTTAGTTTCCCCTTGGGTTTTATCTGTCTCCTCTTCATTCTTCCTCTTCTTCTTCTTCAATAATCTTCATCTTCTTTCTTCATCTTGGTTTGGTCCTCCTTTAGTTCTATGTCCATCATTGTTTTGTCAATCACATTTTCTTAAGTATGTTTGGGTTGTCGGCTCAATCATGTCAAAATATCTACATTTTAATAAGTATGTTACGTGGTTCCCTTCTTTATGTTTGTGTTTTTTGGCTCAATCACTTGGGTTGGGTAATATCGTGGTACGTCATGTCAAAGTATTTACATTTTAATCATTTTTTACACATTTTATTTCATATGAAGTAATTTTATATCAAGAATTATCTTTTTTATCACTGGTACGAGATTTGGCTTAATTGTATCGTTACATCATATACATATAAATGAATAAGAGACGATGATATTAGGCACTCTTGTCATATTCCACAATTGGTCAGGCCCATGCTAGGAGTATGCTTGGCCTTTCTGACTCAATTAAGAATTTGCTTTTCACACAAAGACTTTGTATGACTCTAATGAGGTGTTGCGGGATCCCTTTCTTTGCCATTATTTCCCACAGCCTTCCCCTATTCATTCTATCAAATGCCTTTCCAAAGTCAATGAAAGTTACTTATGTGGGAAACTGATATTCTCTGCACTTTTCAATAACCTGGGCTACTGTGAAGACACGATGTAAACATGCCGTACCCTTCCTGAAACCATGCTGGGTCTCTGAGAGAATAGTCTCCATTATTGTATTTAGTCATTTTGCTAGATTAGATGCATACAATTTGTAAGATGTAATACACACCTACATATCGCCAACACATACGGACACAATTACATGACTGAACTAATACATCACACAAATGAATGGACAAAAAAACAAATAAATATCATACAGACAAAACACGACAGAAAAATAAAAAACCTGACACCAATCAAAACAGATATAATTCCCTCGCACAAATTCTACCCACGTACAGTAAACCTCACGAACGTCACACTCACAAAAAACGAACAAACACTCCTTGATAAAGGCCTAAAACATAACATACATTACAAACATAACAACCAAACACTAACAAAGCTCATAATTGACACAGAAACAAATATACAAAACACAGCACCAGAACATCAAGACACATTAAGACATAATATAAACAACACAATAGGAGTACATAAGACACCAGACAACAACAACCACAACTCAGAAATACACACAGCCATCAAACTGAGGGAAAAGGCACACAAACACAACATCACATTTGTAAAAGCTGACAAAGGCAACACGACTGTAATTATCCCCACAGACAACCTACACAAAAAAGTACAAGACTTCATAGAACGGAACAACATCACAGAACTAAAACACGACCCCACCGACAGATACCAAAACTCAGTAAAACAAATAGTCAACAAAGCCAAACACATAAACAAAAGCCCTACATGAAACAAATCCGACCATCAGCACCTACACTCCAAGCGCTTCCCAAAATCCATAAAGAAGACATTCCGATCCGCCCCATTATCAACTACCGTAATGCCCCTGCACACAAACTGGCAAAATATCTAGACAAAATTATTAGACAACACACACAAATAGACAACAACATTGCAGTAAAAAACAACACTGACCTAGTAACAAAAATAAAAGACATACACATCCCCCATAACGCCACATTAGCCTCCTTTGACATTAAAAACCTGTACACAAACATCCCCATCTCTGAAACAATCACCATCCTACAAAACAAACTCAAACAGAACAACACACCAGACGAACTTATCAATGAAATAACAGAAACTCTGAACATTATCACAAAACAAAACTACTTTACTTATAACAATAAATACTACACACAGAACGATGGCCTACCCATGGGCTCCCCCATATCCAGCATTCTAGCAGAAGTCTTCCTCCAACACTTAGAAAAAACAAAAATACTCACAAACAATGACAGACACTCACATAAAATACTATATTGGCACAGATACGTTGATGACATTGTAATACTATACAGGGGAAACAAAAGACAATGTGAACAGTTACTAACGCACATAAACAAAATACATAAAAACATAACCTTCACTGCCGAATACGAACACAACAATACCATAAACTTCTTAGACCTCTCCATCACAAAACTAGAACACAGGCACAAATTCAGTATATACAGAAAACCAACTACAACTGACACACTAATACACAACACCTCCAATCACCCAATACAACACAAACTAGCTGCTTTTAGAACCATGATACATAGACTTAACAACATCCCCTTAGATGAAATAGACTACAAAGACGAACTAAACACGATAAAATATCTAGCAGAATCTAACGGTTATGACAGAACAATAGTCAGTAAACTCCTACACAAAACACAAAACAAACAACAGACAAAGACAGAAAACAACAAATTCATAACACTAACATACATCAACAAACAAACAGAAAAAATTGCCCACAAATTCAAAAAAGCAGGATACAGAATCGTTTACAAAACTACTAACAAAACAGAACAAACACTATCAAAACGCATGCCCAAAGCACAAAACAAATTCGATCTACCCGGTGTATATAAACTAAATTGTTCAAATTGCAGTAAATTCTACATAGGCCAGACAGGACGTAGCTTCAAACAGAGATACATTGAACACACAAAAGCACTCCACACCACTACAGAATCTACCTTCGCAAACCACCTCATTGAAGCAAACCACACATATAAAAACATCGACAATAACATGAACATACTACACGTACACACAAAAGGCCGAAAACTAGACACTCTAGAACAATTAGAAATATACAAACACACAAAAACAAATAAAAACGACATCCTAAACGAACAGACACAATTCAAATCGCACGCATTATTCGAACACATTTCACCACACACACACAGCTTCAATCTTTCGAAACACTATCTCGTCGCCAACAACAAGACGAGCAGCGCTACTAACGACAGCCTCTGATGAAGCCTTCTATAGGTGAAAGCCGGTTTAGGCTGTAAGGTAAAACTTTACGTTTTTACTTATAAAAAACTTAGTGTTCCGAGCCGTCAATATTATAGTGATATTTATGTAAAAAGGATAGAAAACATAAGATGTAAAAGAGATGTAAATAAAATAATGTTAACGAAATAATCTACATATTATCTTGTCAGCGGAACTTTTTTTTTTGAGTAAACCAAATGATGTGTTAACTGATCGCAAACCACTAACGGGTTAAGTATGTAGCATGGCAATCACAGAATGGCCAGGAGAGCTGGATTATGAGTGGGAAAGTCTGATGCCACTCGCAAGCTTCTTAGTTTCAACAAATACTGTTAGTGAAAAATGGAAATCAATATATTGCTTCCAAGAGCATCCAGTCTTTGATGGTTGGAGCATTCGGATATATTGATGGAACATTCCAGATAACAGATGATTGGGTGCCAGACAACAGAGCTTTTATTGTACAAAGAAAAATGATTCTGATCGGCCATAATTGTGGAAATAATAGCGAGGGCCATTCGATATTGTAAAACACATAGGTACTGTACAGAGTGAAGACAGAAACATAAATTGATAAATGATAGTTGTAATTAAACAACTTTTTTTTTTTTAAATCAACAAGTAGATATCTTGAACAACACAGAATGAAAATGCACAATGACTACTGATGATAATAACAGTGAAAGTGTGTAGACAAGATATGAGTTACACTATAATACACATGTGTATATTCAAACTGGTATGACAGAGCTGATCAGTTGTTTGGTATTTTGTCACATGAATATTCTTAACTCTTAGTAAATATCTTGTGTGTATGTGTGTATGTGTGTGTGTGTGTGTGTGTGTGTGTGTGTGTGTGTGTGTGTGTGTGTGTGTGTGTGTGTGTGTGTGTGTGTGTGTGTGTGTGTGTGTGTGTGTGGCCATTTATAACATAAAGGAGGGATTGGCAGCCAACTACAGAAAGAAATTTAGTTTACCTTGAATATTATTATTGTTTAATTCATATCAAAATTAGAATTCAGTTAGAAAAGTAGGCATTGTTTCTAAAATATTTAATTTTAAACTATTGAACTTCAGTATGGTCATCATGTATGGTCGTATTGTACAGTGGAAACAAAATAACAGCCACCAATGAAGTCGCTAATTACCAACTTTGATTTGACACAAACAGCAATTTGAAATCAACAAAGACACTCTCATACAATAATTCAAGTAAGATTTGTCCACATAAATGTCACCTTATTACAGTTCTGCACTAATTAACACAGTAATCACTTTCCACTAATCGCAACAATCACTTGATCCGCACTGAATAAATCACCAACTGTAACTGACTCTAAGCCGATTGCTGACACTGTATATACTCTGCACAGGTTCCAGAATTGTCTTCCATTTTCCAGGTGGTACTGCAGGCATAGTGTGTGTAGTTACAGATGCTGGAACAGTCTGGAGACTACGTCTAAAGCGTGACCTTGAATGCAACTTGCCAAGTATATGCACTAGGTTAGTCGAGGGACGTGCAGAACAACAGTCTCGAGTGGTTTGTAAATATCTTTCACCTCAACAAATGTAGCAATATACTTAATATTGATGCAGGCTTACATGTTTTATATAAATGTAAATTTTGAAGTATTTATCCTGAAAATTGTGGTCATTTTTTAAAGTAAAATTAAGACTTTTTATAAAAATTTGCATTCAACTTTCACATCAGTGGGATCCTAGTTCTTGCTTCTTGCCAGTAAAATGTTCCATGTCAGGTGTACACTGGGTCACTTTCAACTTCACACAAGCTAGACTGTAGATATATTAGGGGTAGTCAAAAATTATTTGCACTAGCATAAAAAACCAGCTTGTGGAAAACTGTATAAAAATACAAACAACTTTTGTATAAAATTGCCAAGTTTATTTAAACACTTAGCATAGGAAGTCACAAATTTTTCAATGTCATTGCTGAAAAATTTCTGTCTACAATCATCAATGGTTTCTGATAACCATTCCTGCCTGAATTTTGGACATCTTCATCGTTGTGATGTCACCACTTCACCAGGCTCTCTTTCAACCCTCTTCAGGACTCTTTCACAGGCCGACCATGTGGAAGTCACACAGTGTAAGATCAGGGTTGTGAAGAGAAAGTTCTCACTCAAATTTTTCTAGGAATTTTTTCATGATGCCTGTTCTGTCATTAAACGAGCCACCTATTGAGCACAAATGTTTTGGCATTCCAGATGCTCAGAAATGATATAATACACATTTTTTCCAAAATACCCAATTCAGCTGCATTGTGATTGCTCATTTGCATGAACAAATTGGTGAACACATTCGATGTTGTTGAAGTTGATGCCCTTCTCTGCCGGTAATCGTCCACCATATCCATGCAGCCATTTTCGAACAACTCACACCATTTTGTGATGACCTGCTGTGTCATACACTTCCCTTAACTGGTGATAAATTTCAATTGGGTTGCACTTCTTTACCCACAGGAAACAAATCACAAGTTTGATGCTACTAGCAAATAACATCATACATTTCACAGGCAACAATGGACTTACCATTCCTACCAACCAGGAAACATAAGGTCAGTTGATAGAAACAGAAGTTTACCAGTGTTGCTAACAACTTTCATAAAAATATCTCTTCAAGAAGAAATATGGACAAGTGGAACTCATTATGACTGTCCCTTGTTTGTCACATTTCATAGGTATAGAACATCAATAGTTGTGACCTGATTTTCTTTTTTAAACTTCATCTATTCATTTCAATTGATTTTGTGTTAAATATAATAAATAATCCATTGTGCCAGTGAAAATCATTCTATGTGCCAAACATGTGCTTCAGGTTGCCAATCCCTAACATAAAGCTTTCCTCATTAGCACATACAGTACACTTACCATGGTGCAAATTGTGAGAGTGGCATCTGCACAAAGTTAGCTGTATCCTTTTGCTGAAGCACAGCCTCCTGCAGAAAGAATAAATAATAATTTCAGTAGATTACAATTAAATGTAATTTAATAAATAAGTTATCAAATTAACTCCAAGTTGGAGCAATATGTTTGATGTTTTTGTATGCCAGGATTGTTTAGATTAATTTTTCTTATTGCTCAAGGACATTGTCGTTGTACATTTCACTTACAGAATATTAGCACAAATACTGAACTTTTAAATTAGACTTTAAAGCAACTTATACTCGAATCAACATGCCAGTAATCTAAACGTAGGAGAAATAAAACATATATCTATTAAAACAGGAGTGCAACATGGCTTTGTACTGTCTTCAACTTTGTTTAATGTCTACAGTGAGAACACATTTGCAAAGGCTATCAATATACAACGTAGCTTAAAAATAGGAGGGGAGACAATTAGCATCATCTGTTATGCGGATGATAACTGTGGTATTAGCTGAATCCATCCAAGACCTTCAGTGAATTATGGATGCAATTAACTCTGAAAGTGAAAAAAGGGGGGACTGAAAATTAATGTTATCACTTGAAAAATCTTGGCTGCGTATCAATCAATCCTTGGATCCCAATGAGGAGATCAAAGCAAGAATAAAAATGGTAAAAATGGCTCAGTCTGTGTTTCTCAAACTAAAGTCACTTCTCATTAACAGAGCACTGGGCCTCCATCTCGGAGAGAGAGTTGTTAGAGGCTATGCGTGGTCATCCTCAATAGTGTGGAGCAGACAATTTGAGGTGGGGGGAGCAGCCAATGGTAAACTTGAACATGACAATATGACTCCCACTTAGTACAGCACAGTGTTGCCAAGTCAATTAGTTTTACTTCATACCAATCACTTGTCAGCCAGTGTTCAGTGAGTGTACACTCGGTCTGTATGTGTGCAATATGCTTACTTGTAAGTGTTGATATTTTTTATCAGTATTTTTTCAGTGCCATCTGAAACAGTATTTTTCAATACTATTATATGTCTGCTATTATATATGGCAGCAGTCTGCTATTTCTCGTAGAGGACAACCAAGGACTAGTCCTTCACGATTGAGCTCATCTGTTGGCCGAGGAGTGCTATTTCATACTCAGTCAAGGAAAATAATACTATCTGTAAGAAATTTTTTTGAAGAGGAGGCAAAGGTGGAGGGAGTGCTGCTTGTAATTGGCTATTGTGGGTTACATAGGGACCCTTGCTTCCTCGAAACTGTTGTTTTAAGCTCAGTTGGGGGGGTACATTCAGCCTATCATCCCATATCCAACTATTTATTTTACTACTGAAAAAGGCCTCTGGTGGGTTATCGAAACCTGGTTTATGTAACGGGACATTTTGGCCTACCTGGGGTAAAATAAATAAATTTGTATTTTGAATAAAAGCAAATAGCATTTTTTACGATAAAATAATAATTTGGGAAATATATACATAAATTGATGAGAAGGTAAATTTTGATGGTAGTGAAGTTGGCAGCAGTGATGGTGAATTTATTCATAAAATTATAACGATGCAATAGACAACCAGCGAAATTGTGCCAAGGTCAGTTCCAGTGAGAAGCAAAACAGCTATTTTTAGATGCATGACTAGCATATTATGTAACTGAGAGGATCGTACGATGTTACGTCAGATCATATGTCACGCTGGTATGTAGGAGTGGCTGTCCAGCAACACATATTGGCGTAGTGATACCAAACCAGAACAATAAGATTTGGTCGTGTAACTGCGATCACTTTACAAAATAGTGCCGTTTGTCTCACCCCAGTCTAAATTCAACACTCACGCGAGTGACAAGTACAAGGTTCCGGAACGTAAATCGCGGGTGCCCACAGTACAGAAAAATGTGATATAAAATCGAAATTTATGCGTAAACAATGTAAATGAACAGTTTTCTTGATACAATGACAGTTTCGGAGATGTAAAACAAATTATTCATTAACGTAAAATGTGTGTGTGGAGAAATGTGACGTCGTCTGGACTCAAACTCAGCTAAGTAGTCTACAAGAATGAAAACAAAATTTTCAATTATGATTTAAATATTCAAAATTGTAATATTCACATTTAAAAATTTTAACGATTAATAGAGAGCTCTTAGAATTCTGGGGTAGATATGTATGTGTGTGTGAGTGAAAGCGCTGGTTTCCGTTGTGTTAGTTAAGTTAAGTATTAAGCGAATTATTTTGTATTTATATTTCCTGTTTTATTTTGACTATTGCTGAACAAATTATATTCAACTTAATAATGATCCATTTTATGTCTATATTTTACTTGAATTACTATGGGAACAAAATGTAAAAGAGGGAGAAAAGAATAATTTGTTTATGATAAAATTGAAATACCAATAAATTTTAAATCATAGGGAACAAATAAAGTTTTCGTTATTTCGACAACCATTTCTGTTCTTTTTAGTTCGCCGAAAAGAATCTGGCCCGAAATATGGTAAGTACCGTACATAAATTCTTCTTGCATTTGTTACTAAGGCAAGATGGCACCCGACATAAAAAGTAAACAATGATTAAAATTTAAAATTAATTGAGTTATAATGTGACATAAAAAGTGATATCACATTTAGTTGTGACAAAACCTGCAAGCAATCGACCACGACCCAACAGCCTGGAAATGATTAAACTTTTAAGTCATATAATAAATAAATATATTTACCTTTTCCTGTCTCATGACCACATGTATTAACGCAATGATATTATTTACGCGTTTCGATACTATGTATCGTCATCAGAATATATATTAAAATATAATCACTCAAAGAGGTCGTTAAAATGTAAAACATTAAAATCACAATATCGAAACCAAATAAGTATTTATACGAAGCGAGTGTGCACTCGACGAAAGCCGGCCGGACACTCAAGACAGGAAAAGGTAAATATCTTTATTTATTATTTGTCATTATAAGTGACCTGGATGCTGACAGAGATGTTATTCAAATTTTAAGTCATATTCATTATAACGTACCTACGTTATAATACCGGGAACCTGTGCTTCATTGGCTCTGGTCAATTACAGAGGCTGCCATAGCCTTAACCAACTTCTAATTAAACACATATAATTTTGAGATGTCTCTATAATTGAAGGAAAATGGACGTGGGTTCCTGTTGATGTATTCACTCAGTTTTGTGTGTTATATAATGACATCTCTTTATTATTCTATAACCTTAAAATCTCTACATAAGGTTTTCAACATAGCTGATTCTTAATTTACAGATTACAGTTTACAACATATATTTCAGAAGGGCCCTTTAAAGAAGGACGTTTATGTATTTGAATTCTCCACGGATCCGGCATTTAAAACTGGTTTGTTAATAATGCTCATTTATTCATATACTATCTTTCAACTTAAGCCATTTGAAGAATGGACTTTATTCAGTTTTTGCCATTTGAAGAATGGACTTTATTTAAACTTTAGAAACAGAGACGCTCTATAATTTAAGCGTTACTTTGTACTACACATATTTTTAAGCATATTACATACTACTGGTTACAATTAGTGACTACTCTTAAAAGTCTTGAAGTGTTATTTAAATTGTCTTTGGTACATTTTTATTTGAATATTACTTAATCACGGAAGACTGGCTTCCGTGTCACCTTATGGTATCCTGATGTTGATTTAGATTAGGCTCCTCGGTCCTTAGGGTGTCTACGGATGGTCTGTCATTATTGTAGTTTCCGTTGACGTTGAAGTTCCTGAAGTGAGTTCGGTAATTCTGAGGATGGTACACTCTTCTCTGATGTCTGGTAGAAAACCTCGTTAGTAGTATAACTCATGTTAATGTTTGTTCCACAGATATGCACTTTACATAATTATTGATAAGGGGTTTTCACCTTAGATACCTAGTACCTATTTTATTTTAAATACATAGTTCTCTTACAAATTAGTATGTAGAGATTTTATCGCGCACACTTATTCATTCTTTTTTCTTTTACATTACATGTTTATATAGGCCTCACTATTTACAGCTACATTACGTTGCACACTGTTCTTAGTTGAACTTAAAAGAAACAAAATATTGTTTTGGTTTTGTGGCATCGTTAGGATGCAACCTGTTTACTGCATGAGCGCTCCATCACGAGTACTGTACGTTTATTGGGAGAGGTAAAGTAACTTCGTGGAGTTTACGCTTTACCAGAAAAATAGTTCCGCCTTTTAATCGATATTTACCGTTTTAATCTTTGACACATTTATTATCCAAAGATATCCTTTACTTCAGAAATGATTATTGTATAGAACTGTTTTTTCCTTGTTTATTTTTATTGAGTTGCACTTTACTCATATTATTAGTTTTGTTTATTGGTTAATATGCGTGTTGATGCCGGTTACCGCCTGTCAATGCATGGTTAATTATTTAGGGTGTTTCCTTACTTTTATACTCGCATTCCTTACGGTTTTTTAAATCTCTTTATTAAATCTTACTTCTGCGTTATTTTAGGAATTTTAAGTTGTTTTAAATGTGCGATTTTATTTAAATCTAAATTTTATCCTCTTCTTATTTTTTTTTATTTATTATATTATTATTATTAATGAAATCGTCACATACTCCACCGCTTAAAGAAGACACAGGTGTGTGACTACACCAGTGGATTCCAAATGGAAAATATTTAGTAGTTGCTTAGAAAATCTTATTGAATTCTAATGTGTGAAATTTTCCTTATGACGCTTTTTCTTTCGTGAAGTTTCATTTTTCTTGTTTCTTAACTGCTAACTTAATTTTATTTATTAAGTTATTAAATAATTATTATTATTTATTAAGTTCTCGTAACTTCACAATATCGTGGCCCGACTGATTTTGTTAGCATACTCTAACTCACGTAGTTAGTTTTCTGCTCTTTCATTACCCTTTTCCAGTTCGGTGCCATTGTAACTATTACGTGCTTACATCTATTTCTCTTATTTGTACTTAATATAATCTAAAGTCTCAACTTTAGATTATTCCTAATTCTAATACCTTACGCTACTGAGACAAGCGGAATTTCACGAAGAGGAATATTTATTTTATTTTAAACAATCAGCTGTTACAATGCAAGAGGGGTCAAACACTTTACACAAGGTGCATTGTATTACACACGGGGGTGGTTGCTATTGTTTACCTAGGCAGGAGTTCTTAACAACAGGGGTGGCTTACTACAATACGAAACACGATTATTTCCTGCATGAGTTTGTCGTTTACTGACAACCTTGGGAATGACTTTTCGAACAGGCCACATGCTGGTGGTTACGCTATTTAAATTTGCTGTTTACTTATATTACTACTACACCCTTATAACGTGTCGGGTACGTTATAATCCAGGGAACCCATGATAATTGACTCTGGCCAATTATACAGGCTGCCTACATTGTAACAAACTGAAAGTTAAACACATCACTAACAATAATTATAAGTACTCTAATAAAAGGAAACAGGGGAGGGAATTTTGCTGATTTATGCACTCAATTTAGTATGTAACAAAGATGACATCCCTTTATTTACGTATGATTGATAATACATTACAAATAAAATTTTTACTTACACAGAAATGGTAAACGGGTTTTCTGTATTAAAAATGATCATACAGATAGTGTATTTACCTCGGATCCGAGTCTCTTTAAACTAGTTAGGAATTTTCAAATTTACTCTACTTCTTTAGTTAATTACATTATTACTTAAAATACCATTTGAAGAATGGTTTCATTTAGCTGTGCGATGTTTCAAAGCTACATCACAAGAGTTATGTTACAACGTATGATTTCTGAAATTACTTGTTACACCATTGTAATGCTTAACGCTTAGAGATTGTCATTTAAAGTCTTTTTCATTTAAAATTACTTATATTTTAAAAGATACATTATTCATGGAAGACGAGTTTCCGCGTCACCTCTAGTTAAATGTTATCTGTCCATGTCCTGCCGCGTGATTCTTCTGTACTCTCTTAGTTACAGAAGAATGTGTGGGTTGTCATCGTGGTAGTCTTTCCAGTGGATGTCCTCGGAGTCAACTAATGATGAAGTGGATGTTATGGTGTCATCTAGCGTGAAGTCGTCCTGTTTCTCAGCGGTAGTGTAAATGCACTTGAGGTCGTAGTCTTCGCTATTCACAGTTATTCACATCACATTTGTAATAGCACAGTAGTATTGGAGTTTACATATTCGTTTCACATTATGATGGAATTACACATAACTTGAACCATATTTTTTTTTTATAGGAGATGTCACCTTACACACTTTTTTCTTCTTTCACATCTTTGTGTTAAAACACACTACATTTTAGTTAAATAGATCTATATCTCCACACTATTAGTGGAAGAAAATAACGAAATAAAATAAAAAATAAACATTTTGTGCAGAGCCCCGCTTGGAGCTGTTTACAGATTGAAAGTCTCATCTCAAGTCCTACATTGTTACAACAGGAAAATTGTAATGACGCGGATTGAATACTCCGCCATAATATAGTTCCAACTTTTAATTAGTAATACAGTCTTACAGTTCGACAAAATAAACAATCAAGACTTTGCTTGTCTACAGAATTTATTACAACTACTACTAGTGACTTTGAATTATTAATTATTTACATTATAGTTTACAGGTATTTTTTATTTAATGCCAGGTCGGTATGCAAGTTGGATCCGGTATACACAGGTCATAGCATGATAAATTGAGTAAAGGGTTAACCGTTTTTATTTTTAACTTTTGCTTTCTCAGTTTTAATTAATTATTTTAGTTAAATTCCCTTTTTAATTCTCATTATTATTATGAGTTAGTTCAGGGATATTTGGTTTAATAGTGCGATTTAATGGTTTGCACTAACTTCCCATTTTATATTTTTATTATTATTATTTTTTTTTATTTGTTTAAAATTTAAATCGTCACATACTCTGCCGCTTAAAGGCGACATGGGGGGGAACTTTTAATAAGGTGAATTCGAAAGTAAGGTACTGGGAGTATGCTTGGGGATTATCGTGTGAAATTTACTTAGTACTCGTTTTCTTTTCTTTCGTGAAGTTCCCTTTATCTCGTTTCTTAAAGGCTAACTTAATTTTATTTCTTACTACTAATATCCCGCAACTTCACAATATCATGGCCCGACTGATTACATTTGCATACTCTAACTCTATTAGTTAGCTTTCTGCACTTTCTTTAACCCTTTTCAGTACGGCGCCGTTGTGACTTTGTTACGTACTTATCTCTATCTCTTAATAATACTAAGGTAATCTAAAGTTGATCCCATACTCAACCTTAGATCCTTTCTTAACTCTAATTGCTTATTCTACTGAGACAAGCGGAATTTCACGGAGAGGTACATTTATTCTTATTAAACGATCAGCTGTTACAATGCAAGAGGGGACAAACACTTTATACAAGACGCATTGTATTATACACGGGGTGGTGGCTATTGTTTACCAATGCAGGATATCATAACAATAGGGGTGGCTTCCTACAATTCTCAACACGATTATCTCCTGCACTAACGAGTTTATCTTATATTGGCAATCTGGGGAATTATTTTTCAAACAGGCCACAACCGGGTGTTTACACTATTCACATATACTTTTATTATTATTATCTTTTTACTTATTTTACTACTACACTTTTATTACACGTTAGTTTAATTTAAGATATTATTAAACTTTTTATTTAAAGGGACTTATTATTTATTAAAAAAATTTTTATTATTTTCTTTTATTTATTTAGGACACGTTTATTTACTTAGATTTAATTTTACTTTGTTCAAAAGTTTTTGTTTCGGGGTAAGGGGTTTAACACTTTATCTAACAATAGAGGGGGTTTTCTAAAGCATTTTGGAAATGTGAATCATTACAAATACTTATTCTACTACACTATACAATTATTGCATACACACTTTAGTTCATGGTAAAACATTTGCATTGGTTGTAAGAAAATTACTTAGCATCTCCGAGAAAGAGAAAAAAATTCACACAAACGTCAACTTTACTTTCAACGATCAGCTGTTACGCTGGAATGTGGGTCAAACTAGTTTTCTTTTAAACAATGGCATAGTAGTATGCGTTAGAAGGGGGGAATCACACTCGAGGGTGAGAGAATGTTATTGTTCTATTCAACAACAGCTGATGGCTTCCTTTACAGACTTGTACCGGTTTGCTTCAACGAGGGTGGTATGTGCGATGCACAACGATATGCGTTTTAAACAAGTTACAGCCCGTTACTAAGCTGAGTTTTAGTTATTATTTGGTTTTACGTACTAATTTTAATTTATCTAATCCTGCTACTACAGAGGAGTAGAATTTCACTTACAATTTATTTACACGTAATTGAACTTGTTTTATTTAGTCAATTGTTTATATAACTCACCGTGGCAATAGAAATACAAATTACATATTTATGCAGGCATATACAGGAAAACTACAGGTCTTGAATTGTCGCAAAATAGACGTGTTAGAGACTGAACATTTTGACAAGTACCTACATGAATTGGTGTAATACAAGCTATTATTTTCACGTATATTAAGTAAATCATATACGAGTATGTACATAATCTCACACAAAATTAACCATTGTAAATTTAATATCGTCACTATTATTCTTTTATGCTACTTAGCCTTTTTGTTTTACATACAATACATTAACTGAGTGCATAGATCTGCAGAGTGCCGCATCTTATATGAGACACTACGTACACTAACATTTTATATAAAAGCAGAGTGGCGCATTTTATAACGTGTCGGGTATGTTATAATCCAGGGAACCCATGATAATTGACTCTGGCCAATTATACAGGCTGCCTACATTGTAACAAACTGAAAGTTAAACACATCACTAACAATAATTATAAGTACTCTAATAAAAGGAAACAGGGGAGGGAATTTTGCTTATTTATGCACTCAATTTAGTATGTAACAAAGATGACATCCCTTTATTTACGTATGATTGATAATACATTACAAATAAAATTTTTACTTACACAGAAATGGTAAAGGGGTTTTCTGTATTAAAAATGATCATACAGATAGTGTATTTACCTCGGATCCGAGTCTCTTTAAACTAGTTAGGAATTTTCAAATTTACTCTACTTCTTTAGTTAATTACATTATTACTTAAAATACCATTTGAAGAATGGTTTCATTTAGCTGTGCGATGTTTCAAAGCTACATCACAAGAGTTATGTTACAACGTATGATTTCTGAAATTACTTGTTACACCATTGTAATGCTTAACGCTTAGAGATTGTCATTTAAAGTCTTTTTCATTTAAAATTACTTATATTTTAAAAGATACATTTTTCATGGAAGACGAGTTTCCGCGTCACCTCTAGTTAAATGTTATCTGTCCATGTCCTGCCGCGTGATTCTTCTGTACTCTCTTAGTTACAGAAGAATGTGTGGGTTGTCATCGTGGTAGTCTTTCCAGTGGATGTCCTCGGAGTCAACTAATGATGAAGTGGATGTTATGGTGTCATCTAGCGTGAAGTCGTCCTGTTTCTCAGCGGTAGTGTAAATGCACTTGAGGTCTTAGTCTTCGCTATTCACAGTTATTCACATCACATTTGTAATAGCACAGTAGTATTAGAGTTTACATATTCGTTTCACATTATGATGGAATTACACATAACTTGAACCATATTTTTTTTTATAGGAGATGCCACCTTACACACTTTTTTCTTCTTTCACATCTTTGTGTTAAAACACACTACATTTTAGTTACATAGATCTATATCTCCACACTATTAGTGGAAGAAAATAACGAAATAAAATAAAAAATAAACATTTTGTGCAGAGCCCCGCTTGGAGCTGTTTACAGATTGAAAGTCTCATCTCAAGTCCTACATTGTTACAACAGGAAAATTGTAACGATGCGGAGTGAATACTCCGCCATAATATAGTTCCAACTTTTAATTAGTAATACAGTCTTAGAGTTCGACAAAATAAACAATCAAGACTTTGCTTGTCTACAGAATTTATTACAACTACTACTATTGACTTTGAATTATTAATTATTTACATTATAGTTTACAGGTATTTTTTATTTAATGCCGGGTCGGTATGCAAGTTGGATCCGGTATGCACAGGTCATAGTATGATAAATTGAATAAGGAGTTAACAGTTTTTATTTTTAACTTTTGCTTTCTCAGTTTTAATTAATTATTTTAGTTAAATTCCCTTTTTAATTCTCATTACTATTATGAGTTAGTTCAGAGGTATTTGGTTTAATAGTGCGATTTAATGGTTTTCACTAACTTCCCATTTTATATTTTTATTATTATTTTTTTTTATTTGTTTACAATTTAAATCGTCACAACCTTCATTACACCCAATTTTATTTAAGATACTACTGAGCTTTTTATTCAAATGACTTATTATTTTTTTTTTTTTGGTCGGATATAATAAACGGTTTTTTATTTGTTTAGAACTCGTTCATTTACTTAGTGGTGCATCATTCCATAAAATCAATTAGTAAACTTGTTTTATTTAACTCGATTTAATTTTACTTCATTTAAATGTTGTTGTTACTGGGCAAGGGAAGTCGCACGCTTTGAATAAGAATAGGGGGAGACGGACAATAGTTTAACTCGCTGTGACAACAGGGTGAAAAGGTACCGTTTTATGCAGGAGAGAACAAGATATCTACCGGACTGGGATTGTTGTCAAATCGACACGTTGGTGACTGAAATTTTCAGAGAAGCACGTACATGGGCTTACACATTTAAAATTCACAATTATCCTTACCTATATTATATTACCTATATTATATTATATTCTAATTATTTCTTTAATTATTTGGAGACTCTTATTTATTATTTTTGTAAGTTACTGGAATATGTTAAAGTAACTGAGTGAATAGATCTAGAGTGGCACATTTTATCTGTGCAACGATGTATGCAAACATTTTATATGAAAGTAGAGTCACGCATTTTATAACGTACCTACGTTATAATACTGGGAACCTGTGCTTCATTGGCTCTGGTCAATTACACAGGCTGCCATAGACTTAACCAACTTCTAATTAAACACATATAATTTTGAGATGTCTCTATAATTGAAGGAAAATGGACATGGGTTCCTGTTGATGTATTCACTCAGTTTTGTGTGTTATATAATGACATCTCTTTATTATTCTATAACCTTAAAATCTCTACATAAGGTTTTCAACATAGCTGATTCTTAATTTACAGATTACAGTTTACAACATATATTTCAGAAGGGCCCTTTCAATAAGGAAGTTTATGTGTTTGAATTCTCCACGGATCCGGGATTTAAAACTGGTTTGTTAATAATGCTCATTTACTCATATACTATCTTTCAACTTAAGCCATTTGAAGAATGGACTTTATTTAAACTTTAGAAACAGAGACGCTCTATAATTTAAGCGTTACTTTGTACTATACATATTTTTAAGCATATTACATACTACTGGTTACAATTAGTGTCTACTCTTAAAAGTCTTGAAGTATTATTTAAATTGTCTTTGGTACATTTTTATTTGAATGTTACTTAATCACGGAAGACTGGCTTCCGCGCCACCTTATGGTATCCTGATGTTGATTCAGATTAGGCTCCTCGGTCCTTAGGGTGTCTACGGATGGTCTGTCGTTATTGTAGTTTCCGTTGACGTTGAAGTTCCTGAAGTGAGTTCGGTGATTCTGAGGCTGGTATGCTCTTCTCTGATGTCTGGTAGAAAACCTCGTTAGTAGTATAACTCATGTTAATGTTTGTTCCACAGATATGCACTTTACATAATTATTGATAAGGGGTTTTCACCTTAGATAACTAGTACCTATTTTATTTTAAATACATTGTTCTCTTACAAATTAGTATGTAGAGATTTTATCGTGCACACTTATTCATTCTTTTTTCTTTTACATTACATGTTTATATAGGCCTCGCTATTTACCGCTACATTACGTTGCACACTGTTCTTAGTTGAACTTAAAAGAAACAAAATATTGTTTTGTTTTTGTGGCATCGTTAGGATGCAACCTGTTTACTGCATGAGCGCTCCATCACGAGTACTGTACGTTTATTGGGAGAGGTGAAGTAACTTCGCGGAGTTTACGCTTTACCAGAAAAATAGTTCCGCCTTTTAATCGATATTTACCGTTTTAATCTTTGACACATTTATTATCCAAAGATATCCTTTACTTCAGAAATGATTATTGTATACAACTGTTTTTTCCTTGTTTATTTTTATTGAGTTGCACTTTACTCATATTATTAGTTTTGTTTATTGGTTAATATGCGTGTTGATGGCGGTTACCACCTGTCAATGCATGGTTAATTATTTAGGGTGTTTCCTTACTTTTATACTCGCATTCCTTACGGTTTTTTAAATCTCTTTATTAAATCTTACTTCTGCGTTATTTTAGGAATTTTAAGTTGTTTTAAATGTGCGATTTTATTTAAATCTAAATTTTATCCTCTTCTTATTTTTTTTTATTTATTATATTTTTATTATTAATGAAATCGTCACATACTCCACCACTTAAAGAAGACACAGGTGTGTGACCACACCAGTGGATTCCAAATGGAAACTATTTAGTAGTTGCTTAGAAAATCTTATTGAATTCTAGTGTGCGAAATTTTCCTTATGACGCTTTTTCTTTCGTGAAGTTCCCTTTTTCTTGTTTCTTAACTGCTAACTTAATTTTATTTATTACTCCTAGTTCTCGTAACTTCACAATATTGTGGCCCGACTGATTTTGTTAGCATACTCTAACTCACGTAGTTAGTTTTCTGCTCTTTCATTACCCTTTTCCAGTTCGGTGCCATTGTGACTATTACGTGCTTACATCTATTTCTCTTATTTGTACTTAATATAATCTAAAGTCTCAACTTTAGATTATTCCTAATTCTAATACCTTACGCTACTGAGACAAGCGGAATTTCACGAAGAGGAACATTTATTTTATTTTAAACAATCAGCTGTTACAATGCAAGAGGGGTCAAACATTTTACACAAGGTGCATTGTATTACACACGGGGGTGGTTGCTATTGTTTACCTAGGCAGGAGTTCTTAACAATAGGGGTGGCTTACTACAATACGAAACACGATTATTTCCTGCACGAGTTTGTCGTTTACTGACAACCTTGGGAATGACTTTTCGAACAGGCCACATGCTGGTGGTTACGCTATTTAAATTTGCTGTTTACTTATATTACTACTACACCCTTATAACGTGTCGGGTACTTTATAATCCAGGGAACCCATGATAATTGACTCTGGCCAATTATACAGGCTGCCTACATTGTAACAAACTGAAAGTTAAACACATCACTAACAATAATTATAAGTACTCTAATAAAAGGAAACAGGGGAGGGAATTTTGCTGATTTATGCACTCAATTAATATGTAACAAAGATGACATCCCTTTATTTACGTATGATTGATAATACATTACAAATAAAATTTTTACTTACACAGAAATGGTAAAGGGGTTTTCTGTATTAAAAATGATCATACAGATAGTGTATTTACCTCGGATCCGAGTCTCTTTAAACTAGTTAGGAATTTTCAAATTTACTCTACTTTTTTAGTTAATTACATTATTACTTAAAATACCATTTGAAGAATGGTTTCATTTAGCTGTGCGATGTTTCAAAGCTACATCACAAGAGTTATGTTACAACGTATGATTTCTGAAATTACTTGTTACACCATTGTAATGCTTAACGCTTAGAGATTGTCATTTAAAGTCTTTTTCATTTAAAATTACTTATATTTTAAAAGATACATTTTTCATGGAAGACGAGTTTCCGCGTCACCTCTAGTTAAATGTTATCTGTCCATGTCCTGGCGCGTGATTCTTCTGTACTCTCTTAGTAGTGGGTTGTCATCGTGGTAGTCTTTCTAGTGGATGTCCTCGGAGTCAACTAATGATGAAGTGGATGTTATGGTGTCATCTAGCGTGAAGTCGTCCTGTTTCTCAGCGGTAGTGTAAATGCACTTGAGGTCGTAGTCTTCGCTATTCACAGTTATTCACATCACATTTGTAATAGCACAGTAGTATTGGAGTTTACATATTCGTTTCACATTATGATGGAATTACACATAACTTGAACCATATTTTTTTTTTATAGGAGATGTCACCTTACACACTTTTTTCTTCTTTCACATCTTTGCATTAAAACACACTACATTTTAGTTACATAGATCTATATCTCCACACTATTAGAGGAAGAAAATAACGAAATAAAATAAAAAATAAACATTTTGTGCAGAGCCCCGCTTGGAGCTGTTTACAGATTGAAAGTCTCATCTCAAGTCCTACATTGTTACAACAGGAAAATTGTAACGACGCGGAGTGAATACTCCGCCATAATATAGTTCCAACTTTAGTTAGTAATACAGTCTTACAGTTCGACAAAATAAACAATCAAGACTTTGCTTGTCTACAGAATTTATTACAACTACTACTAGTGACTTTGAATTATTAATTATTTACATTATAGTTTACAGGTATTTTTTATTTAATGCCGGGTCGGTATGCAAGTTGGATCCGGTATACACAGGTCATAGCATGATAAATTGAATAAAGGGTTAACCGTTTTTATTTTTAACTTTTGCTTTCTCAGTTTTAATTAATTATTTTAGTTAAATTCCCTTTTTAATTCTCATTACTATTATGAGTTAGTTCAGGGATATTTGGTTTAATAGTGCGATTTAATGGTTTTCACTAACTTCCCATTTTATATTTTTATTATTATTATTTTTTTTTATTTGTTTAAAATTTAAATCGTCACATACTCTGCCGCTTAAAGGCGACAGGGGGGGGGAACTTTTAATAAGGTGAATTCGAGAGTAAGGTACTGGGAGTATGCTTGGGGATTATCGTGTGAAATTTACTTAGTACTCGTTTTCTTTTCTTTCGTGAAGTTCCCTTTATCTCGTTTCTTAAAGGCTAACTTAATTTTATTTCTTACTACTAATATCCCGCAACTTCACAATATCATGGCCCGACTGATTACATTTGCATACTCTAACTCTATTAGTTAGCTTTCTGCACTTTCTTTAACCCTTTTCAGTACGGCGCCGTTGTGACTTTGTTACGTACTTATCTCTATCTCTTAATAATACTAAGGTAATCTAAAGTTGATCCCATACTCAACCTTAGATCCTTTCTTAACTCTAATTGCTTATTCTACTGAGACAAGCGGAATTTCACGGAGAGGTACATTTATTCTTATTAAACGATCAGCTGTTACAATGCAAGAGGGGACAAACACTTTATACAAAACGCATTGTATTATACACGGGGTGGTGGCTATTGTTTACCAATGCAGGATATCGTAACAATGGGGGTGGCTTCCTACAATTCTCAACACGATTATCTCCTGCACTAACGAGTTTGTCTTATATTGGCAATCTGGGGAATTATTTTTCAAACAGGCCACAACCGGGTGTTTACACTGTTCACATATACTTTTATTATTATTATCTTTTTACTTATTTTACTACTACACTTTTTTTACACGTTAGTTTAATTTAAGATATTATTAAACTTTTTATTTAAAGGGACTTATTATTTATTAAAAAAAATTTTTTTAATTTTTTTTTATTTATTTAGGACACGTTTATTTACTTAGATTTAATTTTACTTTGTTTAAAAGTTTTTGTTTCGAGGTAAGGGGTTTAACACTTTATCTAACAATAGAGGGGGTTTTGTAAAGCATTTTGGAAATGTGAATCATTACAAATACTTATTCTACTACACTATACAATTATTGCATACACACTTTAGTTCATGGTAAAACATTTGCATTGGTTGTAAGAAAATTACTTAGCATCTCCGAGAAAGAGAAAAAAATTCACACAAACGTCAACTTTACTTTCAACGATCAGCTGTTATGCTGGAATGTGGGTCAAACTAGTTTTCTTTTAAACAATGGCATAATAGTATGCGTAAGAAGGGGGGAATCACACTCGAGGGTGAGAGAATGTTATTGTTCTATTCAACAACAGCTGATGGCTTCCTTTACAGACTTGTACCAGCTTGCTTCAACGAGGGTGGTATGTGCGATGCACAACGATATGCGTTTTAAACAAATTACAGCCCGTTACTAAGCTGAGTTTTAGTTATTATTTGGTTTTACGTACTAACTTTAATTTATCTAATCCTGCTACTACAGAGGAGTAGAATTTCACTTACAATTTATTTACACGTAATTGAACTTGTTTTATTTAGTCAATTGTTTATATAACTCACCGTGGCAATAGAAATACAAATTATATATTTATGCAGGCATATACAGGAAAACTACAGGTCTTGAATTGTCGCAAAATAGACGTGTTAGAGACTGAACATTTTGACAAGTACCTACATGAATTGGTGTAATACAAGCTATTATTTTCACGTATCTTAAGTAAATCATATATGAGTATGTACATAATCTCACACAAAATTTACCATTGTAAATTTAATATCGTCACTATTATTCTTTGATGCTACTTAGCCTTTTTGTTTTACATACAATACATTAACTGAGTGCATAGATCTGCAGAGTGCCGCATATTATATAAGACACTACGTACACTAACATTTTATATAAAAGCAGAGTGGCGCATTTTATAACGTGTCGGGTACGTTATAATCCAGGGAACCCATGATAATTGACTCTGGCCAATTATACAGGCTGCCTACATTGTAACAAACTGAAAATTAAACACATCACTAACAATAATTATAAGTACTCTAATAAAAGGAAACAGGGGAGGGAATTTTGCTGATTTATGCACTCAATTTAGTATGTAACAAAGATGACATCCCTTTATTTATGTATGATTGATAATACATTACAAATAAAATTTTTACTTACACAGAAATTGTAAAGGGGTTTTCTGTATTAAAAATGATCATACAGATAGTGTATTTACCTCGGATCCGAGTCTCTTTATACTAGTTAGGAATTTTCAAATTTACTCTACTTCTTTAGTCAATTACATTATTACTTAAAATACCATTTGAAGAATGGTTTCATTTAGTTGTGCGATGTTTCAAAGCTACATCACAAGAGTTATGTTACAACGTATGATTTCTGAAATTACTTGTTACACCATTGTAATGCTTAACGCTTAGAGATTATCATTTAAAGTCTTTTTCATTTAAAATTACTTATATTTTAAAAGATACATTTTCATGGAAGACGAGCTTCCGCGTCACCTCTAGTTAAATGTTATCTGTCCATGTCCTGCCGCGTGATTCTTCTGTACTCTCTTAGTAGTGGGTTGTCATCGTGGTAGTCTTTCCAGTGGATGTCCTCGGAGTCAACTAATGATGAAGTGGATGTTATGGTGTCATCTAGCGTGAAGTCGTCCTGTTTCTCAGCGGTAGTGTAAATGCACTTGAGGTCTTAGTCTTCGCTATTCACAGTTATTCACATCACATTTGTAATAGCACAGTAGTATTGGAGTTTACATATTCGTTTCACATTATGATGGAATTACACATAACTTGAACCATATTTTTTTTATAGAAGATGCCACCTTACACACTTATTTTCTTCTTTCACATCTTTGTGTTAAAACACACTACATTTTAGTTACATAGATCTATATCTCCACACTATTAGTGGAAGAAAATAACGAAATAAAATAAAAAATAAACATTTTGTGCAGAGCCCCGCTTGGAGCTGTTTACAGAATGAAAGTCTCATCTCAAGTCCTACATTGTTACAACAGGAAAATTGTAACGATGCGGAGTGAATACTCCGCCATAATATAGTTCCAACTTTTAATTAGTAATACAGTCTTACAGTTCGACAAAATAAACAATCAAGACTTTGCTTGTCTACAGAATTTATTACAACTACTACTATTGACTTTGAATTATTAATTATTTACATTATAGTTTACAGGTATTTTTTATTTAATGCCGGGTCGGTATGCAAGTTGGATCCGGTATACACAGGTCATAGTATGATAAATTGAATAAGGAGTTAACAGTTTTTATTTTTAACTTTTGCTTTCTCAGTTTTAATTAATTATTTTAGTTAAATTCCCTTTTTAATTCTCATTACTATTATGAGTTAGTTCAGGGGTATTTGGTTTAATAGTGCGATTTAATGGTTTTCACTAACTTCCCATTTTATATTTTTATTATTATTATTTTTTTATTTGTTTACAATTTAAATCGTCACAACCTTCATTACACCCAATTTTATTTAAGATACTACTGAGCTTTTTATTCAAATGACTTATTATTTTTTTTTTTTTGGTCGGATATAATAAACGGTTTCTTATTTGTTTAGAACTCGTTCATTTACTTAGTGGTGCATCATTCCATAAAATCAATTAGTAAACTTGTTTTATTTAACTCGATTTAATTTTACTTCGTTTAAATGTTGTTGTTACTGGGCAAGGGAAGTCGCACGCTTTGAATAAGAATAGGGGGAGACGGACAATAGTTTAACTCGCTGTGACAACAGGGTGAAAAGGTACCGTTTTATGCAGGAGAGAACAAGATATCTACCGGACTGGGATTGTTGTCAAATCGATACGTTGGTGACTGAAATTTTCAGAGAAGCACGTACATGGGCTTACACATTTAAAATTCACAATTATCCTTACCTATATTATATTACCTATATTATATTATATTCTAATTATTTCTTTAATTATTTGGAGACTCTTATTTATTATTTTTGTAAGTTACTGGAATATGTTAAAGTAACTGAGTGAATAGATCTAGAGTGGCACATTTTATCTGTGCAACGATGTATGCAAACATTTTATATGAAAGTAGAGTCACGCATTTTATAACGTACCTACGTTATAATACTGGGAACCTGTGCTTCATTGGCTCTGGTCAATTACACAGGCTGCCATAGACTTAACCAACTTCTAATTAAACACATATAATTTTGAGATGTCTCTATAATTGAAGGAAAATGGACATGGGTTCCTGTTGATGTATTCACTCAGTTTTGTGTGTTATATAATGACATCTCTTTATTATTCTATAACCTTAAAATCTCTACATAAGGTTTTCAACATAGCTGATTCTTAATTTACAGATTACAGTTTACAACATATATTTCAGAAGGGCCCTTTCAATAAGGAAGTTTATGTGTTTGAATTCTCCACGGATCCGGGATTTAAAACTGGTTTGTTAATAATGCTCATTTACTCATATACTATCTTTCAACTTAAGCCATTTGAAGAATGGACTTTATTTAAACTTTAGAAACAGAGACGCTCTATAATTTAAGCGTTACTTTGTACTACACATATTTTTAAGCATATTACATACTACTGGTTACAATTAGTGACTTCTCTTAAAAGTCTTGAAGTATTATTTAAATTGTCTTTGGTACATTTTTATTTGAATATTACTTAATCACGGAAGACTGGCTTCCGCGCCACCTTATGGTATCCTGATGTTGATTCAGATTAGGCTCCTCGGTCCTTAGGGTGTCTACGGATGGTCTGTCGTTATTGTAGTTTCCGTTGACGTTGACGTTCCTGAAGTGAGTTCGGTGATTCTGAGGCTGGTACGCTCTTCTCTGATGTCTGGTAGAAAACCTCGTTAGTAGTATAACTCATGTTAATGTTTGTTCCACAGATATTGTAATGTCGACGTGAGTACGGCTACCGTTTTACTCTGTAAAATGTGGATAATGTACAATTTGTGTGTGATGGGTGTAACGTGTCTTCTCGATCCGTAGTTCAAATGCATGCAACTTCCGCAGATTTCGTCCGTTGCGAACGTACGAATAACCAGGTCTTGATGTTCTTACCTGATGTTCACTAGGGGTGAGAAAATCCCGGTGGCGCCAAATTGTTTTCTTAAAACAATTAAAATAATATTCAAAGGTGTATGACCAGCGCAGCTCAGGCGGTTTGAATAATTCAAATATTTCCGCCCGCCTAGGCCAACTGTAGCATTCAGCAATTCGTTGTGTGTGCTGTGTAAATCGTTAGTCGTCTGCTGAAATGTACATAAAATATTGTGGACCTCCTAATGAAATTATAACACCGTGGTTACACTCAATACTTACACATTTTTTATTAGTGATTGTTATTCATTTAATACAAATTATTCTAATACAAATGCTCCGGTTGTTTATATGAGACAATTACAGGGTTTGACAATCGATATTTGAATTGATAATCAGACGTTTAATGATGGCGTCTGTTGAAAATTGTATACAAGTTATTAATGTTGGTTTGTCATAGGTTCTTGAGGTTACGTTCAAAGGATTACAAATGTTAAAACAATAAAAATACACACCCTTACATCAAGTAAACTTAACTAACATATTGTGTAGGTATAATTTGTTTAGCGCAGTGTAGTAAAAGTGTTTACAAGTTATGGATCATTAACAACAGTTTATATTGGTTAGTTTATAAATTATCAGTGACTTAGTATTCTTTTTAATCTCTGAAAGTAATTAATTTCAGTTCAGTGAGATTTCGACCTTTAGTGAGATAATTAACGTGAGTTTATTTATATATTTTGCGTAATTTAAGAGGTACTTATCACTTCCGTAGTTATGGCGAATTCATACGATCTGTTATTCATGGGTTATACTATAATCTTCTTTAATTTGCTGGGTTCAGGACATCAGGCATCTTTTCCAGTTTAATTGGTAGTAATTTATTTTCTTTTTTTGTTAATTTGGCCTCAACTTCAATAATATGATTCCAGTCCTTGTCTTATGTCTTGGTATACACTTAGTAGTAACTTTTTCTGATATTTGCTATGTTTTAATTGACAATTTTGGTCACTCGAAAATGGTCTCTACCATTAAAGCGTCATGCATTCAGTAAAAAAATCTAACGGTATTTTTTCTTGTTACTCCACAGTTTCCATGGTAACGTAATTATTCTACCTGGTCGATCTCAAAATAAACACATTGTTATCAAACTTTGAATTTTTTGTTTAATTTGAATAAATATTTTATAATGGTTATATTTACTTGGGGATAATTTCAATGGTTGTAAACTTTACATAGATGTTCCTATTTTCTTTCAAAGATTACTTTGATATCTTACAAGATTGGTCTAAGTCATGTATTAATGTTTTAGTCCAAAATTGATAATACTATGTTAATACATAATTTACTTATTTCTAAGTTTTAATATAATTCTGCCATGTTCCCTTTCGTTACACATAATTAATATATTTTGCCTATTATTTCTTATAAAGGTATTGCTATCATTTTCTTTATAAATTCCTTACTTACTTAAAACATACTAACATATTACTGTAAAACTATTTCTTCTGGTATTTATTGCCTTAAACATTAAGCCAATAACTTCTTTCTTTAAATTAACAAATGAACAAATTTGGTGAGTGTTATATCTACACCATCTCTTTTATAACAGTAATCACCCTGGTGATTTTTATACTGAGATAATATTTTTTCTGTTTTTTTTTTACATTCACAATTATTCTGTGTCTTTCAGTCTAATATACTTAACTTAATTGCTCATTTAACATGTGCTTATATTTTGGGTTTGTCACACTTGTTTAACTCTTTTTTCTTAAGATTATATGCTGTTTATTTTATTACACTTATCACTTCACTGTTCATCTTTGTCACTCCCTACCTATCTCTTATTACCCTTATATTTCTCACGATCTCACTATTATTACAAAGTTTTTGTATCTAATGAGTTCATGTCTCTTTTGTTAACTTCAGACTGTCACATATCATTTTATAATATGCAAACAACATGGTATTGTAAATACATCTTTCAAATAAAACATAACTTTGTATATATTGTCATTAAAGTGGTAAAAATTGGTCTGAAATTTCATAATTAGTAATAATAACAACAATTCAATAATGTTAAAATATATTGTGTTAATTGAAACCTACTACATCTGTAGCAACAGCAATAATATTAGCGAATAAATAAACTCTCCAAAACCTTATACTTTCAAATACATAATGCTGAAATAATATACATACTGCTGAAATAATCCTAGTAAAAGTTCCAAAGTATATAGTAGACTATACAATTTGTTCTCTGATTGAACCACGCACACATTTCTATTCCCTGTCTGTATGAGTGTAATTTTAAACATAACAGCTGACACATCACCTATAGATAAGGATGTACATACAATCATATCTACACATGGTTTTTTTATGTATAACAATTGCTGAGATACTGTCATTTACAAGTTACCACTAATAAAAATTTAAACATAAATTATTAACAATAATAAAAAATTATGCTCTTTTAAAACAATCTTGTGAGTTAATTGTTATGGCCATGTAATTTTTTTTTTCTTTCTTTTTTCTTCACTGTCTTCTTGTCTCGCTTTACTTTGGTTAATATCTGGCCAATCTCTGGGGTTGGGTCAATGTCAGTTGTCTGTCAGTCTAGTTCGTATTTTCTTGTTTTGTAACCACCTTTGGTTGTATTCTTCCTCCTTCACTATTGATTATATTTACTACTTTCATTCTCGTTATCATTTATCTATCAAAATATATGGTTTCTTGGCATTTTTTACATACTTATTTATATCAAATGTGATCAGGGTTTGGCAATGTTATAATATGCACTTTACATAATTATTGATAAGGGGTTTTCACCTTAGATACCTAGTACCTATTTTATTTTAAATACATTGTTCTCTTACAAATTAGTATGTAGAGATTTTATCGCGCACACTTATTCATTCTTTTTTCTTTTACATTACATGTTTATATAGGCCTCACTATTTACCGCTACATTACGTTGCACACTGTTCTTAGTTGAACTTAAAAGAAACAAAATATTGTTTTGGTTTTGTGGCATCGTTAGGATGCAACCAGTTTACTGCGTGAGCGCTCCATCACGAGTACTGTACGTTTATTGGGAGAGGTAAAGTAACTTCGCGGAGTTTACGCTTTACCAGAAAAATAGTTCCGCCTTTTAATCGATATTTACCGTTTTAATCTTTGACACATTTATTATCCAAAGATATCCTTTACTTCAGAAATGATTATTGTATACAACTGTTTTTTCCTTGTTAATTTTTATTGAGTTGCACTTTACTCATATTATTAGTTTTGTTTATTGGTTAATATGCGTGTTGATGCCGGTTACCGCCTGTCAATGCATGGTTAATTATTTAGGGTGTTTCCTTACTTTTATACTCGCATTCCTTACGGTTTTTTAAATCTCTTATTAAATCTTACTTCTGCGTTATTTTAGGAATTTTAAGTTGTTTTAAATGTGCGATTTTATTTAAATCTAAATTTTATCCTCTTCTTATTTTTTTTTATTTATTATATTTTTATTATTAATGAAATCGTCACATCATGTTTCCAAATCCTATAACAAGAGATATTTTTAATGTAAAGAGTTTTTGATTTAATATTTTGTCTAAATGAAACAAGTGGCTTATTATGATAAAAACAGAAATTCTGATGTAATTATGAGTAAACAGCATAGGCGTAACTTCGGAGGGGCAAGGTGGGTACTCACCCCCCCCCCCCCCAATGTTCCGAGCATTATAAAATTTTGTTTCCACTTGTTATAAATAAAAACTAACAATTAGTCAAACAGGAGGCAGTTTCTATGCTTGCGAGCACAGTAAGCACTATTTATCAACGTCTGTACTGTTTTCAGATGACTAGTTGCCATAAATTCATTATTCTTATTTCTTTCAAAGAAACTTGTAAGAGGAATGTTTGACATATTTGAATGATATATGTCAAAATAATATTTCTGTTAGAAAAAACAAACGCTAGAGACCTAATTAACTGGAATAGAATGCGTGACTTTTACACAAAAAAGACTTGTTTTGGAACACCTAAGTTCTAAGAAATGGGAGATAAGAAACGCAAAGGAGTAACACTGCTTAATTTTTTTGATAATTGCCTGACTGGCAATTTGGAAATTTCTTTGTGTTGTGACTGATTCGGCTTACGGCTACTACCAAGCATTTTGTGACAGTGTGCCTAAGGGAGAGGATGCGTTTACGAAAATTGGGTATAAGAATTGGAAGAACTGAAATTGTTTATAATTATAGGCCTACCATATATTGGTTCTAGGTAAACATAACTGGAAGTACAACTTATGAAGAAACCTTTGTTGATCATTAAAAAATTAAATTGTCCCTCGTTTACTACCTAAAATTATTACCAAACTTTCTAATTTTGTATATAATACATTTTATTAATTTTATTATATAGATAGTCTCACTACACACTTGAATTTATGAAGCTTCACCCTGCCCCCCCCCCCAAAGTTAGGTCCCAAGTTACGCCCATGGTAAACAGCCATCACATAACATATACTAATTACGCAATAAAATTGTTTTAAAGTGTTATGGAGCATGGTCAATCCACCAGTGCAATAGCAATCTGTACTAAGGTCTAGCTATCCAGGATGTGGCTAGTTATTTTCTGTCAAGCTTGACACTCATTTGCATCAATACGTTAGTGCCATATGCTGAAGACCGTATTACTTATGATAACTGGAATTTAATCAGAAGACTAAAGAGAATAAAGCCCATTAAGCTGAAGTAGTATTCAATATTAGTGCAATGAAGAGATATAATATTATGCACCTGTGTATACCATATTAGATGTAGGCCTAATATTTATAGAATACCATTGTACAAAATATCAACTTACAAACCTAGTGTCTCTTTAGAGATGAATTAATTGTCAGTCTTTATGACTAATTTTAATATGAAATAATATAAACATAAATAAAAATAGTCTAGCTCACCTGTTTTCCTCATTGTGACATAGACAAAAAGTGTTGTTAATGAATCCTTGATGTGTGCTGATTTTAAAAGTATCGTCAGTCAATTTGTTCCTCATGACGTAATTAAACCAGAGAACTTTTATAACCAAACTATGGTTACTGATTGATACAGTCATTTCATTTACAGATGTTTTTTCAGTACTGGTAGTGATGTCACTTGTCGTACTTGTAACTTCATTCAGGCCTGTCGTGACCTGTACTGATTCTGTGGTCTCTTCATGTGCACTCAGATCTGGACTATGACTAGTATCAGCAACATGTAAAACATTGTCTTCATTATCAGATTCAGAATGCTTAGTTTTGGTTTGTCCAGTGGTTTCATATGTGCAAGGAACAGAAGTAAAAGGTATCTTATTCTCTCTCATATTAATGAACGTATACATTAGATTGTCAGATACAGATGATGTCATTGTTGAAGATTCATATTCTGTTCTCTGAACAGGCAGATCAGTTGTATACTCATCTGTAGGTACTGCTGTTGTTGGTTCCATCTCTGACTTGTCATTGGGCAGTAACTCGCACTCAAGTTGAAGTAAAGTTCCAACATTTTTGTTCCTACCACATGTTAATGCACAAGAAAGTGTGACTGTGTTATCATAAATGTTACTATTGCTTTGTAATACGTGATTGCTTAAATAAGTCTGTATAAAATGACAATCTTCAATAAGGAAACTTCCTACAATATAGCCATCAGTATGAAAACAGCTTTCATTTGAATACTTCAACAGAGGTTTAAGACTGTGGATAGTTTTACATCCAATTTCATCATCGGACAGTGAACAGTTGAAAGAATCATTTCTGTGATTAACAAATCCCCAGAAACATGAACACATCTCTGGCTGCGAGCACAGTCCGTTTATGCAAGCTGAGCTACAAAACGGTTGACAGATGTTGGGGCTTTCTTCACTGGGAACATAACCATCAAAACATTCACATATTTCTGGCTCAGTACAGTTACCGTTGATACATTCTGGTGTACACCTAGGACTGCAGATATTTACTGTTGTCTCATTTGTATTGTAACCATCGTAACAACTGCAGACATTTGGTGATGAGCAAAATCCATTCACACATTCTTCCTTACAAATAGGTGAACATGTACTGTTATCTTCAGCATTGTCATATCCATGAAAACAAGAACACGTTTCATATTCAGAACAGTGCCCATTTTGACAATCACTGCAGAATGGAATACACAAGAAAGGATCGTCTTTGTTTAACACGTATCCTTCAAAGCATTCACAAGTATCCGGAGCACTACAGAAGCCATTTTCACATGGTTTACTACAAACTGGAATGCACGAATTGTTCAAGTCAGGTTTGTAACCTTCCCAACAGGAACACATTTCTGGTAGTATGCAGTCTGCGTTTATGCACTCGTCGCTACAATAAGGTTGACATTTATTCAAAAATTCATTAGATTTTCTGTATCCGTCGTTACACTTGCACACTTCAGGAGCAATACAGATACCATGTTCACACGACTCGGTGCACACAGGATAACAAAAGTTTGTGTAGTGTAAGTGCTTTTTGTAACCACGGAAGCATGTACAAGTTTCTGGAGCAGTGCAGTTACTGTTGGCACAGTTGTTACTACAGATTGGTTCACATACAGACTTATTGTGAGGATTGGCTTTGTAACCAGGTAGGCAGGTGCACGATTCGGGTGCTGTGCAATCTCCATTTTCACATTTCTTGCTACAAATCGGTATGCATATGTGATCAAACAAATTGTGTTTTTTGTATCCTTTGGAACACAAACAGGTGTCAGGTGCAACACATGTGGCGGTCACACATTGATTGTTGCAAACAGGTTCACAAGAGTACTTGTTACCGTGATCAGCTCTGTATCCAGTCAAGCAAGTACATGTTTCTGGTGCTGTACACTTACTATTTATACAATTTTTGCTACACACCGGTGTACAAGTGTAGTTGTCTTGTGTCACTTTCCGATAACCGTCCAAACAAGAACAGTACTCAGGTGCTGTACATATACCATTGACACAAGAATTTGTGCACACTGGATTACATAAGTAGTGATTGGAATCATCCTGACTGTAGCCATCAAAACATTTACAAACTTCTGGAGCTGTACACTCACCATTTGTACACATCTGTGAACAGACTGGTATGCAGACATTTGGTCTGTTATCTTTACGGTAACCTTGATAACATTCACAGTAATTTGGCTGTGTACACTTACTGTTTATGCATCGTGTACACACAGGCTCACAGTCTGAATAGTAGTTTCTCTGATATCCAGAACAGCAGTCATCGTAATAGTGTGTAGTTGTGTAGTACTAAAACAGATTTAGAAAAATATAATGAAAATCTGTAAAAATATCAGAACTTAATTAAATTAAGCAATCTTTGAATTAAAGATAATGTATAGGTTAGAACTGTTCACCACAATCACTGCTTTGTATTCCATGTTAGTAACATGATGTTACCTATGTTTTGTAACCACATTTCTCATGTAACTCCATTCCCCGTAGCACATTGAGCCCTAGTCACTTTTCAGAGCTGCCTTGCTGCTGGGCTGAACATTTTTATGTTAGTTGAAACATAATTTAAAAAAAAAACTTAATTATGTATATACTGCCTGAAAGCTCAAATCATCCTCTTTCATATGATATAATGTGTATCCAATAACATGTTAAATGCAATCCACTATAGGCATCCAAAGCATACAATTTAAATTTTCACCAGTTACATGCAAATGTCACCATCTTCATCACTTTCTCTTTCACTGTTACTAACTTCACATTCTAAATTAGAAACATCAATATCTGACTCAGAATTATACAACAGTTCATAAATTTCATCTTTGGTACGATATACAAGCAAATCCATTATAATAAAGCATGAAACTACCATACGAATATAATAAAATTCTCAGAGCATGTTACAAGACAGTGTAAACAACATAAAATGGTTTCACTTGAAATGCACCTGTTTACAAACAAAGAAAGTAACGCTGTTTGTTTTGTATCTGGTGTTGCCCTCTGCAGTTGTATCGCAGAACTAAAATATTACTGTTAATACTGAACAAACCTACAGATGTATAAGAGCTTCCTATTCAGTATTCACACTGTTAAAATGGGCTAGTTATGGTTGTCTTGATCTGCTAGTGGTGTGACGTGGATGTGTGACTCGTCCGTAGGCCTCAATGTGTTAACATTTCAACCAACTTTTTCCGTAATATTTCAACAATTGTTTTTGTGCAAAAAATATCTAAAAAGGTCATTTAACCAGTTACAAATCACCGTTGCCCAGTCCTCAATATAACATAAATCTTCCACAAACAAAATTTTACTATCTTCCTTCTGTCTTTTACTATTACTGCCATTCTTGTCTAATTCATTGGCCAGATATTATCTCATTTTGCACTTGTCATCTTGTGTTCCATTTTTAAAAATAAAATTTGAATTTTTTTACTGCAGGTTTTCTCATGGTTCTGTGTGTGGCTTGGAGTATTCAGTTTTGCATTTTGCACAACTGCTATTTCTCCAAGTCTTCTTTTTTTGTACTATCGTTTACGAGGATTTGTGAAGATGCTTTCAAATCTACTTTCTGCTGCTAATATAGCTATGGTATTTCATTGGTGTTGTTAAACATTCTATTCTACACACACACACATATTCAAACAGTGGTTTCTACAGTTCTTTTCTTGATAAGTAAATTACTTTTATAAGAAAACATTGGTATTTTCATGTAGTTATTGTTTGGCCTGTTTTGTTATAAAAGACGTGTAATATCTCCATTATTTATCTGAATTCTGTAAACATGGTATTATTGGATTATGAATAAGAGGGGTAATGTTTTATCTGATAAAAGATATTTGTTATTATAAGTACAGTACTGATTTTTGTGGAATTTAGAGTTAAAAATTTCAATCAGCTGACATTTTGAAAATGTTTAAGATAAATTTTGTTTTGTTTTGTATGGTACTTGTAACAAATAGTACACTTACTTAGTATAGAAAATTTCAACTCCACATCACATTCCATTCAGCAGTATAGGAGGTCCTCTACTTTTGAACATTCAGCTTTTGTACATTTCACTGTTTTGGACATTAAAATTGATGTCCTTTATTCAAGTTTTGTACTACAGCTTTGGACTTTTGAATAATGACGGATGTATGAGGAAGTGAATAAGTGTTAAGACAAGTCCACATATTCATTATTATTCCCGCTACTATAGTTTTTTATAATTAATGCTAGTCTATTAATATAAAGAATATGAAGTGTTAAAGTGATTAATTTTCTTATATAGTAAGACTACTATAGGCTGTTTCACAAACACTGATTGTAAACTTCAGTAATTATGAAAATGGTTAACATGTTACTGTGTTATATACTTTTTGTAGTAAGAGTGATCATATGGTGTAAATTTAACCAAAAATATTATCAAATTTCATTACAGTACAGTGTATTACAGTTCACAGAGCCAACCCTACCACCTTACACGCACAGTACAGCTACTGTACATACTATACAGTACTCGATTGTTGGACAACTCGAGTTTCAAACACATTTTCAGGAATGTATTGTGCTCAAAAGTTGAGGGCTTTTGTAATTACTGTATTTTTAAAATAACAACTTATAAGTCATATAAACAGAAAATGAAGCACTTTTTGATGTTTATTAGACATTTTTCCTTTGGTTTTAGAAGTAAAAACATTTCTCAAAGTTTGACACCATATATTAGAAACACCCTGTACGCGTGTGCGCTCGTGCGCGCACACACACACACACACTCGTGTCAACGCTTTCAGAGTAAACATCTATTGTAGTATAGGTTTTGGGGCACAATTAACAGCATTTCATTCCCTGATCAGTTTCTTTGATATGACTATTCCTTAAGAACTACAGGAATATAAGATTTTCTTAATATAAGATTAAGAACTACAACAAGTTCCAACAAGTTTATGAAGTGTTCTATTCAAGGAAAATTGAACCCTGAGTGTCAAAATATTACAATTAACAAGGAATCAACTTGCAATCATAAAATGGATGTTATTCGTGATGAGACTGTTGATAAATACAATAAAGTTAAAAACCTGAATACTTCAAAATGTGAAAGTCAAAGTACAATTACAAGATTCAGTTGGTTCTATAGTACCATGGATGATGTTGCATCGTGCAGTCTTGAAATTACAGGCGATAAAGGACAGGACATTACTAACAACAATGTAGACCGTATTCCTGGTACTTCTCTACAAGATATGGGACCTTGGCCAAGCGAGAAATGTCAATCCTTCTGAGGTATAATGGTGAATAGAGCAACATGTCAGTTGCAGAACAAAGACAGCCATTTTCCTGAAGATGAAGCTGGATGATCGTTAAACAAGTATTTGTTTGATAAAACCTTGGAAAATGGCGGAAAGGTAACACTTGATGTGTTTTTCTCCAACTAAAAACACTCCAACTATTTTACTTTTGTTGCACTTTATTTCCACAAAAAAATGAACTATCGAAGAAGCCATTTCAATAGTAAAAAATGGGTTTTCGTCATGGTGAAAGTTAAATCCCCATATTCAGGATCATGAAAATAGTCCTGCTTATCGCTCTGTGTTTTTTTATGGAAGGAATTGGAATGTTCTTTAAACAAAGGGGACTTATTGATGATCTACTTCAGGAACAAATAAGTAAAGCAGTTAAGACATGGAAAGAAATCCTCGAACGCCACAGTACAAACTTGCAGAACAAAATACGGCACTGATAGGACATCTAGAGTCAATTACTAACGATCCAAATCCTGGAAACTCTTCTGGCTTTGTTAAAATACTTGGATAAATTTTTAACGTATAAAAATATAGCCTACTTTGTGCATAACGTGTTAAAATACTTTATTATGCTTTGAATAAATAAAGCATTTACACTTCTGTAGATGCTAATGGACAAATTAAAAGTTTGGAGGAATGAGCTGTGTGACAATGTTACTAAGGCAGAGCAGGTATGTAATGAATGGAGTGTCAGTGTAACAAAAAGGATAAGAAGGAAACGTTCGATACCAGGGGAGTATGCAGACGATTCTGCAGTAACTATTCGGCAAGAAATGGAACATTCTCTAATAGAATTTGGACAAACTGTCGGTTGAAATTTCAAGCCGTTTCTCTAACATAAAAAAGTTAGATAAACGTTTTGGGTTCCTCTGTAAATTTGAGGCGTATATAAAAGATGAAGATATACATTTTAAGAAACAGCTTTTCCAGATCAATATTAAGTACACAGTGCTTGCAAAACTCTATCCACATGACCTAAACAGTGAAGAATTGTTCAATGACTTGAAAGTCATCATATTTTTATTTAAAAGGGAAAACGTTAACGGAGAACAAAAAGACTTTACACCTCAGGGACTGCTACAATACATTTCTTCAATGAGATTAGAAGCCTACAAAACACTAGCAACAGCTCTAAAAAAATTTTCTTACTTTACCAGTGTCTGTGTCTTCTTGTGAAAGACCATTTAGTAAGCTTAAATTGATTAAACGGTACCTATGATCAACAATATCTTAAGACAGGATATCAAATCTAGCAATACTTTAAATTAAAAAACGACATTGCTTCTTCTTTAGATTACAGTGATTTAATAACCCACTTTGCAGCAATTAAGACCAGGAAAGTTACATTTTTAAATGTCTCGTTTTAAATATTTATTAAATATTAAAGTAAAAATCACTATAGTATTGACGACTCGGAACACTAAGTTTTTTATAAGTAAAAACGTAAAGTTTTACCTTAAAGCCTAAACTGGCTTTCACCTTTAGAAGGCTTCATCAGAGTCTGCCATAGGTAGCGTTGTCCGTCTTGTTGTTGGCGACGGGATAGTTATTCGAAAGATTGAAGCTGTGTGTGTGTGGTGAGATGTGTTCGAATAATGCGTGCAATTTGAATCGTGTCTGTTCGTTTAGGATGTCGTTTTTATTTGTTTTTGTGTGTTTGTATATTTCTAATTGTTCTAGAGTGTCTAGTTTTCGGCCTTTTGTGTGTACGTGTAGAATGTTAGGTAGTAATAGTAAGGTAAAACTTTACGTTTTTACTTATAAAAAACTTAGTGTTCTGAGTCGTCAATACTATAGTGATATTTAGTTAAGTAACGGACCCGTCATGGACAACGAAATCCAATAAATATTAAACATGAATATTAAGTGTTTATTAACAGAAGACGGAACCATTAACCTGTAATGCTATGTGATTTATTTTATTACTTTTAATGTAATTCTTTGTTGAACTTTATGTTGTTATAGGATATTGTTTTGATGATGCGCTTTAGAACTACAAGGAATTTTCATGTTTATTAGAACATTTTTACGTTATAAATTTTGTATATTACTACATTTTTTGTAGTCTGCATTTGTTAATAATAAATGTATACAAACTGAATACCGGTAATATTGTAATACGTAATTTCTTAATTTTGACAACAAATATTGTTAAGACATTTGTTAAACGTGCTTTCATACAAAAATCTACAGATTTGCATTTATCAAGTACTTTGTTCACTGGATGAACCTTCATTTTTGCTCTTTTTTCCCCCTTTGATTGTGAATGTGAGGTGGCCGACAATCTCGTTGCCCCAGGCGCCAAAAAGGCTAGCTACACCACTAGTGCAGAATTGGACAGAGGGAAGAGTTCAGGCACTATCTCTTGTAACCACTGAGTCTCAAGAACATCGTGGGACATATGCTGGCATCTAAGGGTGTGTGCAATGCATTGTGTGACTGCTTAAATTGTGATCAAGGACCTCTGTTGTGTAATTCCTGAAGGATTTAGCATAATTTGCATCTGTGATTAAGGAGGGAATTTATAGTGGGTATACTTAAGTGTGTATGAGAATGATTTTAGTAATGTTATGAACATTCAGATCAGTAGGTCTCAAAATGTACAAAATATGCATATGTACAGTCTGGCAACTTTATCTGAGTCCCCGGACGAAATTCGAAGCTGAAGAGCCTCCCTTCGCCCTTCCAGTCCACATATTACTCGAGCCACTCTATTTGTTGCCATGCAAGCCAATAGGAGCTCGTTTCGTGTGCTGTTCATGCAGCGCTGTCAGATACTACAATATGTTCATTCCATTCCAAGTCGTCCCACGGTAAAGGTCCGTAAGGCAAGCATTGTGGCTACATCACGCTCTGGTGTTGATTTACGGCAGTCTGACAACACTGCAGGCCAGGCGCTGGGTGTGACGTGCTGATGTGTTTCCAACGATGTCAGTTGTATTGCGTTCTTGCTTACTCTGCCTTAAAACCGAGTGTAATAGAAAGTGTATTTTCTTTAACGATTTATTTTAATATAATTAAGGAATATTTGGTTCATGAAAGTGTTCTTATTACAATGTCCACTGACAAGAATAAAGTCATTCATAGCCAGGGAAGAGAAATTGTGGCAAGTGTTATAGCTTTCTGCGATGCTGAGAAAGAAAGTAATTCGTTTATCTTGCCAGTTACCCAAGCAACAAAGAGAGCTGTTGAAGCAACTGGCAAGTCGGTTAGTTTCATTAAGAAACTTAGAAGAGAACTTAAAGTGTCCCAGGAGAGTGGAACAAAATTAAACACCTCCGGGAAGAAACGAAATGTCGGAAAACGCATTGCTTTGGATGATATGAGCAAATGTATCATTCGTAGAAAAGTACAGGAGTTTTATTTGGTAAAGAAACAAGTTCTGACCTTATGGAAACTGCGCGCGGTTCTACAAGAAGCTATAAATTACGAAGGAAGCAAGGAACATCTTAGACAGACATTGCATGCAATCGGTTTTCGATTTAAGAAGTGTCAAAACAAAAGGAAACTTCTCATGGAACAAAATGACATTGTGTTCAAGCGATCGTATTACCTAAGAAGTCTGCGGGCAAATGACAAATCAGGGGAGAAGAAAAGACCTCTCATATACCTCGACGAAACTTACATCCATCCGTCCTATACAGTTAAAAAGTGTTGGCAAGATGATGATACGGATGGCGTTTTAACATGGCCATGGATTATTGTTCATGCTGATAGTGAGGAAGGTTTTGTCCCTGGTGCACTCTGCATGTTCAAGTCAAAAACAAAATCGGGGGATTATCACGACGAGATGAACAGTGGAAACTTCACAAAGTGGCTCAAAATGGAATTACTGCCGAACATTACAGAGGCTTGTATAATTGTTATGGACAATGCACCATATCACAGCCAACAGATAAATAAACCACCCACTTTGAACAGAAGAAAAAAAAAAAAGAAATGAAGGCATGGCTGTCACAGAATAACATAGAATTTCCACTTGACGCTAAGAAGTGCGAATTACTTGACATTATACGCCGTAAAAAATCGACTCCTACGTTTGCTATGGACGAATTCCTGAAGTCTGCTGGACATACTGTTGCTAGATTACCCCCGTATCATTGCGACTTAAACCCCATAGAATACATCTGGAGTACCGTGAAAAGAAGAGTCGCTGAGAATAATGTGGCCCAGTCAAATGCAGACATAGAACAGCTTACCAAAGAAGCGTTTGCCAGTGTAACAGGTGATGAATGGAAGAAAGTATGTGGGCATGTGGATGAACTGCGATCTAGTTATTGGGTGAACGATGCTTTGGTGGATGCAGTCCAGGAGCAGCTGATCATCCGACTTGGCAATGAGAGTGACAGCGATTCGGACAGCAGTACTGAGTTGGACGGAAATGACTCCAGCAGCGATTCAGTAGCTAGCGGAATCTCGGGAATTGAAGCTCTGGAATAGTGAAGGTATGGGGTTGTTATTTTTTATTTTATTTTATTATTATTAATATTTATTTATTACTTATATAATTAACTGCATTTTGACTGTGACTGGCATGTCTGTAACTCACTGTTGACTTGGCAACAGCGCTTTCGTATTGCCTTCTCTCTCACTCCAAAGTAGGGTTACTTCCTCCCCACAGACGCTAGCGCTGCCAGCCAGAGCTTCAGAAAGAGTTGCCAAGCTGTACTAATAATTACGAAGGCCAGTTGAAAAGTTTGCAAAGTGACATCTATGGCTCAGCAACAGAACTAAAATTTTAATGTTTTGTAAGATTCATACTTCCTGTAAACATCTGTTAATTTCCAAATATGTCAGTCAGCCGATTTAGTTAATTTTTATTAGCTGTTCAAACTTTACGTTTTGCACATGTTTTGAAATGTGGACAAAGTCAAAAATCATGCTGTGATTGAATTGTTTGCTAAGAGGCCTAGCAGTGATTGAAACACAACAAAATGGTAAATGTCTTAAGAGTTGCTGTGCCTTCCAAAACAATGGTTTCTACATGTGCACTCAAGTTTAAACATGGTCTCACAAGCATTGAAAATGATCCCAATAGTGGACACCTAAAAAATTGCAACAACTCCAGATATCATTAAAAACATTCTATACAGTGTTGGAAGATCGGCAATTGAGAGCGGATGACATTGCATAGGTATCTCACATGAACTTTGTGAGAAACCTTAACTCAGGAACTTTGTGTGAGAAAACTTTGTGCAAGGTGGGTGCTGCATTTGGAGCTGTTGCACTGTCTGGGTACACACTGCATGGATCATTTCAATCCTTATACATCCATGATGAAACTCAAGTATCTGCTTACAAACCATTGTTTTTGAAGGCACAGCATTTTTTACAACGTTTACCATTTTGTTGTGAATTTCCAGTGATGGTAGATATTTTTTAACAAAGATTTGTTATTTTCTACATTTTTCAAACCACACATCATATAATTTTGAAAGCTAGTAAACAACGAATAAACTGACAAACAGATTTCAATATTAACAGCTGTTTAAATAAAACATGAATATTACAACATGTGAACAAATTCATTCCTATGCTAAGCTATAGATTTGCACCATGAACTTTTTCCAACCGACCTTTGTACATTAAGTCAACCAACATTTTACTTTATTCTCACCTTCAAGTAAGTATTTTCTTACTAATTACTGTCATTGTTTAACATGAAGTAAATAAACATAAGAAGCATACTATACGATTTATAAGTCACCATTCTTTCAAATTCCAGCATGTTTTTCAAGTTTTTAAATTCAATAATTCTTTAATATGAGAAAGAGAAGTATTTTTTTGAACCATTTTAAATGATAGATTTAAATGTTTCTACATTTTCTGAAATTGCGAATATTTTTAATTTATTAAATTTGTTTGCTCTAGTTTTTCATATTAATACATTGTTAAATTCTTGGATTGTGTTGTTCATGACATGTCCGTTGATTAACTATAATTATATCACTACCGACTCGTAGCATTGTGTTCCTAGTCGGTAGTGATATAATTATATTTAATACATTGTTTTTAACAAGAGAGTAACTACTTCAAATATTTAGTTTATCACTTTAAAGCAAGTTATCTTGCACATTATTGTGGCATGTAGTTTATCTTCCATTGTGTGAATGCTCTGATTTTTCCTATCACAACAGTTATGCATGTATATCTCTTCGTAGCCTTCTTCTAACTTTACTGATTCTTCTGTCCCTCATATTTGCCAGTGCTTTCCTTCCACTTTTAGGTTTTTACCTCTTTTTCTTTTTCATTTTCATAATAAAAAAGTAAGAAGTAGCAAATTTTAGTGATAAGAGTCTTGCATTTCCTGTGTTGACTGAGGATGCTGACATATAGATTTGATGAGACATTTTTCTGACTTGGTTCTTCTGATGCAAGTTTATTTTATAGTATTACATTTTACCAGATATTCGCTTGCAGTCATCTTGTTGGTTATTTTGTCTGATAACTCCTTGTTGTGATCTTTACCATAGTTTCACACCCACACACCCACACACACACACACACATGCACGTGCACGCACACACACACTCACTCACTCTCCCCCCTCACTCTCTCTTTCCCTTTCTCATCAGTCACCTGACCAGTGTGATGTGTTCCAGCTCTGGTCCTGAGCCAATCTAAATTTATATTTATGCATTAAACAATAACAATGAAAGATGCACCCCATCTTACTACTTCCCTTTTTGTTGCTTTCATTTCTTGATATTCTAATCTACTTGGTTCTTTTTCAGATTAAAAAAAAGTAGTTCATCTGTTATACTAACTACAAGTCCCATCATCTTACATTACAAAATTATATTTCAAATGTTAATAATACTCTCAATTTTGCTTAAAAGATCTGCTATTCTTAATGGAGACTTTCTCACATTGTTTTGTCTCATTAAATCACTGGTATCAGTTAAACAAATTGTACACCCGTCAATGAGTATTCTACTCTTCTCAGAATAGGGGCAAAACATCAAATTACCTTCACTCTGGTCTTATACTCATACTGTGTACTGCATCCAAAGTAATAATATTTACAGGTCTGATAAGTTTGATAATATGCTTGTTGTCTGGTTTCCATAACTCTGAAACAAAACATAAGAACATATTCACATTTAAAACTAGTTTTAATTAGCAAAACCAATCAACTTTAACTTGTGATTATGATTTACTGATGATGAACTTAAATACACGAAACTTTTATAGGATTCTACCATGCTGAAAAAACATACGGAGAAGCACTAACAGTGTTGTTGAAATCAGTCATATTTTCTTTGGGGCTTGAATTACAAAATCTTCATGTGCAGTGTTACAAAGGTGCAGTGAATATGCGTGGGCATATGTGGGGTAGCCTCAAAAATACTTCAAGACAATCCTGTTGCTATGTACATTCATTTCCATGCTCACGTACTTTATTTATGCATAATCAGTTGTTGTACAGGAATCAAGAGTATAAGGAACTCTTTCCACATCCTTCAAAACCTCTATAATTTTTTTGAAAAATCTGCTAGCAGACATGCAATTTTTGAAAAAACTCAGAGAAGTTCACAATTTTTCAGTGGCAGTACAGTGAGTTTAAACTCTTCGGGTGACACAAGATGGTACTGTTGTGTAGAAGCTGTGCATTCATTACTTGATAATTTTGAAACAAATGTTGCTGCATTAACTGAAATTTCAGAAAACTACTCTACTTATGGAGGTGAAGCAAATTCTCTATTAAAATGCATTGAAGATTTTAACTTTCTTTTCAATCTATTATTATTTCGAAGAGTGTTAAACTCAGTGTTACATTTTGTCAAAGACTCTTCAGTCCTGCAATGCCAAATACAGATTACTAAAAGATGTTGTCAGCTCTATGATTGAAGTGTTACAATCATTCAGACGCAATGAATTCTTCAAAATTTGGAATTATTGTACACAGCTTTCACAGAAATGTGACTTCAAGCCTGCAGAGCTTCCAAGAAAGGGTAAAATTTTATCATGGATTGGCAGAGGATGTAAAGTTTGATATGAGACAGTCAAAGAGTATTATAGGTCCACAATTCTGTATCCTGCTGTTGATGTTCTTGTACAAGAAATACAAAGCAACTTTTGTGAAAAAAATTTAGACATTTTAGCTCATTTGAACCATATGTTAAGTGTTAAGTAGAGACATGGTGAACGAATCAAGTGTTGATAATGTATGCAAATATAAAATTTCTAAAGAATGTTTACAGGTAGAACTACAATATTTCTACTATCTAGAATCAATGCAGAAAAAAAAGCATTGACCAAAGAGCATCAGTATTAATAGAAAAATCAATGAAAGCAGTTTTCCCAACAGTTTTTGAACTCATTAGGTTATATTATACCATTCCAATGAACTCTACATCATGTGAATGTTCGTTTTCATGTCTACGTCGACTGAATACATATTACAGAATCACTTGTGGACAGGAAAGATTGTCTTCATAGCAGTTTTGGCAATTGAACATGATATCCCAATTGATATCAATAAAGTCATTATAGTGATTTTGACTTAAAACATAAGAGAAGACTAAATTTTAAGTAACTAAAGTCTTAACTGAAATAGTTTTAACATGTAGTCTATTACCAAAAAATTAAATTTTTATAATTTACTTTACAGTTAAAGTAAAGGAGGGCAGAAAGGAGGCTAGTAAGAATTTTAACATCTGAACAGTCTGAAAGGGGGGTGAGAGAAAATTCTAACCTACAAACAAGCAGAAAAGCTTTTTAGCAAAAATTCTAACCTTAAACAGACTGAAAGGTGGGCTAGCAAAAATTCTAACCTCCGAACAGACAGAAAGATAAGCTCTCTAGCTCGCCTTTCTGCTCATCTATCTGCCCATTCGGAGGTTATATTTTCTATTAGCCCTTCAAAAGACACATACACATGCACAAATATGTGTAAACACATGCATGCACACAAATATAAAAAAATTTAATAATCTGGAGGGGGGTTGGGTTTTCTGCCTGTTGGCATTATATAATTATTTCACATTGGTTCACTTTCAATTCTACTTTATACACTTTTTGGCTTACATTTATTTTACATGTGGTTTCTACATTTGATAGTTTGTTATACTTTTATTTATTATTATGTTTATTAGTTTCTTTTGGGGTTTGGGTTTTTTTTATAAGAGCACTCCTTCTTGTTGTGGATGCTGTCTTGTTCTGGTTTTCCTCATTGATTCCTTCTATTCTTATTGTTTCTTCTAAATGTATTTCCTTTTCTTATCGTAGGTTGTTGTCTTGTTTTGGTTTCTTCCTTACCTACTCTTCTTGTTTCTTATAAATGTATCACCTTTTATGGTGGATGTTGTCTTGTTCTGTGTCTCTTCCTTACCTACTCCTATCCTACCTGGGTATTACCTTTTTCATATTTAGTTTTTAAATTTACTTTGATGATTCATCACTCATTGTAACATTGGTTTTAAATGAACTTTTGCTTTAATTTATGATTGTACTTCACGGTGGTTTTTTATTAATTCTTTATTTTGCTTTCTCGGATTTAAAAATATTTTTATTTTATTTTAATTGATCATTTTACCATTCAGAATTATTGGCATTATCTGTCATGCTACAGAGTACAAACATTTTTAATTTCAGTGTGCTGGTAGCATCTTTCAGCATAAAATCGTGTCAAGTAGATATTGTTAGGTGTCAGTTGAACAATTGTTCAAATTTTTTGAGGTTATATCCTCGTAACAAGTAGTCTGATTGTTTATTCAGCCCACAGAACATCCAACTTGGTCTGCAATATTTTAGTGCAGTAATTTATTTCACAGCAACTTAAAACATTTTTATATTAAATAGTTTTTTGCTTGCTATTTGAATTTCACATAGATGTGCCTAATGTTTTACACAGGTTTTAAATCAGAAGTTAATAATTTTTTCTTATTTTTAATTTCATGCTTTATTATGATAGTGAAAACGATTAAAGAATTAAAATCTTAAAATGTGTCATTATTCTGTAAATACATAAATCTAAGATAAAATGCAAGATTCAGGACACCATTTATAATCCCTCTATAACCTCTGTCAGTGAACTTATTTATACATCAATTTCAACAAAATATGTAGTCAATCACGCACCCTGTAGCATGGTTTTTAAGTATGTTTTGAGGCCCTGCCATGCCATTTTTATGAATCAGCTAATTTATAATCAGTTATTTTGATAAACACGCCTGATATTGTGACATCAATTAGGAAAGCTAGGCTGAGGTTGTCAGGACATGTACAGAGAATGAATGAGGAGGATGTTCTTAAGAAGATTATGAAATGCACACCAGAAGGGAAGAGAGGATGTGGAAGGCCCAGACTACGATGGATTGATGGAGTCGTAGAGAATGTGAAAGTGCTTGGAGTGAAAAATTGGTGGACATTGGCTAAGGATAGTGATGTCTGGAGGAAAGTCCTGAGGAAAGCTGAGATCCACGGTGGGCTGTGGAGCTATTGATGATGATGTTTTGATAAACAAAAATATGAAAATTATTGAGTTTTTAATAGTTTTGTTTTAATTCTTAGAATTGTCATCATCATCACCATTATCTTCAATGATTATACCAAAGATGGTTTGTTCCAGTCTCAAATAGGTAAACATTAGAGCTGGTCACTCCAGTGCTTCCTTGGACGTCCCACACCTCCCCGTCCCCTCGGCTTATAGTTCCATAGTTGTTCGGGGATGTGGCAGTCACCCGTTCGGCAAAGATGTTCCCACCAATTCAGTCGATACTGGACGGTCCTGTCGAGTATACTCATAATATTATGTCCCTGCCGTATATCTGTGTTTCTTCTATGATCATGGAGAATATACCCTGCTACGTGCCTGAGAAATCTCATTTAGAATTGTTTTTAATAATATTTAAAAATCTTTCAATAAATTGTTTGTTATCTTACAGTTTTATTTTTCTTATTTAAATTTCCTCCTTAGTTTGATTTTTATTGTTGTTACCCTATCTATTATTAGCCTCACACTGTTTTCACTAATTTCTGTAACAAAATGAGTAGACTGGTTTAATTCCATTTGCTGCAAATGTGTACAGACACATACTTGCTGAGGCTCAGTTTTAACAAATTTGTACAAAACATTCAAGACTATCAGCATCTGCAGAAAGTGGATAGAGATTTGTACCAGTTTTCTGGTACTGTTTATTTTATTTATATTATAATATAAGACATCATCTTTACTGTTTCATGACTTTGTTAAATAGCTGTAGTGTATATACCCTTTTGTTTTCACATTTAACTTCGTGATTTTCACAAAATAGCAAATAAAGAGCTAGATTTTTACATTTGTGTAGGTGTACTTTCAGAAAGACAAAATTCCTCCAGAAATCATCCCAAATAAAAATCCTGACTTGAAATGATTCGTACAGTGAGCTATTGTGTATATTGTAAACAGGAAACAACTGAAAACACAATTAATTATTTCTATTTTAGTTATGCTAGGGAGCACACATATGATAGCGAAAGTGAATGCACATTGTGCAGAGAGATACAGAGAGTGGTTCACTACGACTGAACACTGGAGCATGCCGGTTCCACCATAAGCTGGTTGCCGATTTTGCCCAGTCATCAAAACGATTGACTGGCTCTTATTGGCTGACATATCGTGTGATAATTTCTCTTGCCACTGTGCAACTGACAGTTCTCAAATTCGTATGTGCTCCTGAGTATAATAAATAATATGTAATGTATACAAATACTTACTGTCTAGAATATGTGCACACACCATTGCTTTGGACAGATGCAGACACAATTAGGGAATAGAAAATAAAAAGTCTTGTGGCCATGTGTCGTATTTTCCTGAAAAAAAAATTGTATATATTGCAACAGAACACTTGTTAAGGAATTCTTAATAGGGATACTAGTGCTATAACACATTTTCTGACGATCATAGACAAGTTATACAGTAACATACCTGCCAACTTTTACGGTTTTTCCGTAAAATTTACGGAATAGCGTGTGTTTTACGGCTTTACGGATGAACTACGATATTTTACGATTTTACGTACGAAGACCTTATTTTCAAAATTCGCGCCAGAACGAGCTTCCGCATGCTACCGGTACATGTTGTGTGAATATATTATCTCGATATGTGTGACCCGTGAGTATTCGATACATCGCATTTTCCGGTCGTTACAGTTTTCGACCATGAATACATTCCTATATGAATACAATGCTTTCCGGCTGAAATCTGCTGAAATGCAGTCGTTCTATATCGATATATTTGAGTTGCGAGATTGACTAGTTGGTTCGCAAGCCGCTCCGATTGAAGCGTGGTTAAAGTATTCTTTGTTTCGCTAACTTGGCGTGGTTGGATGCAAGTTACGTAGCTGAGATTGTATATTATAGTTAGGGAATAACGTGTGAATTGCGCTCGTTGCATTTTCTTCGTGTTTTACGCAACGTGTTGGGAAGTCAAGGTTGTGCTGGAATTGTTTTTAAAGAAATCGTGAATTGTGCTCGTCGCTTGTTTATCTTCATTTTATTTGCACCATGTGTTTGGAAGCTGAGAATATGTTGTGTTGTAATTGGGGAAAGACCTTGTGAATCATGCTCATCGTTTATTTTGCGTCGTATTTTTCTCAACGTGTTGGGAAGTCGAGGTTATGCTGCAAGTTTGAAAAAAACGTGAATTGTGCTTGTCGCTATTTTTGCTTCATTTTTGTCTTCACTTATTTCGATACAAAGGTTATGTTGTGAGTTGTGAGATAACGTGAATTGTGTTTGTCGCTTTATGACTGTGTCGTTTATCAGAAATCATGAGTGAATCCACGAAAAAACAGTGTTTTCAGGTGTTCAGGGAATCCTATTCTTTGGAATTCCCATGCATCTTGAAATCCAGAAAAGGAGAAAAATTTGCGTTTTGTACCGTGTGTGCGTGTGATATTAATATAGCACATGGCGGCAAAAACGACATTACAAATCATATTAAGTGTGCTAAACACCTCAGTAATTTGAAGTCAAAGGCAGAGAATCAGAAAATACATAGTTCCTTTACCAAAGCTGGAGATAGTAATTACGATGTTATTCAAGCCGAGTGTTTGTTTACTTCTTTTCTAATAGAGCACAACATACCACTGGCTGCAGCTGATCATGCAGGAGCCTTGTTCAGAAGGATGTTTCCTACATCGGAAATTGCTAAAACGTATGGCTGTAGTCGCACGAAAACAACGTGTGTTTTGAACGAAATGGCACGTTGTACAACCCAAGAAATTGTCACACGTCTACAGAATGGACCATTTTGTTTGTCCACAGATGGAAGCAATGACACTAGTTCGAAGCTGTATCCGATAGTGGTTACATTTTATGATGCTGTGCAAGAAAATGTTACAAGTAGTGTACTATCGGTACCAGCATTGGAAGGAGATTCGACTGGACGCAACATTGGTAAGCTGCTACTATCGCAATTTGAATTCCACAAAATTCCAATTAAAAACTGTCTTGCATTCTGTTCGGACAATGCTCCTGTTATGATTGGACAGAAAAATGGAGTTCTTGCAGTTCTGAAAGAAGCTCATGCAGATATTTTTGGCATTGGTTGCAGCTGCCATCTCATTAATTTAGCTGCTGAGAAAGCTGCAGCAAGTTTACCACTCAGAATCGATGAGATTCTTGCTGACCTTTTCTATTACCTGGAGAAGAGTGCCAAGAGAAAAGAACGGCTTAAGAAATTTCAAAGTTTGCATGGAAAAGAAATAAAGAAATTGTTGAAGCACGTGTGCACAAGATGGCTATCCTTAGGCAGGTGTTTAGACAGATTATTAGATCAGTGGGATCCACTTCTTTCGTTTTTCAAGGATGAAGTAGTGAGTGCTCCAAACGTTTCTGCCAGTTTGTCATTCTTCGCCATTCCTAAAGCAGGCCGCAGTAGATCTGATGACAACCAGAAAAACAGACTTCTCGATTGCTCCTCCTCATCTGAAGCCAAAAGAATGGCACGTTCTTCCAAATGTGACGCCAGTTCTGCGAAACGTGAATCCCACTACATCTCGTGAAGAAAAGCTGTTGATGTTTCTTTCTTCGGACCTTAACAAGGCTATTTGCATTTTTCTGCATGTGACTATCCCATCATTTGAAAGAGTTAATACAGTCCTTCAGAGTGCTTCCCCGCATATTCACATATTATTCGACTTAATGATGGATCTGTTGAAACAGACGCTCACTAAGTTTGTGAAACCAAGTGTAATTAAAGGCTCTGCATTGCTTGATGTCCAGTATCACCCTATCCAGAACCAGAAAGTTGACGAGGAATTGATTATTGGCATTCAAACCCAGAACTTGGTTAAGACACTGAAAGATGAAGACAAATCTCTATTTTTTTCGTCTGTCAGAAACTATTTCTGTACTGCCTGTGATTACATGGTCAATAAGTTCCCTTTCAAGAGTGATGTCCTGAAGCATGCACAGGTTGCAAAACTTGACAGCATCGAAGAAGCTCAGTTTTCTTCCGTTAATTTCTTTTTGGAGAAGTTTCCCATTATTCTGTTGCGGAAAGGAAATGAAACAAGAGATGATGCTGTCAATGAACTCCAAAGGCAGTTTGCAGCCCTTCAGATAGATGACTTGTCTTCTGTTGAAGGTAAACAGGGTTCGGTTGTTTCTAAATGGGCTCAGGTGTCAAACATCCTTGAAGCTGATGGACATCATAAATTCGACAGAATCTCTAGATTCATGTTGTCTATTCTTACAATACCGCATAGTAATGCAGAATTTAGCGGATTTTTAGCCTAGTTAAGAAGAATAGGACTCAGTTCAGGTCATCTATGTCCAATGGAACTCTGGAAGCCATTTCCATTTTGAAGACGAACAGTTTTGAACCATGTCATGAAAGCACTTTTTCTAAAGACTTTTTAAAGAAAGCTAAACAAGCTACAAGTTTATCCCTTAAATCGGACTAAAGGAAGTGCATGTGATTGTAAATAATATAAATAACTTCAGTGTACTGTATATAATTATCTTTTTGGTTTGAAGTGCAGCAAGATACTCTTTTCTGCAAAATTTTCTTTGGTTGTGCGCATAGGCTACGAATAACGTTGGGTAAGTGGATTTCATTGATAAATTTTACAAGTACTTGTGGTCGTTTAATTCACGTTAAATATTTTGTCCTTTAGAATATTGTATTAATGCTATAGAACTCTAATTATCTGAAGTGAAAAATATGCATGCATTTTGTGTTGTTAAACTGCATTTTGACGCGCGGGTTCTTGCGTGTTTCGACGCGCGGGTTCGGACGTATTTTGACACGCTGGATTTTTACTGATTGGCCTTTTGGAAAGTTGGCAGGTATGCAGTAAATTGATTTTGTTCCTTTTTTGTAAATTAGATGTAAGTTTTGAATTAAGATATGGGTAAAAAAGTGAGTTATATCAAAACACCCATAATTTTATACTCTTTCATGTCAAGTGAAATATTTGTGTGCAAGTGTGCGGGTGCACCTGTGATTCACATTTTATTTAATAACTTCTTTAATAATTAACATTTCTTTACGAAACTGGGATAGAGTATGCACAGTACTGAAGGCTATGTTTTTCATATATTCAGTACTCCAGAACTATAATTTTAATATGATTTTTTTTAATGAAATTAGTTCTTCTTTTAACTTGTTATCTGCAAGAGGGTAATAAAATTTGTAGATTAAATCTTGAAAGGCATTTGCAGAATTGGACAGAGTTTTAACTTGAAGTCAGTCTATTATGGTTAAAATCTATGACACTGCTAGGATTTCCATCAATCAGAAGGTCTAAAATTTATTTGAGTTGGTACTTTGCGGAGTACGGATGGGACAGTTTGCTTCGAGGTCTCATCATAGAAGCCCGTACTGACTGTCGTGGGTTTTTCATGTCAGGACAGGTCTAATCTATATGTGACAAAGGACTTTGATACACATTATGAGTTGGTCGTACATGTATTCCAGTCAAAGAACTCAATACCAGCTTATAATAAATCAAAATTTAGTGCTTTTTGTGCTAGTGGAAGATTTTCTGTTTAGGGGCAGCAATACTGACTGCAGTGTTACTGATTTAATGCGAGAACACTTCAAGAATCGGGAGTTTGTGTAAGCCCAATACACATGATCTATTATTAACCCTGTATAAAACCCAGGGATAAATATTATAAACAATAACAGTTGATTACCGCAACGTGTATGTGTGAAACATAAGTGAACGACGCTGAGGTCAACGGGCAACGAACGAAGTGTCAACAACAGCTGAGCACCAGACGTTGACAATACTTGTGGAATTCTACAAACAAGTAATGATTTATTGTAAAACGAACCCCATAATCTCTTTTATTGAAAGACATTTAAATAAATAATTTTATGTTTTAAAAACTGAATAAGACAATAATAATAATTAATGTGTTAGTTAATAAATGTTCCTACCTCCAGATATAGAATCTGTGTGTAAAATTTCATTAAACCTATCTATGCAATAATTGTTTGTTACACTGCAATATACATATATATATATATATATATATTTAAAATTTATATTTACTTTACCTCAAGATGTTATTTTTCCCTTATTTGGAACTTCTTGAGGTAAAGTAAATACAAATTTTAAATACTGGTAAATAATTTAAATATTTTTTTTTCCTTATTAGGAACATGTTTCAAGAACCATTGTGTTCTCATCCTCAGCCTTCGTGATTTTGCGTCTGGTGAAGTAGGCCTACTTGTGTGTTGGCTGGTCGTTATTGTGGTTTCTTGTTGGTCTCTGGTACTTTAAAGTGGTATTATTGTGTGTAAAAAATACGTACGAATTAATAGACAAACTAAAGGTAATAAATATAGATGAAAATACATTTTTCACATCATATGACATCACAAATATGTACACCAACATTCCAATTGATGAAATAATAGACATAATAATAAACAAACTTAAAGAACAAAATGAAGACACACAATATATAACTGAAATAAAAAATAGCCTCCAACTAGTATTACTACAACTAGCCTCCAACTAGTTTTGTTTTAGTATACAAAATTACTTTGAATTCAATTAACAAAATTTATCAACAACAAGAAGGATTGGCAAATGGGATCTCCATTATCTAGCATAATAGCAGAAATATTCTTACAACATATAGACACCAAAATACAAAATATTATAAATTCCTTTGATCCAAATGGCATTTTGATAAGATATGTAGATGATGGGCTATATGTATCAAATAACAAAAACACAAATGCAGATAACATATTAAAACATCAATAACATACATCCAAAAATACAGTTCACAGAAGAAAAAGAAAATCATAACAAAATCAACTATTTAGACATAACCATCACAAGATACAATAACCACCTACAATATGCAATATACAGAAAAACAACTTTCACTTAACATCATTATACCTAACCATTCTGACCACCCACCACAACATAAAATGGCAGCATTCTATTCACTATTTAACAGAATGTACAAAATACCCCTAAACAAACAAGAAACAGACAAAGAAAGATATATAATTTACCAAATTGATTATGAAAATGGATATAATAAAAATACTGTAAACAAAATAGAAAATAAAATCAAATATAAAATAAAAACTGAACAGTTAAGAGTTAATCAAAATGAACAAAACAAAAATTATAACAATAAAAAATGGGCCACATTCACATACATAAATAATAAAATGACAAATCTAACAAAACTGTTTAAAAACACAGCCATTAAAGTAGCATACAAAACTAACAAAACTTATCTACAAAAACTAAATAACCCACACAACAAAGATAACAAAGGATATACCAATGGTATATACAAAATTGAATGCCAAGATTGCAATAAATGTTACATAGGACAAACAAAAAAAAAACAACTGAAAAAACGTTATTTTGAACACCTAAACACATACAAAAAACCAGAAATATACAAATCTAATTTGGCCACACATGCATTAAACACTGGACATGAATTCCCAGACATAACCAACATGACACTAATAAAACACATACCACACAAAGGAACCATAATGAACATTTGGGAAAATTTACAAATATACAAATACAAAACAAACTAATACCTGAACAAATACAAATCAATACAAAACATGACACAATTTTCAAAGCACTCAACATCGAAAATACACAAAATACTAATACATACACCACAATCACACACAATAATACCACTTTAAAGTACCAGAGACCAACAAGAAACCACAATAACGACCAGCCAACACACAAGTACTTCACCAGACGCAAAATCACACAGGCTGAGGATGAGAACACAATGGTTCTCGAAACATGCTCCTAATAAGTAGGCTTACCATAATTTTTTCTTCTCAAACCGGGACACTTGTAAAATAATTTGTCATGCAATTTTGAAAATATCAAGTCTTAATTATTACGTAACTTTAAGCTTTCTACGCCTCAATTACACAATTAGGCCAACTTGGGTACATATTACAGAATACTAAAAGTGCGTTCACGCGTTCACAATCACATAGAATTACAATTACAAAATAGATACATATTTTACTACATGAAGAACAAAACTACCTTACGTTCTTACTGCAAAAACCTATTTATCAGCTGGTTGAAACCATTCATATTTGTTACTGGTGTGGACCTTTATTAGAAACGGTTTGTCATTGTTAATTTTGTCATAAAATTCACTACAGCTTAGTTCAATGTTTAATTTACAAATCTTTAGACGTTTCACTGTGGATTCCACCATTTTACCTCTTTCTTCAGACCATATATTGTTCATAATTGAAAATGCCCTTGCAACAGGAGCAGAAGAGCCTGGCAGGCAGAAAATGTACTCGACAACGTGGCTGAGATTATCCACAGAAATATTTCGATTCTTGAAATGCCGGAACAGTTGAACCCATTTATCTTGACAGTTCAAGTTATTGGTTTTCCAGTTGTCACAGGTTGAAGACCAAAATGCTTTGGCCACTTCATCAAATAGTTCATCCATTATTATGGCTGGATTTCCAAGTGTTTCGTTGATTTTTTCACCAGCTATCTCAATTTCGGGCCATGTAATGGCATTGTTGTTTATCCACGTAAATGATTCTCCTCCACCAAAACTATTTTCCCACAGCTCAATATAGGAGAGACATCGGTCATAAAAATCTGTAAGCTCTCTTATTATATTAACAGAATTGATACCACAGTCCTCATCCTCAAGTTTCTTCAATAGTTTCTTAGCTTCTTGTGGTACAAATTTGTTGTCTCGCCTTTCTTGAAGATTGTGTTTCAGATTTTCCAGTTCAATCACAATATCGGTTGCACTAGCTGCAGTTTTCTCCATAGCCAAGATTGTTTTATTAAACAAGGTAAGCTGTCCACGAACAAACCACAAATACATTTCTCCACTATAACTCTCAAAGAAATCTTTTATCATTTTTGGGCACTGTTCTTGGGATGAAAAGTAAGACTTAAGTCCTTCATACATGAGAAGTAATCTCTCAATAGCTGGAAGCAGGGAAAGGAACTGGGTGGTACCATGTTGTAGAACGTTTTTGTACTCAATGTGTACAAAGTCGCAGAACTCTGTAGAAATTCAGTCACTCACACAGTATAAATGTAGAAATATTTGTATGTTTTTACTACAAGAGCTTCTACTTCAATAGGTAGCACATCTACTGCAGTTTGCAGGCAGTTGTGGACTATATGAGCACCACAACCAATACCCACAATATTTCTTGCCAATTCTTTCTTCAGTCGAACATAAACATTACTTACTCCTTTGCGTTTTACGCCTCCAAAATTTGTGTTGCAATTATCACCACAAAATCCAACGACTTTCTGTACTAAGTCATTTTTCTTTATAACTGACACTAAATAGTTTGCCAGTATCTCGGAAGTTTCACCAGGAACTGACTGAAATTCTAGAAGCTTAACTTTCACTCCTTGTTCTGGCACAAAGTACCGCACAATACAGGGGACAATCTTAATTGCTTTTCTGTTAGAAGCATTGATTGTTAGTGTCACAAAATTTGATGTACGTAAATCGTCGTTGAGTTCTTTAACTGCCATTGGTGCAATCGTGTTTATAATGATAGCCTCACATTTCATTCGGGCGAGACAAAACTTAGGTTCAAAGAACTTAGATATTAATTTTGAAGAACAATCTGCAGTTTTGAAACTTAAATCATGCGCAGCAGTGTGGAAAGCAAAAGTAGCTTCCTTAGCAGCAATTAAAAGATCTCTGTCGATGGGATCGGCACTTTTAAAAAATTACGAAATTGTTGAGGAACCAGCAATTGCAGTTAAACTAGCTTTATGCTCTGTACTTTTCAAATGTACTTTTATGTCTGAACGCCCGCCGTGAGAAACTGAAAATTCAGACAAACAATGTTCACACTTTACTCTGTCCTCATAACCACACACTTTTTTCAAAAATGGATAATTTTGCTTTAAAGAATCAGTAAACGTGCTGTTCCTTTTCGGCATCTTGATGTTCTTGAAATGACACACTCTTGGAACTATTTATATCAGACTTTAGACACAACCTAGCAGTGAGCACTATCATGTTATGGTAATCACGGCATCAAGCTAACACTAAATACAACCAACAAAATGTTTGTTAGAATTCAAACGATGCCAGTCATGGTTGCCAACCGAATTTGTGGAAGAGTCTTTAACTGTTAAGTCATGGCCACGATGATGACAAATTATTAGGCTAGATCTACATGTTGCCACAAAAAAGTCAAATTGGCAACACTGAGGCCAGCGGACCGTTCCATTTATTATGCGGTATTTCAGTTTTTTTATATGGAATAACTTTTCAAGTGTGTGTGTGTGTGTGTGTGTGTGTGTGTGTGTGTGTGTGTGAGAGAGAGAGAGAGAGAGATAAGCTGTACTGTGTAGTGACTGTCATCCTTGCTTCCAAAGCTGTCTTTCTAAACAGACAGTTGGATTCTGGATCCATGTGACAGATAAACGTTTAACTAGTCGTTTTGTTCTTCTGATGGTTAAAGTAGTGTAGACACATTTCATGTATACTGTGATACATAAAATGAATGCTTATTTATGGTAACTCTTGACATTTCTGGTAGTTATGTTATACTGTATTACACGAACATAAGAAGAGGCCCTTCCCCCAACACACATACACACACTAAGGTAAAGTGCATAACTCTGAAACAAAAAAAAAAAAAAAAAAAAAAAAAAAAACATTCATATAATAGGGTTTGGGATGGGGAAGGGTTGGCTTCAAAATTTTTACTCAAATAAAAACACTTTGTTCTATTATAAGTCTAAACACAAATAGATATTGTTACAAAACAGATTCTGATGTAAGTAGATGATAAATATTTTATAATTGGAAGCGTTGTCCTTACTCAATATTCTTCAATATTTGGTTTAAATTAAAATTATTATTAGTAGTGTTGATTATTATTAATATTGGTGTGGGTATTCCCGTTTAATTCTTTCATTTTAAAAAAAGTATTTAGCACTTCACTGTTCACCTCCCCACTTACCATATGTGGATGTTATCAATGTTCTGTTTGGTGACGTCTTCTGCTGCAACATACACTTTATACATGTATGTGGATATTCTACTTGAATATCCTAAGTAATACACATGCACAATAAAATAAAATAAAGGCTTAATTGTAATTTGAATTGTAATGAACATTCAAATTCTGCCGCCACCTTCTGATAGAACTAGTTATGAGAATTAAACTATTTTAATTTTGAAATCAAAAACTCTTTCCACTGGTAAAAATAATTGAGATTTATTAACAGTTCTGAAATGCCATTAACTCTTTTAAATAAACAATCAATCACTAATATCTTTACAAAATAATAGTTATTATAAACAATTTTTTAAGCTCTTTTAACCTCAAGGCTGGTAACACTGAGATCTGATACAATAATTTTAGTTAGCGAGGTAATGTCCTCTTTACACAGTTAAATTACTAAGTTCGTGTGTTCTTGGAAGTTGCATGATACCAGGTACAAGATGTTATATTTTCTAACAATATTTAATAAAGAATTAATACAAAAAACAAACAAATATTAAAAATAAAAGTCGGTACCATAAAACCGATAACTATTGTACCATCGTACGCTGAATATAATGGACACAGCAGTTACCTTGATAACACGTGCTTGGTGCTGCACTGTTAAAAATTACTATTATTATTTATTAGTAGGTTATAAAAATCATTTATTGGCAAGAGAAAAAAGTCTATAATAAAAAAAAACTCTTGTGATAGCTTTCATTTGATTTATATTACTTGAGAACAGAATTGTGAAAAGGTGACAAAGTTGTCGTTATTATTCCTAGGTTAGTTAACAAACGTAAGTAGTTATTGTGGATAAGTAAATTATTCATTGAATTCTTAATAATCTAAACACATATATTTTATTCATAATGCATCTGATGTGTAACTATCAGTTAATTAGAATATTTTTCGCAAAAAAATTATTTATTAGTCAAATCAAACGAAATGAGTCAAATGAGCGACTATTCATTACACTCATATTTGTAATATTTAAATTAATATTGACTTCTTTAATTACGATAAAATCGTAAAACATTTATTTTTTAAATTAATAAATGCGAGATAATTCTTTTATTTAATTCTGATAATTTTCATCATGATTAATAGACTTCGGTACTTCTGACTAGAGTAGTACCTAAACAATAATTCTCCGTTCATTAACAGAAATTATTATTTCCATTTTATTTGTTAAATAATAAAAATATAGTACCCCCTGTTTTTTATAAAACACAAAACTCGAAAACACGACCTTTATTATACACTGGCCGTGTTTATTATTTGAATTCACTTCGCACTGGACACTCGTTATTTCTTTGTTGTGTACAGGTTATGTGTGTATAGCGTAACTTATGAACGTGTCGCGCACAATTTAAATACAACTTAATACATTTCTTCATCAACCTTGCTCGTTGAATTATGCTAGTAGACTCTTTGACGACTGAATGATGACTGCACGCTTCACCTAAGCGTCTCCTGCTTGTCTGGTTGTTTTAATTCATTTGATTGGCTTAAATTGTCGAACTCTCTACCCCAAAACACCTCGGTTAAATAAAACTTTTAATTTTTTACCAATTTCTTGTATGGGTTGGAGGCTATAGTGACGTAAGCGTTGATACACAAAATGATTAAAAAGTTTATAATTGCTATAACTGTTTTATTAATTGTCTTATCGTTGAATAGTTAGTGGTAATAGATCGTGGACACCTTTGGCTTTAAATAAAGTCTAAACAAGGATAAAATCCGTCCATTATTAACTCACTACAACTATTTCACAAATTCCTATGGTAAATCTTAATATTAATAAGTTTATTTCACCATATCTTACTCCAATTACAAAATAACACTCCTTATTAAACGTTTTGAGTCCATTTCTCATTTGTTTAATACAGAAAATAGGTGTAATTACTATTCAAACAATATTTGGTAATGGCGTCCTCAAACGTCCATATTCGATTATTTATAATCGCTTATAACACTATTATTTCTTATTTAATGACATTTGTTTGGCATTCTAACAATAATATATACATTTATTTACATCGGTTTACACTTTGTTATATGAAAAATGTTGTTTTTCATATACTAATAGTCTTATCAAAATACCTTCTGTTCTCTTTTCTTTAAATTGTCACTTTGTCAATTATTTTACCATATAAGTTATATAATGTTACAAATGAAAATAGTGTACAACTATAGTACCTTGTTTATTTAATGTATTTATCAGTCTTTCGCTATCTGAAAGCTTTCCAATTCTTAGTATTGGGTTTGTTTACATCAGGTTTTGCCATGACAGTCAGTTAGTTTTTAATAAATCAATAACTAAATTGCTATTATTACATTTGATATGTGTTCTCATAGTAGTATCAGATATCTCTCTGACTACTGATAACATTTCTATTCACCTTTGAACAAGTTTGGATAGTGCATTTTGCTTAACTAACTTGTTACATAGTGTTTGTTTACATTTGGTTCCACAATCATAGTCATTTAGTTTTCAATAATTTGACTATAAAATTACTATTATTATACTTATGATCTGTTCTCATAGTAGTACTAGATATTTTTCTAACTACTGGTAACATTTTCAGTAATCCTTGGACAAGTTTTAATAATGTATTTTGCTTAACTAACTTGTCACATTGGGTTTCTGTTCTTCTAGCTTTGTGCTATCATTTTTAATCTGCTTTATGTGCTGTGTATTTCAGTATAAAATATTATTTATTAGTGTGCATCATTATTTATAATGAATCTTTGACTGAAACAATTGTTGATGGTTGCTTGGTTTAATTAACATATATGATTTTGTGTTATAGGTGCACTCCCTATGGGGTTATGTATCAATGTGCAACATATTCTTATGCAGTATTTGCTTCCACTATTATGACTTCATTATGGTATTCTATTACAATGGTTTAATTGTTGATTAATACACATGTTTACACTATTTTTCTAAACAATAACACAAGTATTCTTAATCTAATGGTATTACATTTCTTGTTGTGTTGTACCTAATTTCTGGTACATTGGTTGTTTGATACTTAACAAACTAGCTTGTTTGTTATTATTTCTTCTGGACTTTCTTTATATTTTATTCTGTCTTGCCGTGGCATTCAGTTATATTTCATTTTAAAATTTACAAAGCTTTTATTATCAGTTTCTATGAACAATGATTTTACTGTTCTATCTTACATTTCTCTTGGTGGTCTTATGATTATCTATTTTGGATTACAATCTTGATTAAATTGGTCACACTAATTGTCTGTGCATTTTAACTATTTAATCTTTGATGTTTCCACTATAAAGGTAACCCATTTTCCTCTGTTATAAACCTTCTCACTTGTATTGTCTGTGGGGTTTATTTGGGTTAAAATTGGTTAACTTGTTACAGGTTCTCACACTTACATTAAGTTTTCACTATTACTGTTTGTGATTTCTTAAATATGCTAAACACTGTTTCTTCATAGTTGATAATCGTTATTCTTCTTCCGGTCACTAGTATAGTTCCTTGTATACTTGGTGAATGGTGATTTCTTGTATTGTCCATACATTATCTTCACTCTTCATGTCATGTTTCCTTGCTCTTCTTCTTCCTTTCTTCTTTTGGTTTAAACGTCTTCTTCAATATTTCCATTTGTAGTAGTCGTTGTTCCATAGTATTTATATTTATAAATAGATTGGTTGGTTTGCCATCATTGTGGTTACTCTTGAGTTGTCTCTTCTTTATTTAACATAGTCATGAATTTTGTTGTTTCCCCTCACTGTTGGGATTCAGTTGTCTTCTTTTCATTTTACATAGTTATTATTTTGTTGGTTCCCCTCACTGTTGGAATTCTGTTGTCTTCTTTTTATTTTACATAGTTATTATTTTTGTTGGTTCCCCTCACTGTTGAGATTCTGTTGTCTTCTTTTCATTTTACATAGTTATTATTTTTGTTGGTTCCCCTCACTGTTGGAATCTATTGTCTTCTTTTCATTTTACATAGTTATTATTTTGTTGGTTCCCCTCACTGTTGGAATTCGGTTGTCTTCTTTTCATTTTACATAGTTATTATTTTTGTTGGTTCCCCTCACTGTTGGAATTCTGTTGGGCCTGGTTTCTAACATTTTATATTGGCTCGTGGTCATTTTCTTTCTCTCTTTTGTACTCAATGATGCTATATTACACTTCCTTCTTCTTTGTTGGAATTTTACAATAATATATCTGTAGATACTCACTTTTTGTTTCCATTATTTTACGTACTTAGAACTATTTTCATGGTTTCCCGTCACTTGACGTAATAATTGTTTACTCTATGTAACTACCAAATTTGGTACGTTACAATATTTATTTTAGAATGGATGTTTACAAGTTAACATAAACATAATTTAACTACAAGTTTTCTGGTAGACTTTATACTCTACTAATATGTGGTGTCATTCTCTGTTCTTGTAATTTCATGCTGGACTGTCAAAAGCAGTGGTAGATTTCCAACTAAGCAGATTAGGCAGCTGCTGGCGAAGGGGCTGCATGAATTTTTTTTGGGGGGGGGATAAAATTATTTAATGTAGAAAGTCAATAGGCCTAAATATACCAAAACATTGAATTTTTCAAAATTATTGGTACCAATAACTAAAAATATAAAATCAGTTTTATTATAAGATATAATCATAATTAAGACCTTTTACCAAATCATAAAATATTATGCTATATTTAATGTTGTTTTTCTTGTCTATTTAATACTTTGTTTAGTACCTGTTTTATTAAATACATTTATTCCTTAAAAGTTTTTAAAAGCTACTGTGAAAGAAACTTGTTTTTCATAAGGATTCTCTACTCAATCATCCCTTTAGAAATTTTATGCACATGAACTGTCGACATTGCACAGTCAGCTGATCTGCTCTGTTTAGACAGATGATGCAACAATTCCACCCATGCTTGTGAGTGGTCTGCTAACACATTCACACCATTCTCACCAGTTTTTGATATGCTTTGTTGTCATGCAGTTATTGTTAAGGTTATGTTTTACATTTCTGTGCAGTTGTGTGAATAGTTTTCTTTAGGTGGTCTCAATTTGTTGTCTTGTTGTATTAAGTGATATGATAGATACTACAATGGAAGAAGGATTTTTATATAGCTATGTAAGTTTACTAAATGATTCCGATTGAAGATGGAACACAACTGTTCCGAAATGCATCTCGGATGAAAAACTAAGAAAATCACTGACTGGAATACCTAGAGGTGTACTTGTAAGTACTAAAAATCCTTTATACATTATTAAAGGTATTCTTTGACTGTTTCATAAAAATGATGGAAGAGTCTAATTTTAAGCGAATTGAAGTAGATTCAAAAGATCCTGGTAATTGAGGCCCATTAAATTCTGAGGCTAAAGATTATATAAAAAATATACCAAAATTGGACAGAAGTAAAAGATTGTGATTTTTCACAATCAAAATATCTTTATTCTGATTTGGCTAGATTTGCAAATAAACACATATTTTTACAAAACAAAAAAAAAGGAGACCTTAAAAAGAAGGAATGGTTGATGTATTTGAACTCAAAAGGATGTGTTATTTTTAAAATGCAAACTATTTTGCATAAAAGGAAATTCTTTTACACAAGGTTTTAATGACTGGAAAAACAATACCAGGATTGCAGAACACAAAAGAATTGCTGAACATAGAGGCAATGCAAAAACCTTTGTTGTGACTCAGAACGTCTGAGAGGTATCTCTTCAGGAAACATTGATTCTGCAATACATCAAATGTATCAGAAAGTACATTCTGTTGGTGAGTCATCAAGCAATGTTTTGAAATGGGTTATACAGTTAATAAAAGTTTGTTGAGTTAGAGATATGGTATTTCAAGGAAAGAAAAGTACACGAGTTACTTGAACCACCTCACAGAGACAATTTTTTAGAAATTAAAAAAATGTTAATCAGAGTATGATGATTGTTTTTTAAGAAGTCATATTAAGAACCATGGCAATACAGGCCAGGGTTAAGCCAGTTATTTATCAAAGCCTTCATGCAGCGAATCCATAGAGCTTATGCATAAGAGAATTGTGGATAGAAGAATAGAGGAATTAAATGAAAGTGGATATTATTCCATAAGTGTAGACTCCACTCTAGATGTATTACCCATACAGAAAAGCTAACATTTATAGTTTTTTTTCTGTTTTAAGTGATGGTAGTACAGTAGAAAGTTTGATTAAATTCATTAAATTGAGTAATCATACTGCTTGTGAAATGAAGAACTTAGTTTTAGAGACTCTTTCTCAGTTAAACGTTACAATAAAGGACATGAGATTAAACTAAAACCAATGTCTGGTCAGTGTAATGGGCTCCACTAATTACAGTACACTCTCACTAATCCACCAGATATCAGACCAGAGTATGAATAATTATCAACGAAATAACAGAAACTCTGAACATTATCACAAAACAAAACTACTTCACATATAACAATAAATTTTACACACAGAATGATGTCTACCCATGGGCTCACCAATATCCAGCATTCTAGCAGAAGTCTTCCTCCAACACTTAGAAAAAACAAAAATTCTCACAAACAATGACAGACACTCACATAAAATACTATATTGGCACAGATACGTTGATGACATTCTAATATTATACAGGGGAAACAAAAGACAATGTGAACAATTACTAATGCACATAAACAAAATACATAAAAACATAACCTTTACTGCCGAATACAAACACAACAATAGTATAAACTTCTTAGACCTCTCCATCACAAAACTTGAACACAGGCACAAATTCAGTATATACAGGAAGCCAACTACAACTGACACACTAATACACAACTCCTCCAATCACCCAATACAACACAAACTAGCTGCCTTCAGAACCATGATACATAGACTTAACAACATCCCTCTAGATGAAAACGACTACAAAGACAAACTAAACACGATAAAATATCTAGCAGAATCCAACGGATACAACAGAACAATAGTCAATTAACTCCTACACAAAACAAACAAAAGACAAAGACAGAAAACAACAAATTCATAACACTAACATACCGGTACATCAACAACCAAACTGAAAAAATAGTCCACAAATTCAAAAAGGCAGGATACAGAATCGCATACAAAACTACAAACAAAACAGAACACACACACAAAGCACAAAACAAATTCGATCTACCTGGTGTTTACAAACTAAATTTCTCAGATTGTAACAAATTCTACATAGGCCAGACAGGACATAGCTTCAAAAAAAAAAATATATTGAACACACAGACACTCCACTCCACTACAGAATCCACCTTTGCAAACCACCTCATTGAAGCAAAACCACACATACAAAAACCTGGACATTCTACACACAAAAGGCAGAAAACTAGACACTCTAGAACAATTGGAAATATAAAAACACACGAAAACAAATAAAAACAACATCCTAAATGAACAGACACAATTCAAGTCACATGCATTATTTGAACATATCACACCCCACACACACAACATCGATCTTTCGAAAATCGATACCGTCTCCAACAACAAGACGGACAGTGCTCCCAGCGGCAGCCTCTGAAGAAGCTTTTTGAAAGCGAAAAACCAGTACAGGTTATAAGGTAAAACTTTTACGTTTTTACCCATAAAAAACTTTGTGTTCCGAGTCAGTGGTGAAATAATTAAATTTAGACCAGAGTAGTACTGGATCAGTGGAAATGCCAGTTTAATGGATGGTTATTAGAAAAAATGCATTTAAATGCCAAAAAGTAGCATATACTGTATTGCACATAATGGTAGAGCATAAAAAAACTTACACCGGATTAAAAATTTAGTAAATTATCTTCTATTTTTTTCTTAAAATTATTCAAATCAGTTTTATGTTTATAATTTAGTCAAATGTAGGAAAACATGAAGCTCACAGAGTACTGTACAATTGGAATGAGAAAGCTGTCAATTTTCTTCTGTTTCTGGGCTTGAAACGACACTTTTTAACGCTTTTTCTTGCAGTTTTTTCAACACGAGAATTTCACAAGCAGACACAGCATTTTCTTCTGCTCACTTAGTAGAAGTTGTGAAGGCATCCACTGCCATATCATGGCCTACTGTAGGAACAACTGTTGCTGCTTCTCCCTCTTACTCCTTCTCCGCCTCTTCTCTGGTCATTACATTGACTATTTCATCCTCTGTCATAATTACACCAAGAAAAAAAACAGCTGCAAATAAACGGCTCTGTACACAGTGAGGGACTAATGATGCAACTGACGTCTATAATCAGTGACTTGTTTCCCCCTCCACGCTTGCCAGCATCCGCTTGAAAACGCTGGACTACTGGAGGGGCCGGACTACCACAGTGCTGGATTACAGAGAGTGTACTGTAATAAAAAATGCAAACCTTTTGGGAGAATATATTCTGTGTTCTGCTCATACTTTGAATTTGGTAGGTACACGTGCTGCCAATTGTTGTTTTCAAGCAACTAATTTTTTTTTTTAATTCAAGGGATATACTTTTTTTTAAGTATATCAATGTCTAGATAGAAAATTGTAGAAAAACAGTGAAAGAAAGTGGAACAGATAAGAAACTTCTCCCAAAAGGCTCAATACACCAATGTGGTCAGCAAAGTGATATGCCATAAGAGCCTTATAACAAATTATTGGAATTTACATATACGCTAAAGGAGATTGCAGATGATGTAACAGAGGAGCCAGAAGTAAGAACAGATGGAAATGGGCTTTGCCAACAACTTCACAAATTGGAAACAGCAATTTTGTTTTCTTTGTGGTTTGATGTTCTAGAAATATTCAATACACTATGTGACATACTACTGTACACTATGTGAGAGGTTTAAAGATCATATTAAAGGCCTGAGGGACTCTTTTAACCTATGTGAGTCAAAGGGAATAACCCTTTTTAAAATTGATTATTATGAACTTGATTGTGAGTCTAAAAGAAAACCAATGAGGAAACACTTTTATAGCTAAGGTGAAGATGGCAGCACTCTCCTGTACTGAATGGAAAAGAGAATTTGAGGATAAATCCATTCCTAGTTATTACTGACAGGTTGATTTCAGAGCTAAGTTGGTCTGTGTCTTACACCAAATTTGATGATGAAAAATTTCGATTCCTGTTTAAGTTGCTTAAAATGTGAAAAGATGAAATTCAACAAAAAAGTGATTTCCTGGTTAAAACATATTCAAATAACTTGTGTGAAGGGATAAGTGAGAGTGTGTTAACTTCAAAGAATCTGCAAAAGTGATTGAACTGGACGAGGAAGCTCATCATGTCCCAGAAAAGTTCTTAGAATTTATTTGTGAAAAACAATTCTCTTGCCTTTTTCCAACTCGGAAGTTTCATTGAGAATACTTCTCTGCGTGATGACTACAGATTCATCTGGTGAAAGGTCTTTTAATATACTTAAAAGAATAAAGCATTATCTGAGAAATGGAAGACATATTTGAACCTTAGCCAGCTTTGCTTCAAATGCCGAATTTGTTCAAAATTTGGAATCAACGATGTTATTCAAGATTGTGCTTCTTCAAAGTCACATCAAGTTGAATTGTAATAATTCTTTAGGATTGAATAGTAATAAGACATCTGAAATAAATTATCTATTAATAATAAAGATTAATTTAGCAGCATATTATTTTAAAAAGTTAACTAAACTGTAATAGCCGAGTAAGACTATCGAAAAAAGGGCAAAAAAGGAAAATTTCCAGAAACAGCATCTTTTGAGCTGAATTTTTTTTAAACGATAGGTTTAGTGTTTATCTAAAAGTTTATCCAAGTTCCAGACTTCGGACCCCCCATTTTCTCAGACTTTTCACTTCCGGCACACAGCAGAGCGCGAGTCACTGATGTTTTCCTAAATTTTTCCGATTATAACTTCACCAAATCAGAAAAATAAAAATATCAGCATGTTCCCCGGAAAATTCCTTATCGATCTGTGTTAGTCGTGTAGTTTTTTAAAGGCAACATAACCTACAAAAAATTGAAACTTGCAAAAATGTGCATTTTCAGAGTTCCGTTAATAATGAGTGAAATAATAATTTTTTCCAGCCAAAAATTGGGTCCAGTCATCACCCTGACATCACAGGACAAAGTTTTTTTTTTAAATACTTGTATTTTCATGCTCTATCAGCTAGTGAAAAAGTTTTTTCTTTCATAGCTTCCAAATAATAATTTTTAGCTTTTTTTTGTGCTTGTACACAGCGAATGGCCGCGCGGGCTGAATTGAGTATACATATGCACCACCAAGCGGCAGTACTACGTACTTGCTAGAGCATCAGCTGCTCTTAACGACATTTGCTGTGTACAAGCGAAAAAAAAAGGTAAAAATTATTATTTGGGAAGCTATAAAAGAACAAACTTTTTTCACTAGCTGATAGACCATGAAAATATGAGTATTAAAAAAAAACCTTTGTCCTGTGATGACTGGACCCAATTTTGAAAAATTTCCCTTTTCAAATTGAAAAATGTATTGTGGCTTAATGACAAAATATTTTGCGATAAAAATTAATATGGGTATTCATCTATTGGAATACTATAATCTACAATTTTTTTATGAAGAAAAAATCATTATTTCACTTATTATTAACGGAAATCAGATAATGCACATTTTTGCAAGTTTCAATTTTTTGTAGGTTATGTTGCCCTTAAAAAACTGCACGACTAACACAGATCGATAGGGAATTTTCTGGGGAATATGGTGGTATTTTTATTTTTCTGATTTGGTGAAGTTATCATTGGAAAAATTAAGGAAAACTTCAGTGACTCGCGTTCTGCTGTTTGCCGGAAGTCAAAAGTCTGGTAAAATGGGGGTCCGAAGTCTGGAACTTGAATAAACATTTAGGTAAACACTAAACCTATCGTTTAAAAAAAAAAATCAGCTCAAAAGATGCTGTTTCTGGAAATTTGCTATTTTTAAATTAGTCTTACTTGGCTATAATACAGTAATAATGCAAGTAAACTGTAGTTTTAAAACTTTTACTTTTTTATAAACATTTTTTAGATTATATCAGAAAATCTTTTAAATCAGGTTTTTTCACCCTTTAAGATTGTATTTTTTATAGATAAACATTAAATGTTAGACTATTAAAACAAGTTCTGTGGTGTGTTATAAGAATTAGCATTCTAAATAAACAGAAATAAATACTTTATTTTTGTTTTTGTTTCATTACTCACTTACAGTCTGTTGTAATAAAATGGTATTGCTCTGTATTTAAGGAAATGCACATCTGCGAATTTTTGATTAATTTCTTACTAATTAATTAATTTTCTAATCTTATTGTGTTGTCCTTAATTTACTTTAAGTGATCATGCATAAATTTTGACAACAGGATTCTAATTGAAAGTCCATTTTTAAATAAATCTTTGTACAATACGTTTTATTGAAATAAGAGATGGAACAAAGTCCCAAGGAGACAAGTCATACCGAATTGTTGAACATATGTTACAATGGGATAATAAATTTTGCTGTTTAAAAGGGGGGCCTCCGGGAATAAACTCCCTAGGGCCAAAAAGTGTCCAAATCTGCCATTGGTCAAAGCATCAGAATTGAAGTGTGTCTAGTTTTTGACCCTCTGTGCATGCGTGTAGGATTCCATATTGTTTTGACGTTTGTGCATGTGTGGTCTGCTTCAATGAGGTGGTTTGCAAAGGTAGATTCAATGGTCAAGTGTAATCTCTTTGTATGTTCATGGTATCTTTATTTGAAACTGTGCCTTTCAAAGTAAACATAAATCATTATTGTCATTCGGTCATGTCATGGACAATAAAATCTCCCCTTCCCCCAAAAAAAGTGTAGCATTCTTTTACTTATGTAGGTATATTTGTGATTTGTTAAAACCATTAGATATAGGGCTTTAAGTATGTATGAGAATATACACATACTTATAAACTATGACTAAATTATTTGCCATTTTAGCATTTATTTTATGATTGTCTGCTTTACAATGTTTATTTTACTAAATGAAGCAACAGAATAATTAGGGTCTTGGTAGTTTTCTGATATAAAAATTATCCAACACTGAATTTATCTAATAATAAATGTATTCAGTTCAAGAATAGCAAGTCCTGCAACTCTGAGAGATTACTAGTTTAAATTCTATGCAGGTTTATTAACTGACTAAATAAGTACAGTATTTTAGTGTGTTAATTGTTTTTCATAAAATCAGTAGATATGTTTTTACTTACCAATTAGGAAACGAGATATGGAGAAACATGTGTATCGTCAATAGACTCCGTGGTGAAATAGTCACTGAAGCCAGGAAGAAGTGATAATGTTTATCTGAAACCAATGATGTTCTGTGAATCACCCACTGTCACAGCCCCAGTGTAGTTGTGTGATATTAACTAATTATCTCTACATAAACTTTTATGTAAACCATTTTTCTTAAATTATAGTAGCGAAAATTACATGATATAACATATAGATCTAATTTCTGATAGCTCTTAGTATGTATTCTTCATAACATCTGACAACTGTTTGGTCACATGTCAATGCAGGGGAGAACCTAGGATTTCATTTTGGGGAGGGAAGATTTTTTTTAACCACATATTGTATTCTTAAGGTATTGTTTTTCTCATATTATAATGAAAATCGTACCAAGAAATTAAAACGAATGAGTAAATAATAGCAGTAATTCACTAATCTAATTAAAATCAATAAAAAAAAGTACATCAAATAGGCTTACAGTTTGTCTTGGAAGCTTAATAATACCTTTATGTGGAATATATATACTTTAAAGACAACATTAAAATTAAGAAAGTGAGGGTTAACAGCATGTATATTGCAACAATACATATATTTGGATATTTGCCCAGGGCGGTATGTTTTATAAATAGTTAGTGCAAAAAGAATAAGACGAACAGTTTTATACAATTTTGTGTGGGAAAATGCAGGCTATGGCCTGTCGAAAGTGCACCTGCTTCAATAGTTAAAAATACAGCATTTGTGTGCGTGTGTGGGTAAGCCAGTTCCGACCTGCATTGAACGAAAAGATGGGGTGATGCGTGCGGCTGTAATCAGGTTTTAACAGGATTAAAATAAACTAATTAATACGTTTTAAACCTGTTAACAAAGACTTACGCCAATTATAAAGACACCGTTGCATTAAGGAATTTTTAACGAGTATGGTGATATAAAATATTGCAAAAACGTGCAATATTAAAGACGCTATTAATTTAATATTAATTACTAGTGTAATTGAATAGTAATTAATAGGTGTGGTATATGTGAGTGACCAGAAAAAAATTACTCAAACAATGATATCGCTCATGCTACGAATATGTTTACGTAATCGCAATAATGAACCAGAAAGTGATTGTAAGTAAATGGACGCTTTGCACAAATTGACAATATCTGACATGTCGAAAACAGTCCTGAACCTGTCAAATCGCCTCCAGTATAAATACCACTGGCAATTTTGGGCGATCACACACTCAGACTTAAGAAATCGTCACACAATATCACACTGCCAGTTTGCAGATCGACCAGGACACACACACTGTACCACACTCACACCAAGACGTATGGAGGAACTCTGGATCATCAACAACAACAACAACCCTTAGAGACAACGAACACAGCATCAGAATAATAATAATAATAATAATAATAATCATCATCATCATCATCATCATGCTCTCAGGATTCTGGACACATACACACGCAACGGTAACGGCAGATATACACAGGTGATAACAAAAACAATTATATTATTTTTATTGTGAAAAAAGCTCTTAAAAAGAACTGAACTATGAACATTAAATAATTAAAGTTAGTAAGTTTATATTAGAAATAACAGAATTTAATTTAACAACAAAATTTAGAAAAGAAATACCAGTCTTTTGTTGTATTTTTGGGTGTGTCAGTAGAAATCAATAATAGATTGGAAGTAAATGTAATATAATTTTTATTTTGTTTATAGCAACAATAAATTCATTCTTGAGTCTTAATATTATTTTGTTTGTAAATGAGTTGCTATTATTATTAAAATTTGAGTTAATTTGAGACACACAAAAATAAAAAGAATTTAAATAACTTGTTTAACATGTTTGTTTAGCTAGTAAGATATATGGTTGTTTATTTTTTATATGTTATGAATAGCATAGCAGGTTACATTATATATTTGTGAAGCTTATAAAAGTGAATATTTATTTGTCTAATGTTTGAATTTTGAATATTTTTATATTAATTAATAAATCATAGAATGATTATTTTGAAACGGATTTAAATGATTATTTCATGTCAACAACATCTCACTCCTCTTTAAAAATTATTTAATTATTGTGCAACCACATAATCGATGGCCTAGTTCAAGACAGCAAAAATTCAAAAAAACTAGTTTTAAGATAATTGGGTTTAAAGTTTTTATGCTTGATTTTATAACGTATAGCTTCTGTCACAATTACCTCCAGTTTCTCTGGTTTTGTTTATCATAAAGATTACAATTTGAACATTAATTAGATGGTAAATTGATGTTAGTATCTTTTTGTAAATATGATATATTTATTATTGTTTAATTACATTTTGAGTTGTTTCACTACTGAACTGACATTGTAGAGGGTTTATGATGAATTTATAGTTGTTGCTACTGTACGAAGCAAAGTAAGCCATTAAATTACTCCATATTTATTTAAAATGCAATCATTTAAGGATTATTCTCTACTTTTACTCTATAAAATAGTACAACAATGATGTTTGAATTTCAAAGTATACAAAATAATTGCTGACTTTTTTGTGCCTGGTTACTTCCAGTCTGAGTCCTACTGCTAACGGTTAATATTTTAAAAAACTGTACTAAATAAAACAAAATTACTAACATAAAAACACTGGAAAATCTAAATCCAAAAATTTTTTCTTCAGAGTTCGAAATTTTAAAACAATGGAAAATCAAAAACAAAAAATTATACTTATTCTCATTCTGAGTTCGATTCATAGAACTGCCAATATTGATAGGGAATGCTGTTATTTCTGCACAATGAAAGCAGATCATCAATCTTTGCTCTTGATATTGCTGGTGGACGTGTATAAGCCTTTTTCAACTCAGGGATACTGTTCCTCCTCCTCCGAATCATGCGCTGTGCTATGTTGATCCGGCCATAATTCTCTTGTGTGTATGATGTTTTGTAAAACATCACGTTTGGTTCTGCTATTTCGACTCTTAAGACACACAGGTTATTCCAGTTAACATCTTTGCCATTTTCATCAATCTTGAAATTTTTACCCATACTTTCTTGCAGACTTTTGACATCTAAGAAGTCTTCAGTTGACATTTCTACTGTTTTATAAGGGTGACCTTTTGTTTTAGAGTGACTTGTTGGAACAAGCTGGGAAGGGATGTAGATTTGTCCACCATTCAAAGCATGTTTCTTAGACCGCTCAATCAGAGCATGCATACTATCACCCTCGTTTTGGTGTGTCCTACAACGAGAAATTTGATCGTTATAGTATTGGTAGTTTCAGAGTTCATGACATGAAACATAAGAAGAGAAGCCATAAACTTATTTTTATGCTGTCCAGCACAGTTGTCTGGATAAAATATAATGTCATGTGGCTCACATTCTTGTAAATACTTATATACACAGCTTGCGATGTCGTTTGCGCCTCTTTTGCCGATGCCTTCATGCCATAAGTAGCACGTTCCTTTTTTTTCAGAAATGTTAAAAACCGTAAAAGTGTAGCAAGAGAGTCTTCTTTTATAATAAAACTGACTGACGTCTCCACAAGGAAGCGCAATAACAGCTTCTAAGTCGAAACAATAAACCTGGAGATTCTTGTTTTTCTCTGCGTTCTTTACATCACTTTCTTTCTCTGCTCTACTTAGTACTACTTAGTTGTTTTTCAAGAATGTGACTGTCATAAGTGGCTTGTTTCTCAATTTTTTCTTCAGCTGAACTATTTTTTGTAGCTGCCACATTGAGCACATTGACCTTTTTTTGGCCTACAAAAACCAATGTTATACTCTGTATTAAAAATAGTTTCATACATACTTAATTTTGCATATGGCTCTCCGTTTTCCTTGCATGCAGACACATACATGCGGTACATTGCTGCCAGTGTTAAACTTCCATCCAAATACTTCTTTGTAGAAGATGCGCGGCAATAGTGTGAATCTACTACTGCAAATGATTCTATGTGCCTTTTAATACCTGCCTTCAACTCTGGAGGTAATTGTCTTCCACTCTTACCATGACGCCCTCGCTTATCTGGTTCTATTACACCTTCATCATTCTTTTTCTTACAAGCAAAGAAGATAATTTTGCTGCTGATATCTAAAGTTCTTAGAAAAAATAATTTACACACCCTAACTTTCGAATCACAAATATCCAAGTAATAGCCATAGTTCAGTGACCTGTTGCTGTCAATCTTTTTGTATGTGTATTTATACTGTATTTCTGTCATACTTTGAATTAGGTAGTCTCTTTGTCGGTCAGTGCTGCCTATTTTCCAATAACTATTGTGAAGAGCCTTCCTTTCTTCTTCTGTTATCATTGTAGAACACCTCAACCTACATTTGTCATTGCAAAGGGGTTTTACAACTCATTCTTCTACAACATGACCTGAGACATTGACATAGCTTTTGCCCAAGTTTCTCTTTTTTTTGACACATTTTTCGCCCATTTGTCTGGTAGCCTGATTTGGAACCCATTTGTGCACTGACTCGGAACACAAAGTTTTTTATGGGTAAAAACATAGAAGTTTTAGCTTATAGCCTGAACCGGTTTTCACTTTTGTGTGTATGAATGTCCATGTTCTTGTCGATGTTTTACATGGACATTCTACACGTACACACAAAATGCTGAAAACTAGACACTCTAGAACAATTGGAAATGTACAAACACATAAAAACGACATCCTAAACGAACAGACACAATTCAAATCGCATGCATTATTCGAACATATCACACCCCACATGCACAATATCGATCTTTCAAAAGTCGATACCATCGCCAACAACAAGATGGACAGTGCTCCCAGTGGCAGCCTCTGAAGAAGCTTTTTAAAAGCGAAAACCGGCCCATAAAAAACTTTGTGTTCCGAGTCGGCAGTGAAATAATTATATTTAGTAAAAATAAGTCTTCCTAACTCTACTTCTGAGTTACAAAGGACTCATAATACAACAGTCACACACCCCACAACTGATTCTCACAGCCAACTAAATAGTCCATTGTGTGTTCATGAATGTTCACATATGTGTCAAAAGGTACCATCTGACTGGCTACTGAGTCACAGTATGGTTACACAACCAGTTCCCATAATATTCCAGATGGTTGGATAATACTTTCTAGTCAGACTTGGTACATGAAACATCCCCCAAAAACTATTACACAGGCTGGTACAGGTTATGAACTAAGCTTTATCATTTAGTTTATTATTTTAGCAATTAATTTATAGTTATAGTAAAAATACTGGTATATTTCAATAAAAACGTACATATTGAAATCAAGTTTATGTTAAACCGTTTAATCAATGAAAACCCGCTTAGTGTATTATTTGTATTGTTGGCATTCACACAGGGGCGAACAACCTAGGTGAAGGATATGGTGGATATATCTCCCCCCAAAATCCGAAAAAAATGGATCAAAATTTTTTTAACTTGTCCATGTTTTTTGAAATGTAATTAATTGTCTTCCAAGTTTTGTCAATTTAAAAAAATTACTATTTAGGTCAATGACAAGTTTAAATACACTAATAGGCCTGATTCTCAATAATAAATATAACAGATGAAAAGAAATGGTGAAAAATGAAAAGAAGTCGAGTTGAAAGAGAACAGGAGGACACGATTTTCCACTGGTTATAAGCAACTTGATACATATGATTCATGGGATGATGTGCTTTAAACTATGCTTGAGCCATGTCAGCTGTTTTATTTAATTCTGCAATGAAGGAACTGTTTGCTTTTACCTGCTAGTTGGCCGTAAACCGAGGCCTATAAAAAGACAGGCCATGGAGCGTACGACGATTTTAAAAATCATGTGACATTAAGAGTTGAACAATTGCAGTGTTATCCTAAGTACTCGCGTAATTAATGCGGTTTATTTGACCAAATTTACTGAAATATTTCTGATTTTAAAAAATTAAACATGTATAAACGTATAATGAAACATGTGTAATCCACATAATTTTTTAAATATCAAGAAGGATAAATAAAACACTTATTTTATCAAAGTACATAGTAATATTTATTTATTCATTTTCTTCCTTTCTTTCTTTTTCTATTTTTCCTTTTGAAGAAGATTGACAATCATTGTATATTTTAACAAAATTATTTAATACTATTTTACATGCTGTAAAATTTATATCTGCAATCCTGTTATACACATTTATATCCACAGCATATATATTACAACAATACAAACAGATAGATTTATTTAAATTTAACTTGTGTAACTTCATACTTTTGGGAGACAATTATTTATACAATGCAAGTTAATCTATTTAAATGCATTTAAATATTGTGTATTGAATTCATGGGTGTAATCGTAATAAGAAGATGATTCGTTATTTAAGTTTAAAAACATTCCATTATTTATTTATTTAAACAACATCTCTCATATTGGATATTAAACAATGACTCATTATTAAATCGTTTGTACGGAGTTTAAGTTTTCGTACATAACTTATTACTAACGAATTGCATACATAAGTTATATACAACTCTTATTATCTAATTGTAATTACTTTCAAATGTTTATTTTGCTCTCGGCTTACTCATGGTGTGTTCATATTTTTGCAATTGCTGATTCATTAGCTTCAAAATTGAATTTACTTCTATTCAAACTTTTTTTATATTACTTTGTTTTACTTTCTACTGCATATGCATTTTTTTTCTTTATCATCAAAGACTTTACTAATTACGTTAATTCAAAAATTACTTATTTCTCTTATCATTTACGTTACTTATTACTAAATTTGATACAAGAAATATTATTCTAATTTTTACTGCTTTTACATTTATGTATTGTTTATTTATTTTAATATTGGTTGAATGTCTTCCATTCAAACTTTAATTAGTGTCTTTCAACTGTCTGTAATTAAATGTTTTTTTTTATCATCTCGTTTGACATGGTTATTCATCTGTACGTCCTCCGTGTCCTGGTTGTGTCCTCTGGTCGTGTTCTCTGCATGTGCTTCTGGTTAATAGTCGTCTTGTTTCACGTCATATGCTGCCGGTGTGTCCATAGACCTCATTGTATGTATTTTGCAGCTCTGGCTGTATAGCTAGTTGGTCCTGTGACTCTTACGATAATTGTGAATTGGTGTCGTCAACTGACATAGCCTCCTGCAGCAATGGTTGAATCGAGAAGAAGAAACTTTATTAGCGCGACCTGGTATTTATAGTCAGTTCGTGCAAAAATTCCTGTCTGAACACTTTTCAACTTGTCAGATTCTGCCGAGGCGTCACTCCCCCCCCACTCTGGTTCAATTCACTATTTTCGCCTATTTTCGCGAATTACGAATTTTGTTTCACCTCACTCGATGCTCAATCGATCACTAATTTTTATGTGATTACTATATGTAAATTGCACTTCTTTATGGTATCCACAAAAAGAGTTATCCATTTTTACGTATAGTAATTGGACTTTTCATCACGTCTGTATGGTCTTTTAACATTTTATTTATCTATAATTTCTACACACTTTGGTGTCTTTTGTTTTATCCTATCATACATAGTTTTCTTATAATTAACAATAAACATATAACTATTCTACTTGAAAAGGGTTGGTTACTTTCAGGAACGGACAGGTTTCACACACACTAACAAAATATGCGCATACACAATGCTAGCAACAGGTGTGTCGAAACTGCATGTCCATGCATGTGTTCTGTACTCCCTATTTTTACTACGATTCAGCTTATGCAATCTGAATCATGTTTATTAATTCATATTTATTCATTTTTATTATTTATTTGGGCAATGCACAATATCGTTACTGTTTGTACTGTTGCATTATTTCCCAGCTTGGTGAAAAAAAAGTTTTTTTTTTCAAATATAAATTTAAAAATTTGTTGTTTCTCAGCCCTTTTATTAGACAAATAATATCTATTTTTTTTATTTTTCGACACATTTATTTATTTTATGTGCGACTAATAATGAGTATTCGATTTTTCAATTGTACCCTTATTTGGAGGTCTTACGCAATATTCCCCCCTCTATGTGAGTAGAGTTGATGCAGTTATTGTAGGTACAGTCGCCGTGTTGTTTCGTTACATCAGCTTTAATTATTGTTCCCCTTTATTCGTTTTAGTGACCCAGTTATTTATGAATGGAATTTTCGTAAAGAGCTCGTATGGTATTTACCCATTTCTTTTTTTATCACGCCGTCATGCACTATGAATGTCTGTTTACCAACTTGTCTTACTAGTGTATATGGTCCATCATACAACCTGAAAAATTTCTTAGCTGTATTGTCAACTCTTTTTCCTACTGGATTAGTCTTTAATAATACCTCTTCTCCCACGTTGAATTGTTGTAGTTTGTGTGTTCTGTTAAATTTTTCAACTCTCTTTTTACAACCTTTCTATTATCCGTCACTTTGCGTACTCAATTTTCACACTTATTGGTACAGGTACATTCTGGTTGTCGGGTTTGTTTATGTACTTCGTCCAAAATCAGTTCGGCTTTTTATCTTCTTCTAATTCTATTGGAGTATAACTGGTTTCTACACTGTAGTTCTCGTTGATGGCTTTCTCGAGAAATTGTAAATATTCTGCCCATTTATTGTGCTGATTATGGCAGTATATCCTTAAATGTTTACCTAGTTCTTTGTTAACCCTTTCTGCAAAGTTTTCTTGAGGATGTCTTATGGATGTGAGTACAGGTTGTATTCCATTTTCTCTCAAAATTCTCTCCCATTTTTCACTCTGGAATTGTACACCCTGATCACTCAAGACCTTCTTCATCTTGCCAAATGCTGAAATATATTTCTGCAGTAGTATCTTTAGAACAACCTTCGTGGTGGGTCGCATAATTGGGTACAGTCGGACTGCCTTGGAAAACATATCGATACATACGAATATGTGTTTCATTCCTCGACTTGATCATGGTAGTGGTCCCAGAAAATCCACTGCAATTAGCTCTCCCGTATTTTCTTTCTGGATGCTCAGCATTTCTACGTATGTGTGTAAATTCGGTCCTTTCGCCGTTTGACACTCATAGCATTTCTTCACCTCTTTCTTGACTTTTCGAAACATATTATTAATAGTAAAATCCTCTCGCAGACTCAGGTAACATTTCAGAGCAGCAGCATGTGCTAAGCTCTCGTGTGGTGGTCGGATTAACTTCTGCAACATTTCGTTAGTCAGTACTATCTTCCAGTCTTGTCTTACTAACTTGAAAAGGATTCCATTCAGTACCTTATAATGATCCGGTAGCTGTTCTCGATCTTGCATCTCCCTTATGGTAACGTCCAAACTTTGTTGTTGTGCTAAATCTTTTAGCATTTGTTTTACCTCATCGTTCGCTTTAAATTTAATTGATAGCAATTGTACTTCTTTCTTATCGTTCTCGTATACTTCTTTACATTCCTCTGTGATGTATCGGCTTAATGTATCAGCTACAATATTGTCTTTACCTTTACAATATTTAATGGTGAATGAGTATTCATCGATGGCTAGAATCCACCTTAATAATCGGGCATTTTTTACTTTGTATTTCAATAGAAAGGATAATGCTTGATGGTCGGTGTTTATCTCGAAGTGAGTACCGTAAATATAATATCTGAATTGTTTCAGAGCGTATACTATTGTGAGGATTTCTTTTTCTGATGTGGAGTAGTGTCTTTCTGCGCCTTTGAAGACTCTACTGGCGTATGCGATGACTCGGTGCTCTCCCGTAGTATCTTGTTGATACAGTACACTCCCTACGGCGTAGTCACTGGCATCAGAGTAGATTACGAATTTTCCTTCATGTTGAGGATGATGTAACATAATATTTTCCTTGAATAATGTTTTCACTTGATTGAAAGCATCTTGATGTTTCTTCTCCCATTTCCACTTCTGTCCTTTCTTCGTCAGCTCCAGTAACAGTTGTGTATTCTTCGCATACAATGGTGAAAATCTTCTGTAGTACCCCGTTAGTCCTAGGAATGCTCTTAACCCTTTGAGATTTCTGGGTATAGGAAAGTAAGTTATGCTGGATATTTTTTGTAGGATCGGGTTGAATACCAGAGGAAGAAATAATATGACCTAGGAATTGAATAGAGGATTTGATAAATTCACATTTGTCTAGGTTAAAGGATATATTCGCTTGTCTAAACTTGTCGAATATCGTGCTTAGATGTTCTATATGTTTGTCTAATGTTTTAGATACTACTAGAATATCATCTACAAATACTATGGTGTACGGATCTACCTCAGATCCTAACGCTCTCTCCAGACACTTTACTAATGCAGCTAAACTCGTGCTTAGTCCGAAGGGTACCACCCTGTGTTGGTAGCATTTACTTTTATACAGGAAGGCTGTATACTTTCTGTCCTCTTTACGAATTGGAATCTGCCAGAAACTTGAGCGTAAATCCAGCTTCGTCAGATACCGTGCTTCCTCACATTTGGAAAATAACTCGTCCACAGTAGGCACACAGTCATACTCTTTTAATACAATGCTGTTCAGTTCCCTCATGTCAAAGCATAGACGTATCTCACCACTCTTCTTCTTCACCACCACTAGAGGATTGAGGAAGTTGCTGTTCGATCGCTCTATGATTCCATTTTCTATCATGCGATGAATTTCCAGTTCAACCTCTTTCTCATATCGCATTGGGATAGGATACGTTCTCCTGATGACTTTTGTAGGGTCTGACACAACTATAGAGTGCTTGTATACTGTCGTCTGCGTCGGTACTTCACTAAATACTTCACTGTACTCTTCTATTAATTCATGCAGTTTCTCTTCTTCCTGTCTCGTCATCCCTTCATCTGCTGCATTCATATGTCAAGTTGGACCATATTGTATTGGTGGTTTAGACAAAACAATTGGTGTTTCACTTACCTTAAATTGCTCATGATCTTCATTCATATTTATCTCATACTGAGTGCCTTTATAATTACACTCTATCTTATTCTTATTAATATTGTTAATAAAACCACTTTCTCCTGTATTGTTGTATTAATATTAAAAGTCCCACTGTTGTTGGTATAACTTCTGTTAGTCCTTACCTGTCCTTACTCACTGGTTTTTCTTCCAGATAGGCCCCAAATTGTTTTCCAGAAAAACAATTAAAAGTTTCAATATCAGTTTGTTTATGGTACTGTGATGAATAATTCGAATTACTCACAGACTGGCGGGAACTCGAATTTCGCTTGTCTGGGGGAACGTGTTGCCAACATAAAATTTGGTCAAATAATCCTATTCACTGCTACAGAACACAACATACATAATACATTTGAAATAATTACAGGACAGCTTGTAAAGATTCATACTCATTTATTTGGCTTGATAGCTCATTAATTTTCAATAATTATTGTACAATTGAGATTATTATAATAACTTTTAGCCTCGGCAATAAATTAATTTTTTACTCAGCAGAGAGCAGGGTGGCAGTACAAAGTTAGTTTGACGACATGATGGTCGCCGTGTCTTCTTATTTATACAAATTAAATTGCCAATGAATTCTTTCGAGATGAATAAAAAGTTTAGAACAAGATGTTTAAATATAGTACACCATGTAACGGGGCGGAAAAAGGAGCTTTTTATGTTATTAACAATTTGGGTTCATTTTATTAAAATATTCATAATTCATTTCATATGTGTGTACGGCCACGTGTTTGAATAAAAGCATTGTGTGAACAAAGAAACGGTACGCTGTAACTGTGGTGAAACAATTGAAATGGAATGTCGTGCTGTCAACAATTCTTAGAACTTTGCGGCTGTGTGACATCCACGCACAAATGCGCAAGCACCAACATCTGCGGAGCGCCTAACCCCACGCTAAGCGGAAGGCGCATAACATGGCTTGGTGCGAATTTCGTCTAACACATGCTCTCAACATGCCGGAAACATAACTGTAAGCCACACCCATTTAGGTGACGAAAGTAAAGGCAGTGAAATTTCGTCGACATCCAACACACAGAAAAACCCATGTGTTGAATGAAAAGTGACGGACGATTCGATCATAAGGCATTGTAAGTTCCGCTATGCCTAACTTATGGTGGGAGACTTTGTTAGTAACTCTCGGCCCATTTGAATGAAATTCTCAGCCCGGCTGGGTGCGGGACAAAACCGTGTGCACACAAAAGTCTAATTTTATTATGTAGAAAGTGGTAACCAAGATTAACCAATGATATAACATTGCAAAACAGAATCAGTGAAGTGAACGGGCCAAAATAAGGCGGACATTTAAAGAGCACGAGCCACGTGGCAGCGAAAGGAGTGACGCCGTCGGGTAACCCGTAACCGTAATTTCAACATTTTTTTTATAAAGGGTTTTCAAACATGTAAATTAAATAAAAGGAGTTTGGTTTTGTAATAGTGTGAATGTGTGTATGTTAGCAGGCTGGGCTGTCAAGTTAAGGTAAGGTGTTTAGTGTAATTCTGTAATTGTAAGTGTAATCCAATCATGTAACTAACAGTAAAAGTTTTAGGCATTTTCTTTGATTTTGGAAAATAATCATTTGAGCTAAGAGGCCAAATAAATAACAATTTGAAATTTAAAGAAAATTTTGAAGTATAAAAAATAAAATTTAATTAATTTCTCTTCATAAAAAGCGAGTTGCGTAAGTTATTGCAATAACCTATAATCATACTTGCATCTTAACGTTCGTGTGACGGACTCTGGGAGAAGACAAAACAAGGTAGGTGGAAGATAAAATAATTTTATGTATTTGTATTTGTAATGTGAATAGATTATTACAACCACCTTACAATTGTGGTACTTAATTATGAAAGACGTTTACATTAAATTCAACTCTGTGGTGTTAAAAGTGTGTGTCGGTGTTATCGTTTTATACATAGGTTATCTTATAGTTACTTCAGGTGTTCATAAATATTTTTTATTAATCTTTGAAAGAAATAGGTGTTCCAAGTTCGGAGTGAGAGTCCTAGATTTTGAAAAAAGTTGATCAGTTTTAGTTTTTTAATTAATTATAATTTAATTTATACTTAACACAATCACAGTGTTAGTGTTATCGATTATCAATGGTTTCTTCGCCGTTGTTAATGCATTCAATTAATCTCAATGATAGGATTGCCGTCTTCGTTGGCGTCTGTTTCGTTTATTACAATTTTTAGTTATTTATTAATCTGATGTTATTATTAAATTTGATGTACTTAAATGTGACATTAATGAGGTAAAAATGAAATGCGAAAGCAATTTTAACGAATTGAAATTTGAATTAAACGAAAAATTGAGTCACTCATTAAATAGTATGAATAATAGAATTGACGAAATAGAGAGTAGTGTGGTTGAAAAAAATCGATAAACAAATACAGGAGGTAACAGAAAATTTTGAATGTAAGATAACTGAATGTAATGCTGTTAGTGAGTATAAATTTAATTGTGCAGTTGATAAGGTTGAAACATATGAAACTAATACTAATGTCAAAATAAATGAAATCGAAAGTAATTGCAAAACAGACATACTAGCCATACAAAATACAATGAATATTATAGATAAACGTAACGTACAAATTGAGTGTTTAAATAATAATAAATTTACATCAATTGAGCAGAGCATAGTTAATGTTAAAGATGAATTAAATATAGCTATAAATGAAAAACTTAAACATGTTACTGAACAAATAGTGATTACTAAAGATATGAATAGCGACATTGACTTGGAATTGTTTAATTGTGAAAACAGGGGGGTACACCCCATGCAGTTTTTAAATAGAATTAAAGAATTTTATCAGTTTTGTAGAAGTAGTTGGGAAGTACAATTGCTAAAAATCATGAAGTGTTTTAGAGGGAATTCCGCGGTATTGGCGGAGGTACATAAAGTAGAGTGGGTAAATTATCAGAGTTTTGAGACGGCTTTTAGAGAGAAATATTGGTCGGAGGAAGAACAAGAAATATTGCGGAGTAAAATTATGGGACCAGGTAATTTTGGGACCCAAGGGGGCAACGTAACCATGTATGTAATGCGATTATACAATGAGGCCAAATATTTAGAGCCACCGTTACCGTTTCGAACATTCGTCCGTCACATAATCCAACATTTGCCTAGAGAAATACAGATCACACTAATGACCCGAGAGATTTTAGAGATTACGGAACTAGAGAAAATATTGGATATTTTTCAAAATATACGGAAACGTGATATGAGTAGGCGAATAAACGCACCAATAAAACATATGAATGGTAATTATAATCAATCCCGGGGAATACCAAATTTTCACCGACGGGCGCGAGGGGGAAATAATGATAATCGAGGTGAGATTTGGAGGTGCGTCGACTGTAATGTAGATAATTGTTCAATAAGAACCACATGTTTTAGATGCCACAAACCAAGAGAATGTCAACACAGTGAGCGGACATATCAGCCACAAAATCAACCGCAGAGAGGAGGCGAGAACGCTAGAGGAGCACCGAGGGGAAACGGAAGTGGAAACAGAGGCAGAGGTGGATACAGCCAGGCAGTAGCAGGTCCATCCACGGGAAACTAGAGGAGACAATGGGGAACAGGGCCCATCCATTGTTGGAGGAGAACCTGGGGGTCCAAGAGGAGTATATCTACCACAGCAACATAATTATCAGAGACATGGTGGAGGAGTTACTGGAGGAGGACGCTGCAGAAATGACAGAAACCAAAACCGGATTGACGGAGGTATTTATAACCATAGAAGGTAAGGATTACAAAACATTGATTGATACGGGTAGCGAGATATCAGTAGTTTCAGAGAATGTACTGGGTGAATTACAAAGGGTAAATAAGAATATTCCATCATTACCAGTTGCGGGAGTAACAGTAGTGGGGGTGACTGGAGTACAAAGTAAACGAGTCACTAAACAAGTACAATTAAACATATACATTAATGATATAGAATTTGAGAATACTTTTCTAGTAGTTAAGGGTTTGAATTTAGATATAATTCTGGGAAATGATTTTTTGGAGAGAAATAAAGCAGTAATTGATTTTAACCAGAGAATAGTGGAATTTAATAAGGGGCATGAACCAATCAGGGTAGATTTTAAGAGGGTATTAGATAAGGTTAGAGTTACGGGTGTAAAGATGATACAAAACCGAGTAGGCGAGGGAATTATAGAAACAAGAGTGAATGTGTGTCAAGAGAGTGAGAGTATGGAGAATGATGAGAGAGTATGGGAAAATAGGGCAGAGAAATTTTTTAAAGAAGGTGGAGTTGTAGGGAGTCCCCAATGACAGGAGTTGTGGGCAGTTATTGAACGTTTTAGAGATGTGTTTGCTGAGTTGCCTGGAAAAGCCAGGGACTATGTATGCGAGCTGAAGATTCGAGAGCACTCAACCTACATGCAGAGAAGTTATCCAGTGCCATTTTCGAAGAGGAGAGCCGTTCAAGAAGAGTTGGACCGCATGATGGAAGGAGACATCATCGAGAGATCAATATCGCCTTACTCGAATCCATTGGTAGTGGTCATCAAAAAGGATGGAAAGGTAAGATTGTGTTTAGATGCTAGAAAAATTAATCAGATTATAATACCTGACCGGGAATCACCGGAAGCCATGAACGAAATTTTTCAAAAGTTTAGTGGAGTCAGATATATGACGTCCTTAGATTTAACAGCAGGTTACTGGCAAGTTCCATTAGCGCCAGAGAGCTGTAAGTTTACTGCGTTCCTTTTCAATGGAAAAAACTATCAATTTAAACACCTGCCATTTGGGCTTAACACTAGTGTAGCAAGTTTTATTAAATGTTTAGACATGATATTACAATCAAAAGACTTAGATTTTCTGACTGTATATGTTGATGATATATTAATAGCATCCAGAACTTTCATGGAACATATAGAACATATTGAGTATGTGTTGGATAAATTACAGAATGGGGGTCTGATAGTTAATTGGGATAAGTCGAAATTTTTACAAACCAAAATACATTTTTTGGGTTTCATTATAACTCCTGAAGGAATTTTAGCAAACCCAGATAAAGTAGAAGCTATCATACGTTTTCCAGAACCAAAAAATATTAAACAGTTGCAGAGCTTTTTAGGATTATGCAATTTTTATAGAAAATTTCAGAGAAACTATGCGCATATTACCTCTAAATTAAGTGCTGTTTTACAAAAGAATAAGCAATGGAAATGGGGAGAGGAGGAGAGAATTATTTTCAATGAAATTAAAGAGAAATTTATAGACACGATAATGATGAATCACCCCGATTTTCAGAGAAAGTTTTATTTACAGACGGATGCCAGCAACATAGCCCTCGGCGCAGAGCTTTACCAGGAGGGTGAGGATCAGGAGCACAGAACCATCGCTTTTGCCAGCAGAACCTTATTGGCAGCAGAAAAGAATTACACCACTACAGAGAAAGAATTGCTGAGCATCGTCTTCGCGGTGAAGAAATTCCGCACTTACCTGCTAGGAAACCAAACTGTCATTAGGACCGACCATAAGGCCTTATCATTCCTAAATACATGTAAGCTGACGCATAGCAGATTAACCAGGTGGGTATTAGCTTTACAAGAGTACAACTTTTCTTGGGAATATATTCAGGGGTCAGATAATAAAGTACCAGACACTCTGTCCAGGGTAGATACTATAGATAATAAGACAGGCAGAGATCTGAAAGAAATAGAAATTTTTCGATTAACCAGGGAAGATAGAATTTTTGGGGAGGAATTAATGGAAATTAAAGATAGACAAAGATCAGAAAATAAATTAGGTAAGATAATAACTAGTTTAGAAGCAGATATTAATGGTTCAGAGTATAATACACATTTCCAGATACATAAGGGAATTCTGTTTAAGAAAGTAGAAGGGGTGAACGGGATTGGAGGCTAATGATACCTGATGAGTTAGTAGATAGAATTATTTGGGATTGCCACATAAGATATGGTCATTTTGGTGCGAAAAAATGTACAAATGTACTAAAAGAATCTTGTGTTTTTAAAAATATGGAGAAGAGAGTTAGAAGAGTATTAAGAGTTTGTGATTTGTGTCAGAAGTCTAAAGTAGTAAATTACAGGGTTGAAGGGGAAATGAAGTACATTAAAGTAAAAAGACCTTTTGATTTAGTTGCAGTAGATTTGTATGGGCCATTGCCTAAAGGTAGAGGAGGAGTGGTATATATTTTTGTTGTTTTGGATACTTTTACCAAGTTTGTTAGGTTATACAGTGTAAAGAGAGCTACTAGCAAAGTACTCAGCGAGAAGATCACCAAGGACTACATGATCAACGTAGGGAAGCCGAAGGTAATTTTATCTGATCATGGACCGCAATTCATCAGCGGCAAGTGGAGACAGACTCTTGGCTGGGAAGGCATCATACCCAAACATACGGCAGTTTACCATCCACAGTCGAACCAGGCAGAGCGGGTGATGCGAGAAATCGGCAGGATATTCAGGGCGTATTGTCACTCGAAACATACAGAGTGGCCTTTGTACGTGAAAAAAGTGGAGGATTGGTTAAACAGCACCACCCACGATTCTACAGGATTTACACCGTACGAACTAATCAAGGGAAGCCGTCCACCCAGAATATTAGAACAACTTTTTGAATATCCACCGGAAGAAAGAGTTTTGGACAGAGATGTAAAAATACGACTTGCCAACGAGAGTCTGCTCACAAAGGGAGAGAGGAGAAAGCAAAAGCATGATGAAAAGGGTAAGTGGGTCAAATATGAAATAGGGCAGTTAGTATTAGTGAGAAGACACGATTTATCAAGTGCACAAGATAAAGAGATCAAAAAATTCTTTTTGTTGTATGAAGTTGTTGAAATTAAAATGGATAATGCCTACGTTTTACGAAATCAAATGACGGGGGAAATAGTGGGTACCCATAACGCAACCAATTTAAAAAAGTATTGGTTAAAATAAAATAATACATTAAATTTTGTAATTGAATATAAACTAAATAACTATAAAATTAGGAATTTAATATAAAACAGTAAGTGGTAGTGGGTAGATGTTCCCCACTTGTCCCAGTGGGGTTCGTCTATTTCAGGGACGTGCCCCTGCCCACGCGAGCCTTGGTTTTCTCCATTTACCCTTATTTTCGGAGGAAGCTTTGTCCTTACCTTTAGTCCTAGTTCTTGACCTTTTAGGGATCCTTACCCTTTTTGTCTTCCCGATTTCCCTAACCCTCCCCTTAGAGAAAACATAACAATAGTTACATAAATTGGCACACTTTTTTGGACCTTTGATTGCCTTAATTCTAAATTATAATATTAGGGTAATCTTCAAAATTAAAAACTGGCGTTATTTATGAATTGTAAACTCATCCCTTAATTAGGTAGGTAGTAAAGAAGTTTTGTGGCTGAGTAAACAAACTAAGATAACAAATTTCCTGTATAAGCCAATAGAATTATGGCTTACTGAGATGGGGTTGTAGATTAGTGGTTGTGGTCTGTGTTTATTTGTTGGGGAAGGAGGCAGATAAGGAATTTAGGGCTGCCAACAGGTTTTGTTCACTTTCATTGAAGTGGGGTTCTGTTCATCTTCAATCACATCTCTGTAAACCATTATTCTGTACATATAAAGCATAACCTATTCACAGGTAGTTAGAAAAAAAAAATATTTTAAAGAAAAAACTATGTAACCAAAAGGTTTAATTATTATTTTGTGGTACCTGCTATGTTAGGTTAGGAGTAGAGATAAATGGTATTTAGAATGTGGTTGTGGAGGAAGTTAAGTAGAGACTTGAAACCAATGATGTAATGTTTGTAAAATTTATTGAAAGACTAAGAAAGAATTGTACATTAAACCCATTAGAATTATTTTGATAAATGTAATTAAAGTAATTGAAGTCGTTTTGACTATATGAAGAGACTAAATTAAATTCAAAATGGTGAATTTTATTAATGAAGCAAAATTAATCTTGGTATGAATTGGAACAAATAAGAGATAAATATGTTAACATTAAAAGAGTTATAGAAATTAAAAGTACAGGTATGAGGGGTGATGTAATTTTGAGTGTTGAGACTGAGAGTGTTTATAAAAACAAGTCTGGCATACAACTGTTTATGTAAACAGGTAGGTTGTATGTTGTGACTAATGTCTACAGTCATGCTTGGTGACAATAATAAAAATGCTATAGTCTGCTGAATCATTGCCAGCAGCAAAATCTTATTGTGAAATAAAAGAAATGAAGTTAATTTTTTTGATAAAATAATAATGAGGTAATTACTGTAACTTAGAGTTTTGAGATAATCAAATTAAACTAATTTGGTAATTAAATTAATTGAAAAGTTGATTTTTAATAATGAACTTGTAATAATAAACTTAACTTTATTTTCATTCGAATTCAAACTGGAATTATAAATTAAATACTTATCGATGAAAAAAAAAAAAGATAAAATATGTATTCAAATTAAAAACTGAAAGAACGTTAAAGTTGAGATAGTGTTTGGAAAATAAGATGTGTATATTTCTGTTCATGTAAATTTTATCAATGTCAATCCTTATGTTTTATGTTTAACTGTAGATTCCCCACCTAAATGCGGCCATGACCTCACCGGATCATGACCGTGAAAGTAGTTAATTGTGACAAATCATAAATTTTACTTGATATAACCGGCTTGTGGTTTGTTTTATTTTGTCAACCCGGTGGTTTGTTAGACTTAGTAGGGGGGTTATTTTTTGGGGGAATCTACCAAATTTTGGAACAGGTCTATTTTCACCCAGATAGGGGTGGTAGTCCATTAGGTGCGTATCATTCATTATTAGTAAGTGTAACACTGAATTTTATTGTAACGCCGAAGCAAGGATGGGGGTGGAATAAAAGAAAAAATGTCCACCCCTTCCGCATCAGTCCTTGTGGAAGCAGCTGGGCGCCACAGTCCAGGGGGGGAAATAGTGAGTGTGGATGGGGGGTGACCCAGTTACAGGTCACGAGGGAGATGTGGTTTATGGCTAGGATGAGGCTGGCAAGGGCCAAGAAGCCTAGCGCAGAACACAGCAATATGTAACGGGTATCAGGGGTTAAGGGATTAAAAGGGGGGTAGTAGAGAAGAAAAAAAAAAGTTTTGTGCCTGCCATCAAATTGATGTTTTGCATTTTTGATTGTATTATTGTTTATGTGTATCAATAGTGTTATTGAATTATATTGTGTAGGATATATGTGTAATCAAATGTTAGGATAAGGAAGTTCATGTTTTAATTAAATGTTCCATTTATTTGTTTTCTAAGTATTAATAGCAACGAAGAGAATCAATCAATTCAGGTAAAAGATTTTTTTGGTTTTGATGAAAATAATAATAATATGACAATCTGATTTTGAACTTAAAAGAATGGTGAATTTAAAGATGAATATTTAGTGACTTTTAAATGATGAGTTGGTTTATAAAATATTATGAGAGTGTGTACAAGCCCAGTAACTGCTAAAGGCAGCCCAGTGTGCATGATAAGGGGGACCATATCGGTTGAGGATCTGGCATGATATAAGACCTGGGATTTGGATTTTGGGGTGGCATGATAGAAGGTGAGGTGCGCTGTGGTGCGTGTCTGTTCGATTTTATGGTGTTGGGATCTCGTATAGAGAAGTCCAGTGATCTCGTTCAGATGCGGCCATAGTCGCCGAGCCAAGGGGGTTGTTTACCCATGATGTATAAGAACAAATGGGGGTTGTTGGCACCTTATCCTCACCGATCCTCTTAGGGGTTTAGCAATGAGATTTCTTCTGTTTCAACAGAAGACCTCTCATTGGGGGGTTATTGTAACGGGGCGGAAAAAGGAGCTTTTTATGTTATTAACAATTTGGGTTCATTTTATTAAAATATTCATAATTCATTTCATATGTGTGTACGGCCACGTGTTTGAATAAAAGCATTGTGCGAACAAAGAAACGGTACGCTGTAACTGTGGTGAAACAATTGAAATGGAATGCCGTGCTGTCAACAATTCTTAGAACTTTGCGGCTGTGTGACATCCACGCACAAATGCGCAAGCACCAACATCTGCGGAGCGCCTAACCCCACGCTAAACGGAAGGCGCATAACATGGCTTGGTGCGAATTTCGTCTAACACATGCTCTCAACATGCCGGAAACATAACTGTAAGCCACACCCATTTAGGTGACGAAAGTAAAGGCAGTGAAATTTCGTCGACATCCAACACACAGAAAAACCCATGTGTTGAATGAAAAGTGACGGACGATTCGATCATAAGGCATTGTAAGTTCCGCTATGCCTAACTTATGGTGGGAGACTTTGTTAGTAACTCTCGGCCCATTTGAATGAAATTCTCAGCCCGGCTGGGTGCGGGACAAAACCGTGTGCACACAAAAGTCTAATTTTATTATGTAGAAAGTGGTAACCAAGATTAACCAATGATATAACATTGCAAAACAGAATCAGTGAAGTGAACGGGCCAAAATAAGGCGGACATTTAAAGAGCACGAGCCACGTGGCAGCGAAAGGAGTGACGCTGTCGGGTAACCCGTAACCGTAATTTCAACATTTTTTTTATAAAGGGTTTTCAAACATGTAAATTAAATAAAAGGAGTTTGGTTTTGTAATAGTGTGAATGTGTGTATGTTAGCAGGCTGGGCTGTCAAGTTAAGGTAAGGTGTTTAGTGTAATTCTGTAATTATAAGTGTAATCCAATCATGTAACTAACAGTAAAAGTTTTAGGCATTTTCTTTGATTTTGGAAAATAATCATTTGAGCTAAGAGGCCAAATAAATAACAATTTGAAATTTAAAGAAAATTTTGAAGTATAAAAAATAAAATTTAATTAATTTCTCTTCATAAAAAGCGAGTTGCGTAAGTTATTGCAATAACCTATAATCATACTTGCATCTTAACGTTCGTGTGACGGACTCTGGGAGAAGACAAAACAAGGTAGGTGGAAGATAAAATAATTTTATGTATTTGTATTTGTAATGTGAATAGATTATTACAACCACCTTACAATTGTGGTACTTAATTATGAAAGACGTTTACATTAAATTCAACTCTGTGGTGTTAAAAGTGTGTGTCGGTGTTATCGTTTTATACATAGGTTATCTTATAGTTACTTCAGGTGTTCATAAATATTTTTTATTAATCTTTGAAAGAAATAGGTGTTCCAAGTTCGGAGTGAGAGTCCTAGATTTTGAAAAAAGTTGATCAGTTTTAGTTTTTTTAATTAATTATAATTTAATTTATACTTAACACAATCACGGTGTTAGTGTTATCGATTATCAATGGTTTCTTCGCCGTTGTTAATGCATTCAATTAATCTCAATGATAGGATTGCCGTCTTCGTTGGCGTCTGCTTCGTTTATTACAATTTTTAGTTATTTATTAATCTTGTAACTTCGTTTATTCTTCCTCCTGGTGTTGCTGGAACTCTTGTTTACTTCGTGTATTCAATTTGGCTTCATTTCTTTTTGATCTTCTTACTTATTTGCTTTTTAAAAGGTCCGCATCAGTATAGCGTCTATACCTCTGAATTGTTAATAATGGAATTCCGTTACCTAACGGTCAATATTATAATAACGTTCTGTTTCTATGGTAACCGTCTTGACTCTGATTGGTTAAGTACATTTGAAGCTATTGTTATAAATCCTGGTTTTCTGTTCAAAAATGAATAAATATTTTATAATGACTATATTTCCTTGGGGATATTTCCAATGCTTGAAATATTAATATAGATGTCCCTATTTTCGTTCAATGATTAATTTGACATCTCATAAGACTGGTCTAAGCCCTGTACTAATGTTTTCATACAAAATTAATAATTCTATTTTAATACAAATTTTACTTATTTATACTATTTATCACAATTCTGACATGTTATTCTGGTTATTTAATTGTAATTACATAATTTATTTGGTCATATTACTCAAGTATAGTATTCAATTGTTTATTATTGGTTTTCTGAACTTATACAGCTATGCCATTGATAGGCCTAAACTGTAACATCTTAGAATTTCTTAATTTGCTCTATTTAAACATTATTTATAAGCACATATGGTTTGTTTGTTTGCATTCGTGCTTATTGGCTTTTGAATTACTTTGAACTTTTTTACAATTTATTCATGTTATTGTACTTTTACCAAATTATTTCCTATCTGATATTTTACCTTCTATTTATGTTATATTTATTAATTTGTTGTTTGTTACTTTTTGTGTCATTATTAGTTGTACTCCTACTCCCATTTCTCACATATCTATTGTAACAACTTTACAAATAACTGATGAGATGAATTTGTTAATTTATAAGTGTTTGTGTAGAAAAATTTTTTGTTTATAAATTTTTTTTAATTAATTAAATTTAATTAATTAATTATGTTCTGTGGTGTTCCGAATTTTTTGTTAATTGTTTTAATTGTTTTAACTCCTTTTCTGTATTTTAAAATCCTCTTGCCAGTTAATAAGATTGTCTCCAATAACAATCGATAGGTGTATTTTCCTATTTGGAGGTTATCTTCCTTCTCAGTGGTGAAATTCTGGTCGTTTCTGTTCAATTAAAGTGATATTTTATACTAATTATTAAATATGAATAAATGAGATTCAATTTTATAGTAATTACTGAAGTTTATTAACAAATATTTATTTTATCGACTCTGTATCAATTTATAAATCGATTCTCAGGGTATCAATAGTGTACAATTATTTATATTCGGGTTCTTTTAACAGTTATTTTAGGTATAGTCAGAGAGAAAGGGCAAAGTATTAAAAGTATAACATTACAAAAGTATATTCACTTAAAAATTAAAATACATATATGTTATTCGAGATATAATGTTAAGTAAGATGCTTTCAAACCGTTCTGTTATATAGACTGTGTCGCTTTGGATTGTGGGAAATCAATGATGGCTGCTGCTAGTCCAGACGTAAGACGAAGTCACCTCACTGTTTTTACAACTAATAGAAGATGCTTTCCCTACGATTTTTCATTCCTGGGGCTGCGATTCTTCTTTCTTGTGTTGGTGGAGTGTTCCTTGTTAAGTTTTATCGTTCCACTTCGAAAAATGGTGTAGTGTTAAGTTAATTTCACTTTCATCAATTAGGTCGAAAATTGGACTTTCCGTTTCGTGGTGTTTAATTATTGTTTTAATCGTTTAAAATGTATTTCCACTATGTTCTGTTCTTATTTGTAGTTGGTTTAATGTTTGTTGGTGTTTGTTTCACTGTGTTAGCGTTTAAAATGTGTTTTCACAAAACTCGCGTTTTTCGTCAGACTAGGCTTAGTAAAACATGCGCCATTAATGTATCAGCAATTAGGTTAAAATTTGCTTAATAGCTCGTCAAGTGTGCTTCACGATCTCTAATAATGAACTAATTTACTTCCTTCGTCTTCGACTAAAGTCTTAGCCAAATTAATATTATTCAATCCATTGTTTCAAAATTATTTGCATCCTGTGCATGTGAGAATTTTACATTATATAACTGATTATATTTTTGTTATTATTCAAATTTATTAACTATTAAACACATAATCTTCTTCTTCAGTTCATTCTGCTTAATTTGATACCAAATAATGTAGTTTTATTAAGTTTTTGATCTAAAATGGTATTTTTACCTCATTTTGAAAATTATAAGTTTTAAAAATCACTTCCTGTCCTTTTCCAAAATTCTGCCATCTTACAAGTTATATTAATGATTGTATTAAATCTCAGATTGTAACAAAAGGTTTATCTTCCCTTAATTTCTTGTAATTAGATTAATTGGTTATGTTTTAAAATATTATACAGTAATATATGACTCCCCTATCTGAATTTTGAGTTTTTACATTTGCATTTTTAACAATAATTCTGGCTATCTTTTTACAAAATCTTTCTTAACTATATTTCCAATTACATGACTTTGTGACTGATTTACCTTATATAAATTCCTTCAGTTTAATGGTTTTTCAGTACTTATTTCATCAATTTTGAGGCTGTTTAGTTTTTTAACATTTGGCCTAGATTTCTAACAGTTTTTACGTACAAAGTTTTTTAAATAATACATGTTGGTTTATACCCTCTCTGACTTTCTTTGCTATTATGACATTAATTAACATTTTCTTATTTTAACAAAAGAACAATAAGTATATTATTTATACTTTAAATACATAACACATAATTCAAATTAACATTGGTCTTTCAAACTCAGACATTTTATACTTAAATATTTTTTGTAATACACAATAAATATATTATAAATAAAGAATGTTAGTTGATTCTGACATTTTTAAACTTGACTCTAATAACTCTACACAACTCTAATAACTTATTCTACATAAAGAAAACATAATTATCATAATCTTATACTATATTTCTTACACTAGGTTTTATTATCAGTTTTTATCTGTTTTTTGTTGGATTTTGGGGTAATGATACCTTGTCACTTCACTTTTTATATATGCCTGCTCTTGTTTTATTTTGGTCATTCCACTGAATGTTGTATAATTAAGAGGGGCAGTTATTTAAAAAACACATGTATTACCTGTTATGATAATACTTTATTTTACATTATTCATAGACACAATATAAGCACTTCAAAGTTGTAATATTTCACAATCTACTTAGTTTGTGAACTGCAATATTAACACATAAGGTTTATTCATTATAACACCAAAACTTGCACTGATCCCCTTTTCATTCTTGGATTTTATTTCTAAATAGTTTTATAGTTTCATTAAAATCAAGAAATCTATTTATAGAAGATAATGAAGGTTTGTCTTTTGGCATTATATAATTATTTCACATTGGTCCACTTTCAATTCTACTTTATACACTTTTTGGCTTACATTTATTTTACATGTGGTTTCTACATTTGATAGTTTGTTATACTTTTATTTATTATTATGTTTATTAGTTTCTTTTGGGGTTTGGGGTTTTTTATAAGAGCACTCCTTCTTGTTGTGGATGCTGTCTTGTTCTGTTTTTTTTTCATTAATTCTTTCCAATCTTCTTGTTTCTTATAAATGTATCACCTTGTATGGTGGATCTTGTCTTGTTTTGGGTTTCTTCCTTACCTACTCCTATCCTACCTGGGTATTAACTTTTTTCACATTTAGTTTTAAATTTATTTTGAAGATTCATCACTCATTGTACCATTGGTTTTAAATGAAATTTTGCTTTAATCTATGATTGTACTTCACGGTGGTTCTTAATTAATTCTTTATTTTGCTTTCTCGGATTTAAAAATGTTTTTATTTTTTTTATGATCATTTTACCATTCAGAATTATTGGCATTATCTGTCATGCTACACTATTTAACTTAAATCTATTAACAAAACATAACATATAAATAACTTGATAGTTTGTATATTGTTCAGCCATACTCTTTCTTATTACATACACTTATTATATTGTATGTCATTACTCAAAATGTTCATACTCTTCATAACATAGAAACAACTCCTTCTTATTAAAATTGAATTATTATCTTGTATGTCATTAATTAAAATGTTCATACTATTCATCTCCTTATACCTTCCTTACTTATACATAAATACAAACATATTATTGTAAACTTCTGCCTTCTGGGTTTACACTCCTTTAAACATCAAACAAACAAATTATTTTTAATTTACTTACTAACATATCAATTTTGTGAGTATTGTATTGATACCCTCTATTCTATATAGGTAAACTTTCTAGTCATTCTTTTGGTAATGGAATATGTTTTTATATTTTCTTACCCTCACACCTACGCTGTTTCTTACAGTTTAACACAATTCACTTATTTTCTTATTCACCATTTGGTTATGGTTTTGGTTTGTTACACTGGGTCATTCTTTTCCTTCAAATTATAAGTTGTTTATTTTTAATAACCACCACTTTACTGTTTATTGTTACCACTTCCTACCTATCTCTCACTCTTGGATCGGGTTTTAAAACACAGTTTTATAGTCATTTTTCCATATTTTATGTTCTACTTTTTCTCTCACTATAGAGTTATTATTAATACATACATTCTATTAACAAATGTTTTCCCTTAATTACTATTGGTAGTGTACTTTTTGTTTACATACTCTATATAATACTTGTTACTATTTTTTGCTTTATTATTTGGCTACCTTTGATTATTTTATTTGTCTTTATATGTCCTATCACTGGTGTTGGGGCTTGTTCTACCTACTCACTTACCATATCTATTGGGTTATGTTGGTTAAATCGCATTGTACTATCGTTTTTTCAAGTTTTGTTTCATTGCTTGCTACATTTCTCTTATCAGAGGTTACTTTTATTATTACCTTTATCTGTTTGATCAGGTAATTATGTTAACTACCCATTCCTTTATCTCTGACTCATCCCTTTTAATTCATAGTGTTAATCATTTAGTATTTTATTCTTATCATGTTGCTTCATAAAGGTATGTTGAAGATATGTACCCTTACAATATTTATCTTAGCATCTTGCACATTCAACAAATCAATTCCTAAAATACCATCCTATATTAATTTATTCATAATAATCATGGGGTATGCCAATTCTAGATTTTTATATGTTAGAGTTACATATGCTTGTTGTCTAACTTTTTCTTTTTTATTTGTGGCTGTGGTAATGTTAATATTATTTACGGGTAATATCGCCGTATTTTTAAAATATTTCTTATTTCGCTGTATCCATGCAGAATTTAAAATTGACATCTGACTACCTGTGCCTACTAACAGTTTTATATCACATATATTAATTCGAACAGTGACAATGGGACATTGTGTTTGTTTCTCCCCTTGCTCTACATCCTGGTCAGTGCGTAGCAGTTCGTTGCGTATATCGCTAGGGTAAATATTGTTTATAGTACAGCGCTTTTTCCGTCCGCTCTGTCATTGTGTAGATGTTGACGGCTTATTGTTCGCTTCTACTGTTCCTTGCTGCATTGAATTGTTGCCGCTTCCTTTCATTGCACTTACGGCTTTTCGTATGATTTTGGAAAACGTTTACGATTAGATGACCACACAACGCCTCCTTTATAATTTTTTCCGTCATGCAGTTCTGCTTTCATCAGCTGATTTCCTTCTCCTCGTTGTTTAGCCGTGTTCATTCGTTCGGCCTCTGTAGCTGTGCGCGTCGTTGTGTAGTGTATTGGTGGCGTATAATTCATTTTATAATTATCACGGTTTTGCGTAGCGTTTTGTATTGATGTCTTGTCATCACGGTGATAATTATAGTGGTGATTAGTGTGTTTTGGTTCGCAGTGTTGTGTGTTCTTACCTTTATTGATATTCTCCGACTGTGTCACAAGGATTAAAAATTCTTTTATGGTTTTAATCCCCTGCGTATAAACTGCTAACTGAATATCTCTCTGGAAATGGTAAGATAACTAACTTTGAAACAATTTCGTACTCTGAGAATTTAGGTTTAAGATGTTTAACGCGTTCTATTTGCGCAATTGTGTACTGTTCTATACTCTGTTTTCCGTGTACGTTACACTTTCCATATTCTAGTTGATCACGTACCTGCCGTTGAGTATGTATGTTCCAGTATCTGTTTTGAAAAACATCGCGGAATTGTTGATACGTAGTGGTGTTATCTCTAATAATAGAGGACCATTGACTGGCTGAATCTTGAAGATGTCGCGTGACGAAGTCAATCTTCTCGTCGTCATTTATCGCACTTCCAATCTTCTCTATTTCTTTCTCCATTCTCGCTAGGAATTACATACTGTTCTCCCACCTGCGAACTTTATTCTGCTCCTTTCTTCCACTTGTGTAGGAAACATCATCATTTGATTCTGTCGTCTTCTCAATTCACCTTGTAGTTGGTTCATTTCCTCTTGGATCTCCTCTTTCATAAGGGATACCTCTCCCGAACGGTCTTTCGTAGTCTCTTCAATTTTATTTTCAATAACTACAGTACACGTTTCTATTTCTCTAATTTTAATGGTATTTGCTTGTGACATATTATTAACAGTTTGAATTTTATCATCCTGTTCTCGCGTTATAGTAGTTAACTTATTATTTAAATCGTCATTTATTTGTTTATGTACTTCTTTTATATCTCTTCTCCATTCGAGAGGCAATTCTTTTTGATTATTTTCAATCCTCACTGCTTGCTCATGTAAGGCTTGTTTAAAATTATTCTCTAAATTATCAATACGTATGTTGGTGTCAACAATTTTTTCTGTTATCTCTTCTAACTTTCCGTAATTTTTATGGTGTCCTGTTTAAAATTTTCAGGCTGTTGTTCTAGTTTAGTATTAAAATTTTCAGACAGTTGTTCTAATTTATTATTTAACTTTTCGGTTTGTTCCTCAAGTTTAGCATTAAGATTTTCTGTCTGTTTTGTGCTTATCTCATCTACCCAAGCACGCATCATGGTTTGAAGTGCTTCCATGTTTAAGCTTTCTGGTGTTGCCATAATGAATATTTTGTATTTATTTATTATGTTTTAGAATATTATTCTTATGGAAACGAATTACTAATTTTATTCATTTATTTATTTTTATTATTATTATTAATTATTACTTTTCTTATTACCATTACACCTTTACAATGATATTATTTCGTTGAGCGCCAGTTGTGTCTTAATACACAACAATTAACATAACATACAATTAATGTTTAATATAAATAATTATCACATATAATATATATATTTTTTTATTTAACACACATATTTTTTTTAGAGCAACCATTTAGCTACAAAAAAAATTTTAAATAGTCAAGTGGTCGGGATCATGTTCTTGGGCAACAATTACAACAATACAAACAGATAGATTTATTTAAATTTAACTTGTGTAGCCTCATGCCTTTGGGAGACAATTATTTATACAATGCAAGTTAACCAATTTAAATGCATTTAAATATTGTGTATTGAATTCATGGATGTAATCGTAATAAGAAGATGATACGTTATTTAAGTTTAAAATCGTTCCATTATTTATTTATTTAAACAACATCTCTCATATTGGATATTAAACAATGACTCATTATTAAATCGTTTGTACGAAGTTTTCGTACATAACTTATTGCTAACAAATTACATACATAAGTTATATACAACTCTTATTATCTAATTGTAATTACTTTAAAATGTTTATTTTGCTCTCGGCCTACTCATGGTGTGTTCATATTTTTGCAATTGCTGATTCATTAGCTTCAAAATTGAATTTACTTCTATTCAAACTTCTTTTATATTACTTTGTTTTACTTTCTACTGCATATGCATTTTTTTCTTTATCATCAAAGATTTTACTAATTACGTTAATTCAAAAATTACTTATTTCTCTTATCATTTACGTTACTAATTACTAAATTTGATACAGGAAATATTATTCTAATTTTTACTGCTTTTACATTTATGTATCATTTATTTATTTTAATATTGGTTGAATGTCTTCCATTCAAACTTTAATTAGCGTCTTTCAACTGTCTGTAATTAAATGTTTTTTTATCACCTCGTTTGACATGGTTATTCATCTGTACGTCCTCAGTGTCCTTCTGGTCGTGTTCTCTGCATGTGCTTCTGGTTAATAATCGTCTTGTCTCACGTCATATGCTGCCGGTGTGTCCATAGACCTCATCGTATGTATTTGCAGCTCTGGCTGTATAGGTAGTTGGTCCTGTGACTCTTACGATAAAATTGTGAATTGGTGTCGTCGACTGACATAGCCTCCTGCAGCAATGGTTGAATCGAGAAGAAGAAACTTTATTAGCGCGACCTGGTATTTATAGTCAGGTCGTGCAAAAATTCCTCTCTGAACACTTTTCAACTTGTCAGATTCTGCCGAGGCGTCACTCCCCCCACTCTGGTTCAATTCATTATTTTCGCCTATTTTCGCTAATTACGAATTTTGTTTCACCTCACTTGATGCCTAATCGGTCACTAATTTTTATGTGATTACTTCTTTATGGTATCCACAAAAAGAGTTATTCATTTTTTACGTATAGTAATTGGACTTTTCGTCACCTCTGTATGGACTTCTAACATTTTATTTATCTATAATTTCTACACACTTTGGTGTCTTTTGTTTTATCCTATCGTACATAGTTTTCTTATAATTAACAATAAACATATAACTATTCTACTTGAAAAGGGTTGGTTACATTTCAGGAACGGACAGGTTTCACACACACACTAACAAAATACGCGCGTACACAACGCTAGCGACAGCTGTGTCGAAACTGCATGTCCATGCATGTGTTCTGTACTGCCTATTTTTACTACGATTCAGCTTATGCAATCTGAATCATGCTTATTAGTTCATATTTATTCATTTTTATTATTTATTTTATTTATTTGGGCAATGCACAATTTCGTTACTGTTTGTACTGTTGCAATATACATGCTGTTAACCCTCACTTTTTTAATTTTAACGTTGTCTTTAAAGTATATATATTCCACATAAAGGTATTATTAAGCTTACAAGACAAACTGTAAGCCTATTTGATGTATTTTTTTAATTGATTTTAATTAGATTGTTTGTCTGTGTGTGATTCATTTCACATGTCCAACTGTCGCATTTCCTATTTTGTCAGTGATATTTTTTTTCTAAGAATATTATTTCTCATGCGGTATACCTTGGAAATCCTTCACAAACAATACACCTCTATTGCCTTCAACTTTTTTTTTAATTATCTTTGTAAGGTGCCAGTGTTGGAGCCACATGAATATCGTGTAACTTGTTTAATAGAAGGGGGTAAACAATGCTTACTTGCCCATGTGGGAGTCCCCAGATATCAGTCTACCCACTAAAAAGTTCCTACTTAAACACGGACTGTAATCATGGTAAACTCTGAGAAGAAAGCTTAGGTCTCACCAGAACTTTGGTTGGAAAGGATTTTCAAGAATGATGTGTAGACTACCAGGGGCGGATTAAACATTAGCCTGACTAGGCTGTAGCCTAGGCCGCGACACTTTGGGGGGCGCAAAATTTTAGCTAAAAAATAATAAAATATTACAGCTAAATGTAAAATTGGTAATAAATTACAAGGATAAAAATTTGAGTTCATTTTGAACACAGGCGCCTGTTTGTAAGATATTATGGTAAATCTGTACATAAATAATAGAAGTGCTTTCCAAACTGTTTTCTTCGGTTATAAGTCATCGGTGGCCGGCGCTCATAGAACTATGCCGCCTCCCAACTTTCGTCGAATTGCCGACCACGTTATCTATTCCATCCACCTCCACCCCACCCCTTCAACTTCTCCTCCATCCCTTTTCATTGCAGACAAGTTCGGTATTGCTCATATTTGCGCATTCAGAACAAACATTTTGGTTATGGTTATGTCGTAATCACGGTCTTATATACAGGTCTGGAAATTCTCGGGGGGGGGGGTCGCTTATGAAGTTTAAAAATGTTTTTATTTATTATCCGCTGCAGGGCGCGTCTATGTAGAAGGCTTTTGTAGTGCGCATGCGTTAGGTATATCAACAAACGAGTGTAACAAAGACAAATTTTCGCCAGGATAAACTGACCAGTGTATCCCTCTTGTTCACTGAAAGTGACTTTCTGCAAGGACTTGATTTCAGTGAGGTGATTAAAACGTTTGCTCAATCTAAAGCGAGAAAAAAGAATCTAGCTTGAACTCTACACGAGTCTTAACAAATCCACAAGATATTTAACTGATTGTTTTCTTTGTGTAAATGATGTTAAATGTACCCTTAATAAATCTGTTATAATTCTGTAACTACTTAGTTAATTTTTTCCTTATAAAAGCCATGCAAACTACGAATGGTTGAAGGTGTAACTCTGAAACAATCTCTGAAAAATAGCATCAGTTTTAAATTCTTGAGACTATTTCTAAAAACAGTAAGATATTTGAAATATTCCTAAGAAATGTATTGTAGGGTGTCTAAAGCTTCATTCATCCCCTTGGAAATAAACGTAAGAGTAGCCTATGGGAGGTAAGGGGGGCGCTAAAATATAATTAGCCTACGGCGCCAAGATATCTTAATCCAGCCCTGTGTAGACATCTCACCTTAATCCCATTCGCTCTACTAGGGACTTCTTTGTAGCCTTTGAATGCTGCAGCTCCTTGACCACAAATGCATCAAAATCGCACACTGCATTCCATACGTTTTTGCTAGAATGAGTCCCACAATACTCTCGGGTCTTAATGATTTTGTATTTACATGCGTTCGTGTGCGTGTGTGTTCAATATCTACAAATATGTGTATTGTTCTACAGTTAAAAGAGCTAGATAATTTAAGCATTTGTGTGATCGTTAACAACGTATTATATTGTATACAGTGGTCGTTCACTACTACCCTTAAATGTTTAATAAATAAAAATATACTAGAAGACTATTATTTTTTGGACATTTATATATCATGAACGACAATATGTTAATAAAGCAGATCTTTAAATATCTGTGCGGGAAGAAGTTATCAAGTTGGATTAAAGAAGTCCAAAAGGATTTAGAAAAAAATAATATACACGCAGAAGAAGCAATTGAAAGAGAAGTTTTTCGGGCAGAAGTGTTAAAAATGGAAGGAGTCCAAGGTAGGAAAGAGAAAAACGCAGGTTCAAAGTGGACTGAATACAGGAAAAAGAGACACAGAGAAAAGATAAACGAATATTGGAGAAAAAGGAAAGAACAAAGAATAAAGAATTGAAATTGGCATGTGGTCCTTAGATGGCCGGTACAAAAAAAAAGATATATACTAGTATGCTCCCTGAGCTGCAGAAATCGCTGACTATTTTGAATGGATTTTCAAATTTCCAAATTTCCAAAAGTTAACGCTACATTCAGATGTTAATTAAAATCTATTTAAGTTAATACCCCCCCCCCAACATGAATTTTTGCGATTTTATCAAAATTTTCACCCACGTTTTGGGCCCTGACGTCCAAACATTTTGAAATTTTCTAAAACGAACACTATGTTAAGATTGTGGTTTAAATTCACTTCAATTTGTTACTCCACACATGGGATTTTTCGATTTTTTCCACTATTTTTGACCCTTTACATTTTTGCCTCCCGCTCTCTATTTTGGGGGCATCACTCTAAAAACAATAGGTTTCTGTAGGGTAAATGTATGGATACGCATGCTAACTTTTACGAAATCGGTTGGTTTGTTCAAAAGTTGTCATGAGACATACTCCAAATAGACGGATAGATAGACAAATGCCAAACGGTCGAGTCAAAACTGAGAACTCGGTTTTCTCGTCTGATTAAAACAAAGATACAACAAAAAATTAAATACGCGGTAGTAGGAAACAATACCTAAATTATTAAAAAAAACCCAGTCGCTCGTTTCACAACGACTCCGTGTATTTGACGTGTTGCGATTTACTGCGCTGTGAACGCTGTTTAGAAATTTAGTGGTGAGATGTCTCTGCGGTTTTGTTTTTCCGGTTTCAAAATTTTATAAACAAAAACGTCATGAGTACTCAGTATTTCCGATTCTACAAGGGAAAGAACGTTTATGTAATAACTAGCAAAATACCCGTGCTTCGCTACGGAGTTTCACGTTGTACGTAATTGTACAATTATTGCTCGCTTAATAGTATAGGATTAGATAGATTGTACAAATTCTCAACTCTTAGTTTGTTTATTTACATTCATAGGAACAGCTATTTATTATTTATTTCTATTATTACTATTTATTATATAACTTATTAGATCGTATCGAAAAAACACCTATCCTATTTTGGTTCTCCCGTTGCGTAAAATATTTGTGCAAGTTTGGTTGAAATCGGTCCAGTGGTTTAGGAGGAGATGTGGAAGACCCCAAAGGACCCCATCGAAGAAAACACCTATCCTATGTTGGTTCTCCCGTTGCGTAAAATATTTGTGCCAAGTTTGGTTGAAATCGGCCCAGTGGTTTAGGAGGAGATGTGGGAGACCCCGAAGAACCCCCCAAAGGACCCCATCGAAATAAACACCTATCCTATGTTGGTTCTCCCGTCGCGTAAAATATTTGTGCCAAGTTTGGTTGAAATCGGTCCAGTGGTTTAGGAGGAGATGTGAAAGACCCCCTCATAGGACCCCATCGAAAAAAACACCTATCCTATGTTGGTTCTCCCGTTGCGTAAAATATTTGTGCCAAGTTTGGTTGAAATCGGTCCAGTGGTTTAGGAGGAGATGTGGAACATACATACATAGATACATACATACAATGGGGGGGGTTTGCCCCTTAGGATTTACGTTGTTAGTGTACATTAAAAGGGTGTATTTATTGGAAGTACAGAAATTAGTTTACATTTATCGCACATAATTACGGTACAGAGACGATTTTGGGAGGTTGTGGCTACGTTTAACAATATAACTTAAAACTTAATATTGTTTTCTCACTGCTAGAAAACAATTTTTTAAGGCGCGCGTTGAGACACAACCATCTGCAACAGCCCGCTCGCGCGTTCTGAGCCCGCGCGACAGGCAACCTTTGTTATATTAAGTCGGAGGAGGAAGTTGGAGGGGGAAGCGGTGAGAGGCGCCTTTCAGTCCGACGACGGCAGCGGCGTGCGCGTGGGGCACGTGTTGCTCGACTTTTTTCTTTTCTTTTTTGTTTTTTCCAAAATAAATGTAGCCTAAGTTACTCCTTATAACATCAGCTATCTGCCAGTGAAAGCCCGTCAAAATCGGTCCAGCCGTTTCGGAGATTAGCCGGAACAAACAGATAGACAGACAGACAAAAATTTTTTAAATTGTTTTTTTGTTATAAGTACCTTATATACTTTCATATGCATTTAGTAAAAAGCTGTTATTTTGACATTACAAACAGACACTTCAATTTTATTTATTTGTATAGATATATTATCTCGCAAGTCAGATGTTTTATTTCATGAACATAGGTTCTTTCACTGCACCTGAAACCATGGACGCGTGCAAAATTCAAAAGTTAACCTCCGGTAGGCCTATACACAAACTGGTTACATAGCAACACGGCGCATGCACTTAGCAAACAATATCCGGTACTGTACCTTTATTTTTGGTATTTCGATTATGCGATTTTTTGGCTTCGACATGTAGTGAATATCGCACATAATTTTATGTAGGTGAAAGAATTATAGAAGTTTTAATTTCGTATGTTGCAAAGTACTTGGCTGGCGATTTTGGTTTTGTTTGTCATTTTTTTTAATGGAAATTGTTTGTAGCAGTAATATATATGTGACGCCAAAAGTTGGTGTTGTTAGGTTAACATGAAAACTAATATTTCACGTGGAAATCAATACGTCTGTAATGTAAAACTCGTTTTTTTGCGAACACCACGAAAAAATACAACTCGAAGTAAGGCGGGGTGGCCCAAGGGCCATCCCTTCTTATTATCATACATGTGTGACAGATCTAGGTTTTTCAGTAGAACTCGTTTTCCAGTAGTACATACTCGTTTTTTTTTACTGTTACTCGTTCTGTGAATAGATCACTGAAAAGCCGCCAAACACGAAAGTAAGGCGATTGCTATCTTGCCTATTACTATACATGCCACTTTTTGTGGCAGAACTCATCTTTTCGGTAATACTCATCTATTTGGTTTTGTGGCTAACCAAAAAGAAACGTTCATTATGTGTTCATAATATACACATAATATGTGTATATATTGTGCGACAGTACAAATAAGTGATGTACTGAGCATGAAATATAAAAATTTAAATTTACTTAATAAACTGTAAATAATTAATAATATATTAGAATTAAGCATGTTATGGATTGCAAGCTTGACTCAGACAAAAATATGAACAGGTGTTTCGACCTGAGTCAACGTGCACACACACACAAATGTAACTGAAAGTGTGTACACCAGTATTTTGCTAGTGTGTGTGAACGCAGGTCTCTGCAGGCAAGTTTGCCACCCCAGTATGAATAATTGCACAATGTCTGTTTTCCGTAATTATTCATAAACTAGAATTAAGAATTAAAATCCAAAAGCACCATAAAATGTAAATAAATTTAATAAATACTGTGTGCGAAAACTACGCGAAAGTGACACGCCGTACAAGTGCAATAGTGAAATAACTGTGTACAAATCAAAAGGGTTAAGTTGCAATGTTCAAAATTACAATGAACATGTGTTGTAAAATTAGTTATAAGATAAGTATAAAAAAATACTTACAGGACTCTGCAATTCGCAGAAATATAAAAAATAGTGAATTTGACAAAGAGTGGGGGAACTGACGCCAAAGACAGTTTCTAACATGTCGATTTTGTATCACTGAAGGGTGTCGACCAAGACATGGGTATAAATAGGACACGCAAGCTTCAGTGGTTCTCTTTCTTGAATCATCCACGATGCAGCGGGAGCTTATGCCCGTCAGCACGGGATATTTATTAATATTTTTATAAACAGTTTAAATTGCCAGTTATGTACAAATACGTAACCAAGCTATAAGACAAACATTGTAATTAATAACAGCATTACTGAAGAAGTTCCATAGCGATACGACGCTGGACAAGAGAAGAAGTTCTATAGCGATACGACGCTGGACAAGAGAAGAAGTTCTATAGCGATACGACGCTGGACTAGAGAAGAAGTTCCATAGCGATACGACGCTGGACAAGAAAAGCAGTTCCATAGCGATACGACGCTGGACAAGAGGAGAGGACGAGAGAGAAGAGAGACAGCCGACGCTGGAGGCGAGACGAAGACGAACACCGATGGAACAAAAAATGATCGAGTATGATTGACGACAATAAGGTGATAGACAACTTATTCATATCTTAATCATACACAGTATACAAAGACAGTTAAAGACATTAATATTTTATTTAAAAATAAGAGTAATATATCTTGTATAGTAGAGTTAAAAATCATAGATGTTTTAGAAATACGATTAACGTAACAAGAGCTCAAATTAATATGATATAAAATGATTACAAAGAATATAAATAAAAACCATTAGTATTTGAGAAAACAGTACTGAGAAGTAATAACTATTAATCTTTTGAGTACGTACCATATATAGAAAAAAGATTTAAAAATTGATTTTGAAACATATTAATAGACTGAGTAGTCTAAAAATGAGATTTTTCTTTTATATACTATTTAGTAGCATAGAATGTTTAGTTAGTAAGGATGTATATATCTTAAGCCTTACGGCATTATAACAAATAATAACTAATGTTTTTTAAATCGAAGTCAGTGCCATGTGCACATATTTTTTTTTTATAGTATCAAATAAATTTTAATTACTGTTTCAAGTTCCGTAGAGTTCTTATTGCAGATACACCTGACCCCCTATTTAAATGTTATATGTTTAAAGAATTTGTCAATCTTGAACGTGAGACCGTTCACACCTATTTATGTATATGTAACGTTGTTTAAATTTGGTGCTCCAAGATCGAGGGACTCCACAAATTTAAATTAAATTAAATTTGCCAAATTGTCACGTTATAATTGTCATTCCTTAATACATTGTGTTTTTTGTTTTTTCCATTAAGCATAAATATTTGTATTTTTTAGTTTACATTGGTTGCTGTAGTTTATTGATTTGTCAATTTAAAAACGTTAGGTTCTTTATTTTAAGTGTTTATCTGTTGTAAGCATTGTATACTGTCGATGTTTTTTCCCAACCATGGCTTTTATTTATTTCAATAGTAAACCAGAAAACTCAAAACCATTATTACCTAATCTCGCAAATGAAAACAACACGTATTTTCGCTTTACATTAAGAAATAGCACAATTTACAGTTAGTACACTTCTTTTCCACATCGTAATATACCGACACAATCGCATATAAAAAAACATCGACAATGTACCGCGGGTACGGATAAAGGTACAGTTCCCAATATTCTGTTGTCTTGCTATACGCAGATCCATACTGTTAATTTATATTTGATCGAGTGACCAAATGAACACGGAATGTGCCTCTCCCTCCAGCTTCAAGGTGCATGGTGGTATTCGGTGAAACGTTCCATCATCTGCTGGGTACGTTCAGAACTATGCCCCAAACTGTCGGACCAGACTCTCGGTCGCGAAACTGTCCGAACGCTGGAACCGTGGACCCGATGTGATTGACGATTCACATCACTCTCGACTATCACCGTCGTATCAGAGATAGTACGAGGCGCCGATTAATTGATTACGAAAAGTAGTAGTAACTTCTATTTTTCGTATTTCTTTATCAGTCAATCGGAGGTTTATTTTTGAAGAACTCTCTTATTTCAGGGAGTTCAACAAAAAGCGGAGGGGATAAATATTATGATCACCCTCTCCTAACATCAGGGGCGAACCTTGGATTTATATTCGGGGGGGGAGGGTTTCAACCACATAATAAAAAAATATCGTTTTCTTAGAGTATTGATTTTTCATATTATAGTGAAAATCGTACCATCAAATTAAAACTAATGGAAAAGTAATAGTTGTAATTCACTAATTTCATTAAGATCAATTGAAAACATATACCAGACAGGCTTCTAGTTTGTCTTGGAAGCCTAATAATACTTTTCTGTGGAATATAACTACTTTAAAGAGAAAGTTAAAATTGAGAAAATGAGGGTTAACACATACTGTACAAGAACACGAAAAATTGTAAACAAACATGTGTTCGATTTTACAGTATTTTGTTTCTTGGAACTAGGTATTACAACAAACCATATCGAATTATGAAAAATAATGTTAAGCAATTAAAACTCATTCACACTAAGTGGTTTTTGATTGAAGTTATCAACATGTAAAATGTAATTAAAATAAAAAAGATATGTTCCTATTTATCATCACTTAAAAATATCAAAATTTTTAGAAAGTTATTCCTGACAACAGTTTTTACAGGAGAAATTCAAGTTTTTGAGTAAATTGAAAATACTAACGGAATTACTTACGTCGTCGTGGTCGGGTTCTATCTTCTTATTCTGAAATAAAATTCTTTATTTCAATTTTATTTTTTTAATAAAAGACAGCTCACATCAATTAGGGAAAAATATCATTATTTATTTTCATAAGTTACTGCCTTCGTTGCTCTAATGTTTGTTTGGTACACTGCACAAGTCGATTCTTAATCTCAGTTTGATTCAGAGTTACACTTTCGATAGTTACATAAACTCCTGGATTCTTTTGACTGTTATTAAAAAGTACGAAATGCACACTAAGAAGTACAACATACTACAATTAAAATAATTCTTACTTACTAATAACAATAAAATTAAAATCAAGAAAATACAATGAAATAGTTGTTTGGTCTGATGTGAGAACACGATAGTTAGTGTCGACTCAGCGTTGGTTTCAGTTGGCTGTGCCAAGATGACGGACTGACGCTTAGAAACGATAGAGTTGATTTACCTCCCAACTATTTAAAACAAGTTTTTAAAATAAAATAAGTCAAATAAATTGTTTACTGGTGTTGGATTGGTCTTTTCACTTTGGTTCTGAAGAATAAGTGTTACTGTGATTTAGTTCTGGTGTTGTATAATTATTACTATTGTTAGTATATAAGGTTCGGTCTCACCACATTTGTAGATCACTTTTATTTATTTTTAGATATTATTTTCTTCTTTCTTCTTGTTTTATTATTATATTATTATTTCTTGATTCTAGTTTGACACTGTTAATTATTTTACTTTCACTCTTCTTCTGACTTGGACTTGACTCTATCATATACGTTTTACACAGAGTAGCATAGACTAGTTCTTTATACTTTCGAGTCTAACAATCAAGTGAAGAAATTTCCTTATACCTTCAACGGGCATGACCAAATTTCAAAATTTTTCATTCGTCAAAATTGTCGAGTTAAGAGGTCACATGACCTTAATTATTTAAGATGCAAAATTTTACATTTTCTAGCTACAATTTCTCCCTGTATATTACATAATAAATCTCAAATTGGTTTAGAGTACAATATTTCTTATAACAAGACAAACATTTAGACACTTCACATGGCATAGGTGTGTGTCCTAATAATTAATTTAACATTTTATAAAATTTCATCTTATAAGCCATTCCATGTAGCTTTTGACATTTCAAATCACATTAAAATTCCATTAATTAATTAAAATGTTGCTTCTGACACTTAAATAAAGCATACATTAATATTTATACCATGTTTTACTATTGATTGCAGTGCTGTGATGGTTTAATAGTTGGATTTACAATAATTTCTATTTTGATATTGGCCAATTAATTGGTATTTCTCTATAGTACAAAGTTTCAATTTAAAATTACTGTATGACGTTGTGGCTTGATACACTATTATTATTACATGCATTGAATTATCCATTATGTAATTATTATCCATTGAATTGATTCTGACAAGGAGAAGAACAGCATTGACATAAAACAAACATATTACGGTCAAGCCATTAAGGTCAAACTCAAACCAACTGTAAACAATAAAACTTTCTTTTAATAACTTCTTAATATCTAATAGTATAGTTGGTCAATTTATTATGATCTATTATTAAGTATTATTGACACCTGGTCAATTTAAACAATCTAATTCTTATTACCCTAAATAAGGTTTAACGCATTAATTTAAACAACACCAATGATTGTATTATTCCCTTCAGTTAACATTAAAAATAAAATAGGGAACTATTTTATACAATCAAAGTTATTTAGTTAACATTAAAATAAATTAAATTAACAACCTAAATCACCTTTTGGTTCTTTATAGGTTGAAGTCTTTTGGCAAATTGGTAATACACAGGTATATGGCGTATCAGCGGGGTTCGGGCGATTACTCAGTGCGTTTCAAGTGGCTATTAGTGACAAGTGATTATAGTGCGGGACTCTATTAGGTGACATTATTATTGCGGGTGGACAAATTTTATTTGAATTATTGTACGAGTATAATCTTGTTGAATAACTTGTTGATTACAAATTATTAATTGTGATAATTAAAGCTGGTGATCAGTGATGTCATTGGTGTCTTGTATTTTTGTTTTCCACTGTACCATACGACGAACAGTTAGACCGTCGTAACACTATATACATTAGAAATATTTGATAGTTGGCAATTTAAAAGAGTCTTTAACTGTTTTATAGTTTATAAAGAGTTTTATAATTTCAGTTTGTTGGATTTTCGGTGGGTTAAGTTGGATCGGTCCGGACGATTTCGCGGGCCTGCCGCTGTTTTCACAACGGCTGTGTTCTCTTAAGCTGGGATGTCGATCTCAGGGTTTCCTCATAGGCGTTGTGTCCGTACAAGTTGCTCCTGATCCCAGTCCTCGTTGACAGCCATCGGTCGTTGAAGATCTCGAACGCCGTGGTCTAATTCAGCCGATCCCTGAACGATACACTCCGAGTTTCCAGACTATTAGGGACTGCCATATGAAAGAGTGCTATATGAAAGACTACGTAACTCACGGCTCACCCACAAGTATAGAGGAGGCTGTAACATACCCTGCTTGGGTTACTTTTCTTCTTCTTCTTCTTCTTCTTCTTCTTCTTCTTCTTCTTCTTCTTCTTCTTCTTCTTCTTCTTCTTCTTCTTCTTCTTCTAGTTGGCAAACTGCAAGTTGGTTTGTATCATTTCTCCACACCGATCTTCTCTGTGCTTTCCGTTTCATCTCCTCACAGCAACTACAACTTACATCACCTGTTTCACAAATGGAGTCTTGGTCTTGTTTTTCCTCTTTTCTCTTCAATGTAACCGTCTATTATTGTTTTTATCAAACTCTTGTGACACATAATTTGGCTAATAAGTTTAACCCTTCGGTTCACAATATTTTGCAAAAACTTTTAATTCTAGTCGTAATCTCATCATTACTAACCTTGTCGATCCATCTTAGTTTCAGTAACTTCCTAAAAGACCACATGGTTTACTTTTATTGCACCTTAATTGATCACCTGAGAAATTCTTTCTGCTCTTAAAATTCTTAAAAACTGTTATTATTGTTATTGTTACTAATATTTGCTGGTGCTTTGTATTATATTGTTACGACGGTCTACCGATCGTCGTAGGTACAGTGGAAAACAAAATACAAGACACCAATTAGGTCACTAATCACCAGCTTTAATTGTCACAATTAAACAGTTTATAATTAACTCGAACAATATTTCCAATCAGATTTGTACACATGCAATAACAATGCCTATTAATAGAGTTTCACACAATTATTAACACAATACTACTTCACTTCGACAACACTCAATCCGCACTAGCGAAAATCGCTCACGTAACTGAACTGACAATCCGGCTGCTATGGCTTTATATAGGCCCCGCAGAGGTGCGGTACAGCTTTGCCTCCTTACTGCACGCCAGCGGCTAAATGCCTATAAGTGTTCCTGGAACTCACTAGAACCACCTACGTGAATGACGCAACACAAGCCACTCGACGGGGGGAGTGGAGAATGTTCTGGATTGTTCAGTACGCTTCTCATAACAATATATTAATTACTCTACTGTGAATTTATGTTCTTTCTCTTCTTGTAAGTTTGTTCTTTTCTGTCTGCTTGTAGGAAATTAATCACTTGTATGTTATGTATGGCACTTCGAAGGTATCAATGACCGCTATATCCACGCTGGCACTGACTCTTTATTTAACATTCTAAAAAAGCCCACGACATTTAACGTCCGTTGCAACGCATGTTTAACATGGGGACAACAGACGGGCGTTGGATTTCATCTGCCAATCACTGTTATTCACTCCGAAAGATCTGTTACCTTGTTACAAGAAATTCGTGAAATATGGAGCATTTGTGAAACATTAAATAATTAAATGTAATTTGTAGCAACGTACCATAAAACAACCAATTTTTGTTGCTCCTCTGATTGTGTAACAAATAATCGCTTAGAAACCTGCAGCCTGGCATTGCTTTTCTTGAATTTGTTGTTCTTATAACCATTGTCCCACAAATCCGGATGTTACTGAACAGCATTTATAAGTTATTCAATATCCAAACTTTTTGCAAATCGGCAAAAAACCACAGTACGACAGACAAGTAACGTCCTCTGACTGAGCGATCGTGTGGTCCCCCCTATACAAAGCAGTGATGTACGTCGACATGTCTCCAAGTCCAAGTTGGCGGAGCAACAGCTTGTCATGCTCCGGTGGTCGCAGTGTCCGGGCGAACCCGATGACTGCATGTTGCCTGCTTGTTACCATGACTAGCGATCTCGCGCTATTCAAGGTTTAACGATAATTATGCTAATTTATGCAAAATTTAATTATTCAATTAAATTATAAAATGTGACTAGTTAATCTGATTATGCAAATATTATTAATCAATCTAATCACTGAATGTATCCATTACTAATTAGCATAAATAATGAGACTCTATATTTCGTTGTTATTAAAATAATATAAGAAAATTTATCAAACAAATCAATTGACGTTAATGTCTTTTGATGTTAAGGTTTGGAACAATAATGAACGCATAAAATATATATATAACAAATAGAATGCTTGTTTATTACACATTACTCAAGTTAACTTCCGAAACAGATATATAAATCATTACCTGAAAATACATTCAGAAACATATAAAACATAATTCACAATATAAATCTGTCTTCGTTGATGGCTGAAAACATAACATACAACATGACATAGACATAAATACACCAAACATAGACAAATCAAATATTATTCACCCTAAACTAATGCGTTCATTATGTGTCTCAGATGAGTAGCTTTTATATTCATAATATATTTTAACAGTATCTTTACTAAATGATTATACAATTTGGTTCTTGGAAAAGAGACAGAGCAGCAGTATTATTACAATATTAAAACCATGAAGACTTAACTTGACATTTTAGAATATCCAATAATCCATCGGTGAAATTTCCTGCTTACTGGTGACTCCATGTGTGCTCGCTCCGTTGATTGGATGTTTTCACTATCACTTTGAAACTTGCGATGAGAATTCACTCGCGGCGTACATGATGTGGTGTTGATGTAACCCGTCTTTACTAACAGTTTATAGAGTTCTGTGTATTGTAGATACAACCATCATTAGTGGGTTGTGTTCAAATAAAATGTCTATTACCAAGATGCTTCATCTAACTGTTCATGTTCTACTTAGCTTGGTCGTGAATGTGCGTTATGTTATACACTTGTGTTTATGAATATTGAGTTCTCTTATCGTCCATGAGTCTGCACAACTAATAACTAATAATTAAGTCTGAATCAAGTTAAGTTTATGATACGAATCACAATGTCCGAAGTTGATACACAAAAGTTCTATTATTGAGATGCAACTTCACTTGTTAAAAGTTTCTAAGTTCCATAATGTCGAATAATGAATAATACTTTAAAGTTTATAGTACTGAACTCGAAAGTATAACGATACTTAGATAACTTCCCACGTTCAAAAGTTAAAGTAACTAAGTAAATAAACTGCGCAATACTGAGATAAAATTTTATAAGACTGAGGTAAAATTGTGTAGAACTGAGTTAATAAAACTGAGCACCAAATTTTTATGCGACTGAGAGCCTCGTGTACTCTGCAAACGGTTTTCATCAAACGTTTTCTACCACAATGCAATCTTTTGCCTTCCATGCCTTCGGTTGATCCCGATAGGTTCCAGACTTACCCTCTCCTGGGTCACATGTTCCTTCCACTTTGATGATCTTTGGTTTTCGACTGTCTGATTTGCTGCCCTGGTTGTCACCATGACAACAGTCCTCTCCACTTACTTCTTCGGAAGATGCTAACCTCTGGTTGGCTGTTGAACATCCCCTGAAGTACACAGCTAAGGACATCGCACTCTTTCTAAGAATATAAAGTAATTGTTCGCCGCTAAGAATCCGTTGCGTCCTGTTCATTTTTCAACTTCCACCCCGTTTTTTCTACCAATTAATAACTTCTCGCTCGCTGTCACTCTGAGTTGCCTCCACGATTTCTCGTCGTAAATATAAGTTGTCACTCTGGCGTTGTTTTCATGCTGTGCGACATAGTCGTATGCATGCACTGGGTATTCGCTGTATTGTCTCTGTACTATCGAGACTTTCTAAATCCTTTGTCAGTGAGTATCCAGTATCCCTTTTCTTACGTTCTCACGTGTTGGCTTAACCCTACAGCGTCCCCTCGTTACAATTTTGCGTACTTGTGTCACTGGACTCTGCTCATTGTTCGGTTTGTTATGATGTCGTAAATTTGAGTTGAGTTTGGTCTGTCAAAGTCGATCCCAATTTCCTTTGTTGCGTTAAGTCAAACGTTGTCTTATTGTCTCGTAGCTGGCGTCGGGTTGACGTGTTCTTAATTGCCCTTATTTATTGCTCTGGTTTGGGTTGGTGACCTGACTGTGTGAGAATACACTGCTCGATCAGAAAATTTATAAATTTGAAAATTATTGATCGCTATAGCGTCCCTAAATTGGATTGGACGTTGGGTCCGCAAGAGACAATCTGATCAAATTTCCGCGCCCTGTCTTCTTCGTGGACGTCTTCTTTGGGAACAGCCATGGTTGGGTGTCCTACTTTCTTTTGTATGGCGTGTATTGATAGGTATTCCCTATCTTTTGGTCTTAATTGGGTACAGGAATTTATTGCTACACATCTGAGCAAGAATGAACGTATTTTACATAATATACGTGTGTGAATGAATTGTACAACAGTGTTTCATGACAATAAATGAAGATATACAATAAATACTTATGTCTAATCATTAGACACTTTGTTTTTGGTCTCTTATGCTATATACATATAATATAATGAATGAGATGGCGATCTGCTAACATCAAACTCAATTAATCAAATATTATGTTAATCACACTACGATAAACAATATCCTTAATTCATTTCAAATTTCCCACAGACTACAATTGCTAAACAAAAAAAAACATACATAGAATTATTATTAATCATCATTATATGTCAACTTGCACTCCATATTATTATCGTTCATATTAATTAATAAGAGATATACACAATCTATGAACAACTAAGAATTCATTTTATCCTACTGTAATGTAAATTGTCAACATAGTTCTATAAAATTTTCAAATGATAAACTTCACACTTGAATTGTTGATTCTATGTTACTCGCTTATTCTACGTGTCCATTCACATGTTCACTTTATCTTCAGCAATTTATTGCTGAATATTTAATCAAAGTTCTGCACTGTAAGTGTCTTTTCATTTACGGCACGTGTTATCAAGATGCTTTATTGACATTGGTTACTTGATATTTGACTAGTGTTTTTTAATTATATATATATCATGATCTAAAGAATTACATGAATCTTAAATCATACATGATATTATGTTACACGTTTTTACTCTTTAGTTAGTTGGACTGGCTTCGCGGGACAATCACCTAATACATGTGCTTCCCCTCAGCCATCTAACTGTCAACATTACTTCCACATTCCTGCGTAACTTGTACTTCTTCCGCTAGCTCATAGTACTTCTTAATTTGTCGAATATTAAATTTTCCTCGCACCTTACTGTTGTCGTCGCAGTCAACAAGCTCATACGTGGCGTCTCCGAGGATTCGGTTAATTCTATACGGTCCGGAAAAAAGTTTAAAGAATTTATCAATCTTCTTCAGTGTAACGTCAGATTGATAATAAGTTCTTATCAATACTTTGTCGCCAATTGCGAATTTCGTAATCTTCTTGCTTTAATTGCTGCGTTTTGCATGTTTTTCTCTCTTATCTTTAATTTTTACAAATATATTGCTATTAATTTTTCCTTTAATATCAATAACTTCTTTATCTAAGCATTTTTCCCATGCTCGAGTTGGCTTTTTACCTAGGTTTGCTTCATGAGGAGTTATTTCGATTGTCTCATGATACACTTCGTTTATGCATGCCTCAATTGTTCTCACGTACTGTGACCACTTGGTGTGTTGATCATGTACGAAGATCCGAAATAGATTGCCAAGCTGTCGGTTGATCCTTTCGGGTAGGTTGGCACAAGGATTCCGTATCGCTGTATATTTTGGCTGTATATTTAATTCTTTTAGTCCATTGACCCATTTCTTTGAAGTGAATTGAGTCCCGTTATCGGTCAGAATAGCCTTCGGTGACCCAAATTCCTCGCAGTAAGTCTTCAACCTTCGTAATGTCGTGGTAGTAGTTGCTCTCCGCAGCGTAAACAACTTGACATATTTTGTGAAGTTGTCCACTATCACAAGTAAATATTTGACACCTCCTGCTCCCGTCGGTAAGGGCCCATAGTAATCTGCGCTGATAAGATCTCCTTTCGCCGCAGGTACTACAGCTCTAGTCCCTCCAAATAACATTTTGTTATTAGTGTCTTTGCACTTCTGGCAAGTGTCACACGTTCGAATGTAAGCCTTTATTTTCTTCAACATCTGATCAAATGTAAAGTGCTCTTGCAACATTTTTATGCACTTTTTTGGTCCCAGATGTCCATACATCCGATGAATCTCCGCAATTAAATTATCAGACACATTACTAGGTACGTACAACTTCCATTCATTTCGTTGTCGTCTATACAACTTATTACTAATATACTTATAAAATTTGCTTAGCTCTTGACCTAAATTTTCGTCCTTAATCTTGTCAATAATTAATTTAATTAGTAAAATAGTTTACCTTTTTCTTGTCCGTCTGGTGGCCTTTTCTCTATATTTCAATCAACGCGTTTCAGGGCATATGCCCCATCATCAGGATATCCCTTGTTAAAGTTCGTCGATGGTTAAAATATTAAAAACACTGCACACACAATTCTACACACAACAATAAATATAATACAAACATAAAACACATAAAATGCCCAGATTTTAGACACACACGATATCAGTGGTGCGCACCACGACATGCTATAGTCGACATATGCCCTGAAACGTGTTGATTGAAATATAGAGAAAAGGCCACCAGACGGACAAGAAAAAGGTAAACTATTTTACTAATTATATACTATAAGTGGCTTGGATACCGAAAAACATGGATCTAAAATTAATTTAAGCTTATTGTCATCAAGCTGGTGTCTCCCAATGTCCTTGATGATCTTGCTTACATCATGGCTCATTTTAATAATTAAATGGTTGATTAGGTATTCATGCGTGTCGTCATTGACTTCGTCAGGTATTGCGTCGGCTGGGTCTCGGCTCAAAATATCTGCGACAACATTATCTTTACCTTTACAATGGATAATGTCGAATTTGTATTCTTGCATGCTCAAAATCCATCGTGTGACATGTGAATTATTCAGATGACATTTATGCATAAAAGTTAATGCTTTGTTGTCGGTGATTATGGTTAAAAGTTGGCCTAGGATGTATATACGGAATTTCTCCAAACATCGAACAATACTCAAGAGTTCTTTCTCTGTTGTATAATAGTTCCGTTCCGCACCTTTAAATGTCTTGCTAGTGAAAGCAATCACGCCAATCTTCCCTTTTTCGTCGAGTTGATAGAGTTGGCCACCGTACGCAAAATTGCTAACGTCTCACTGTATGTAATACCTCTGGTTTGGTCGTAGGAATTTTAAAATTACAGTCTCCACAAATAAATTTTTGACTCTCTGAAAACAATCATTTAACTCGGGCGTCCAAGAAAACTTGCGTCTTTTCTTTAATAACTCGTGCAACGGTTGAGTCGTCTCTGCGTACTTACTCGTAAAGCGATTGTAGAAGTTAGTAAGGCCTAACAAGCCTTTTAATTGTTTCTGGTTCTTGGGCGTAGGGAATTTCATGATGCCTTTTACCTTGTCTTCTGTTGCTTGGATTCCCCGTGTCGTTAATCGGTATCCAAGGTACGAGATCTCCTGCCTGAAAAATTGTGATTTGTCGAGGTTGACGGTTAAGTTTGCTTTATTAAGATTGTGTAATAACGCTTCCAAGTGTTCCAAGTGTGCTTCGATGCTGTTGGAATAACATAGACAATCATCTACGTATATTATTGTATTCTTTTTAATTTCATCTTCTAATGCTACATCTAATCCTCGTGTCAGCGCCGCAGAACTGGTACTGAGTCCGAACGGTGTCACTGTGAACCGGTAGCACCTGCCCTCATACATGAATGCTGTAAAGTTCCGGCATTCCGGTTTTAATGGAACTTGCCAAAAACTGCTGGATAGATCGACTGTCGATAGGTATCGCATTTCACCACATCTCGCTAATATTTCATTTATCGGGGAAACGCCTTCGTAATCTGGTATAGTCACACTGTTCACTTTTCTTGCGTCAAGGCACAGGCGAACTCTTCCACCCTTTTTGATAACCGTGACGAGTGGATTGACGTACGGGCTGTTACAGCGTTCAATCACCCCGTATCGCAGCATCCGGTTGATCTCCTCATCCGCCTTGTCCTTGTAGGCAAGCGGCACAGGCCAACCTCTTTGAAAGTAAGGCGTCCTGTCCGTAACCTGAAATTCGTGTGAGTACCCTTCTATTCTTCCTGGGCATTCCCTGAATACATTCCTGTTTCTTATTAATATACCTTCATCCTTACAATCTATATTTTCTATCTTCTCGTCGGTGTACCGCAGAATCTCTTCCTCCTCTTCACTATTCAGCAATTCAATATTCATGATTGGTACAGCGTACTCCTCTTCATCAGCTTTATTTTTTAATTCAATTCTTCTATTTCCAATGTCGATGCGACATCCCATTTCTTGTAAGAAGCTTATTCCTAGTATACAAGGTTTAATAAGTTCTGGTATGATTAAGAGCACACACTCGTTTTTAACACCGTCAATTTCAATATCACATGGTATTTGTTTTCTATTTAGTTTCGACTTATTCCCTACAGCACTTACAATAAGAGTATTTGTCATTGGTAATATTTCATAAGGGTCGATGTTCTTCTTGTTATTGTTGAACCAGGCTTCTGATAAGCCATTGATCACGCTACCGGTATCAATTAAAGCCGGTACGGTAATACCATTATTAAATTTAATGATTATTTCCGGGCACTTTAAAATTTGTTTGACAATTTCTTCATCATCTTCTTGTAATAATTCGCTTCTCAAATCTGGTAACAAAATATTTACATTGTTGGACGAGCCGGGGTTATCTAAAATGGCTATCTCATTCACACGGGTTTTTTTTTTTTTGTCGCTGCCACCTCCCTTTTGAGTAGCGTCATTGACCGCGCCACTTGCATTCACACCTCGGCCAGTAAATTCCACAGTGTTTACGGTGTTGACAAACTGTTTATTGTCATAACGGTTCCTTTGTGGCCGCTCATTCCAAACTCGTTTTGGGGTTGTTTCACTTTTGTTGTGAAAGTTCTCTCCCCCTCGACTATGTAATCTGTCTCCGTCAGTAGGCCTGTACTGCAACCTTCGGTTTTTATCGTTACACGGTTGAATGTTTGTATATTCGGTGATTAGTGCTTCGAAATTCGGTATCGTCGTAATCCCGCGTGTGATCACGGCAAGTTGCAAATCCCGTCCAAAATGGCGAGCAATTTTTTTTATCAATTGACGATCGGTCAATGCGGGTGTCAATTGCCTGCTCTCCAATAAAATCCTCTCAATATATTGTATGGCCGTAATTGGTCCGTTCCATTCATATCTTCCGTATTCGAGATTATCACGAATACTATCCTGACGTTCTTGTCCCCAATACTTCAGGGTAAACGCCTCTTTAAATTCTTCGAATGTGGATATTTGATTCCGAATCACGCGCCACCATATTTCTGCATCCATTTCTAAATGCTTGCCTATCCATTTAATATCATTATTGGAATAATATAACTCTTGGATTTCCGACAATTCCTTGAGGAATTCCATTGGGAATCTATCGGTTCCGTTGTATTTAAGCTCAACGTGGTTCTGTCCGTTGACCCTATTAATTGGTCCAGACTCACCTTCAATCAGCTGTCTCTGTAATCGTTCCAGGTGACACTTTAATTCGTCTATACGAGTCATCTTCTCTCTGGAGTTTTCGTCCAGCTTCAACTCCGTCGTTCTCTGTCTGCCGTTTACTTCTTCGATCTTCTGCTGTATAGCGTTGTTTGTATCTCCCTGCTCCTGTTGTTGTTGTCTTATAGTCTGATACAGTTCGGCTTTCAATTCCTCCTACTTCTTGTAGTTGTCTTTAATATGCGTTTCTAGTTTGTTACTGACCTTTTTGATATTTGTTTGCGTATTTTGGGTTACGCTTTTCAATTCTTGGCGGTCTGCTTCTCTTGTCTCCCGTATTTCTTCAAACTTATTGTTGGTGTCATCCTTCAATTCTTTTACGGCTTCATCCTGTTTCTTCTGGACTTCGCTTAATTTTTCGTCCCAAGTGCTCTTGTATTCACGCATTTCTGTGCGCATCTGCATGATCTCCTCGGCCACCTGTTGTGTTACTTCTTCTTTGTGTTTATCCAGCTTCTCACTGAGTAATTTGTTGTTTTCCTCCAGCTTTTCGAACTTTTCATTAGTTTCTCTCCTGGCTTCCTCAAATTTCTCACTAATTACTCTAAGATTGTCATTAGTTTCTCTTCTAGTTTCTTCGAATTTTTCATTCTGCTTGCGCATGAAGTCCATTAATGAATGTGACGTTACTTCTTCTTGCGATTGGGACATCTGTCCCCGCTCCCTAACTTCCTGCGTCTCTTCAACCGTATTTGATTCGATCGGCGAGTTCTCATCTTCGGTATCGGGCACACCTTGTTGGTTATTGACCTCGAAGTTCATGCTGTCGGAGCTACTAGCCATTTTCGCCTTTTTGCTTCGCGTGAGCATCCAGTCAAACCAGCTTTACACTAAAGATTCTTATTGTAATTTTACGTTAATCTACCTAATTTACCTACTGCCTGCTCTTTTACCATGCGTTGGGCGCCATCCCTTCGGTTGATCCCGATAGGTTCCAGACTTACCCTCTCCTGGGTCACATGTTCCTTACACTTTGATGATCTTTGGTTTTCGACTCTCTGATTTGCTGCCCTGGTTGTCACCATGACAACAGTCCTCTCCACTTACTTCTTCGGAAGATGCTAACCTCTGGTTGGCTGTTGAACATCCCTGAAGTACACAGCTAAGGACATCGCACTCTTTCTAAGAATATAAAGTAATTGTTCGCCTGTCTGTCAAACCTTTGTTTCGTGAGTTTCCCAAGGTTTGTTGTTACACCCTCGCTAAGAATCCGTTGCGTCCTGTTCATTTTTCAACTTCCACCCCGTTTTTTCTACCAATTAATAACTTCTCGCTCGCTGTCACTCTGAGTTGCCTCCACGATGTCTCGTCGTAAATATAAGTTGTCACTCTGGCGTTGTTTTCATGCTGTGCGACATGGTCGTATGTATGCACTGGGTATTCGCTGTATTGTCTCTGTACTATCGAGACTTTCTAAATCCTTTGTCAGTGAGTATCCAGTATCCCTTTTCTTACGTTCACACGTTTTGGCTTAACCCTACAGCGCCCCCTCGTTACAATTTTGCGTACTTGTGTCACTGGACTCTGCTCTTTGTTCGGTTTGATATGATGTCGTAAATTTGAGTTGAGTTTGGTCTGTCAAAGTCGATCCCAATTTCCTTTGTTGCGTTAAGTCAAACGTTGTCTTATTGTCTCGTAGCTGGCGTCGGGTTGACGTGTTCTTAATTGCCTTTATTTATTGCTCTGGTTTGGGTTGGTGACCTGACTGTGTGAGAATACACTGCTCGATCAGAAAATTTATAGATTTGAAAATTTTTGATCGCTATAAAGGAATGGAACCTCCGTTTGATTTAGTTTGGAGGGACAGGATGATGTTATTTTTCTTGGACCCTCGGACCTCGACGAGACCCACGACGGCAGAATGGGGGAGACCTCGGAGACCTTTCGTTTGAGAGGTAGGAATTTTCCGCCCGCAACGGGTAGGGCGCCTGTAAACCGCTCAGGAAAAGTTGCCGAGGGCTGCCAAGCGGCAATGTCGAGGCACGGGAGAGAGCAGAGGCAGAAGAGGAGGTAGCGCCCACCAGAAGTGCCACTAAGCACACCAAGGCAAGCACGTCCTTTTTTTTCTTTTTTTTTTTGCTCTGGGCTGTACGGTTGTGCGTCGCAGAGACGAACCGCTCGGGATCTGAGTTCCGAGCTACCTTCTGGAGCTCCTGCCTCGTGGCCCTGCCCAAGTAGGGCGTGTGCTCTATAGCAGGCCGATTCTCGGCTGTTGTGCTAGCCTACACTAGCGCAGTATACACTGAGGGCGTTTCCACGAATCACCTGGATGTATACGGTACCTTCCCAGCCCAGTCACTAGAGGATTGTCTGGGAACCTCGCCGCACGTGCATAAAATTTGCGTGCAAGCCGCCTGAATGTGTCGTCTAAGGAGCGGACGCCAAGTCCTCTCCTTAGAAGGCGAGATGAAAAGCGACGGGGGACTTTGGCCGCTAGCCGAAGACCCCTGTCGAGGACGCTCTGCAACTTCTTTTTATGCATTGCGGCGAGGTAACCCCAGACCGGACAGGCGTAGGTAATGACCGGCAGCAGATACGCGCCGACGATCATCCTGCCCAATTTCCTGGTCATGGCTGAGCTGATCAGGAGTGGAAACAGTGCGCACAGACGAGCGGATGCTCGCTTAAGAACTGACTTTGCGTGGGTACGCCAGGTGAGCCGACGGTCGAGGTGTATCCGAGGTACTTGACCTCTTTGGACCAGCGCAAGTACGTTCTGCCGATACTTAACTGCCTAACAGGGTTCTTCCGTCGCTTGGAGAATTCGACGGCTACACTCTTGGTAGCGTTGAGTTGCACTCTCCAATTCTCAGTCCAGTCCACGAGCGTGTCGAGCTGGCGCTGCAGTCGTAGGACGGCCCTTTCCACATGACGATCGGCCGTAAATACGGCCGTGTCGTCCGCAAAGAGGGCCATCTGGACTCCAGGCTGTCTTGGCACGTCGTTGACGTAGATCGAGAACAGAAGGGGGCCTAGAACACTACCTTGAAGGACGCCGGCTGTGATTCGTCTCCGGGAGCTGGACTTCCCTAAGGTTGAATAATAGGCCATCATGCCATACGCTGTCGAAGGCTTTTTCAACATCTAAGAAACAGCCAACGGTCCGTTCTCTCCGACACCCGGCTTCCGTGACGCTTTCCACCATTCTCATCAGTTGATGATTGTTCGAATGCCACACACGAAAGCCGAACTGTTCGGGGACCAGCATGTCAAAGTTGATTAGGTGTTCTCGTACACGACGCTGCACGAGATGCTCAAAAACCTTGGACGTAGCGGAGAGTAGGCTGATAGGCCGGAGGTTTTCAGAGCTGGTGGTATCCTTTCCCTGCTTCGGGATCACGATTATCGTCGCCTTTCGCCATTTCTTGGGAAAGTAGGCCAGTCTGAGACACGCGTTGAACAAATCAGTCAAGAATTGAACTCCAGGCTCGGGAAGAAGTCGTAGAGCGGTGTTCGTAACACCGTCCGGGCCTGGAGCTTTTCTTGGCTGAAGTTCAGCGAGTCGATCTGAGACCTCTTCCAAAGAGATGGGTTCGGGCTCCGCCGTGATCGGAAGAGACAGAAAGTCTTCCACAGCCATCTCGACTTGTTCGTCGAAATCCCAGTCCATGGGCGGGTTGGGAGCGAACTGTCGCTCGAAACACAAGCCCAAGTACTCGGCCTTCTCCTGCGGGCGACCCAGGAGTCGTCCGAACGGTCCAACAATGGCGGGGAGTGGAGGTCGTCGCCTCCGTCCCGTCAATGCGGTAGGTATTCTGTACGGGTGACTTTGCGGGTCCACATCCCCCGTTCGGGCCACAGCGAGTTCCCAACAGCTACGTCGGAACGCCTTCAGACTGCCACGCATTCGTCCGGTGAGCCGATTGTATGCTGCCTTGTCGGCTGGATCACGGGTCCTCTGCCAACGTTTCCGGAAGTAATTCCTCTCGCGAGCGAGAAGAGAGACTCCCTCAGGGATGCGATGGTAGTCAGGCGTGAAACCAGCTCGCGTACATGAATACACGCCTATAGCCGAGATGATTGCCTCTTCGATTCCCGCTACTGCTTCGTCTAGGAGGCGAACGGAATCGAGTGGGGCCGCTGGCGGCAATCGACGGCACAAGGCCGGGCCATAGCGATCCCAATCGATAACCTTCTTCTGGTCAGAACGTGCATAGGCGTGCTGGGTAGCGACGTGGACCAAGATAGGGTTGTGGTCGGATGTCAACTCCGTAAGTGAGAATACCTCGACCGGACAGACAACTCCTTGGGTCACCGCGATATCCAGAACATCGGGAGCCGCGTTAGGCAGTGTCGGAAAGAACGTGGGTTGCGCTGGACCAAATACCATCGCCCGGCGCGATTCAACAAAACTGAGCAAGTGCCTCCCGTTCGGAGTAGTCAAGCGACTATTCCAAACGCGATGCTTGCAATTCAGATCGCCGGCCAAAATTATCCTTCGGTGGGAATCGAAGATGACGTCCAGGTCGCCGACAAGGAGTTCAGCTTGTGGGGGCTTGTATGCTGAAACCACGAGGACGCCGCCAAGAGCTCCGTGGACCTCAATGGCGGTGGCCTCTAGGTTGGTAAGCTGCGGCAAAACGACACGGTGATGACCTATGGAGGTCCTCACCGCGATCGCCGTGCCGCCTCCTCGTCGGCCAACTCGGTCATCCCGATAGACCACGTAATTTGGTAATCGAAACCGGTTCGCCGGGGTCAGGTGGGTTTCAGAGAGGAGAAGTACGTCGGGTTTGAACCGAGCCAGGAATTCTAGAAGGTCGGAATGCTTGGAACCGATGGAGTTAGCATTCCAGGCTATGAGCGAGAGATCTCGTCTAAGGGCTCGGTTCATAGAAGACCTATGACTTCGCAGGCTTCCACCAAGAGCATGAATCTCTCAGTTGGGTCAGCAGTTTCCAGGCGGTCTCGGATGGACCTGAAGGTGAATGCGACTTTCTTGAGGTCGTAGCCAGACAGAAAGTCGCGGACGAACTGTGCGTCATCGGATATGACGGACTGGGCGGTTGCCTGGAAACTGAGGCCGCGTAAGAGTGACCAGGTTTTACGGCAGATCGGGTCGTGGTGGAAGCCACAGGACCACGGGCAGACGGTTTCGAGTTAGCGACAGGAAAAGTACGCTGTTGCGCTTCGTCGGACTTATTATACCGGGAAGCAGGACTTTTCTTGGGCTGTGGGCAGGCAGGAGCTCGGGGCCGAGCATCCGGTGTGGTTATCCCTTTGTTTTTGGGTTTTGTGATGCCTGCTCGCGGAAATCGCGGAGGTGGCAGTGGTGGCGAGGCTACCTCTGGTTCAGAGGCGGGAGTTGGAGGTTCCGCGGAGGTGGAGGGTTGATTCTCCGGCTCCATAACCGAGATGGCGGCTACAGGGCTAGTCTCTGCTACAGAAGGCGACGCGGTACGTTTTTGTGCCTTTGTAGGGGCTGGAGGTGGAGCCGAAGAGGGCGCGCGCCGTGCCGGTTGTGCCTATGGTTGCGGACTAGCCTGTGTTTTAGGCTGCCTCTGTGGTTGGGGCTGCAAAACTGGCTGCCGTGGCTTCGGGAGGGCCCCTGCGGCTTTTGCTTCCGCAGGAGCTCCGCCTTGTAGACCGGGCAGTTAATATTATTGGCTGCATGGCCTTGGCCACAATTTATGCAGCGAAACTTGGAGTTATCTGCCACAGTGCAGGCCTGCGTTGAATGTCCCAGAGAACAACGTAAACAGGCCGGGGCACTGCGACAGACGTCGGTATGATGGCCGAACCTCTGGCACGGGTGGCACTGCGCAAGCTTGCCCGGGGGACGACTGGATTCCACCCTGACGCGGAAGCCAAACAGCTGCGTCAGTTGGAATATTTTATCCGCAGCCTCGCCCTTCTCGAGCTGGAGACGGACGAGCGGGAGAGGTACTCGGGTTTCTGAGTTGGTGAACAGGCGGAAAATTGCCTGCACCGGGTTCCCAAGTTCTCGGAGTTCCAATAGGATCTCCTGTGGATCTGTATGCGTGTCAAGCCCACGCAGAATTACTGACAAGGGCTTGACTCGCTTGGGAGAAAAGGTGTGGTATTGCAGGCTGTGCGCCTGCAGAAAGGCCTCGACCAAGCGATGGTCCTCGAGCTGGCGGACGACAATCTTGACCGTATCACCGCCAAGCAGCTTCAGGTCAAGCTTGTCGGCCGACAGGCCCTGGGCCGCGATCAGCCGCCTGTATAAGGCGGCGACATTCGACACTCCATGGACGAACAGGGGCGGCGCGCGACCAACAGCGGCAGCAGCCGACGCTGTTACCGAAGCAGTCGGAACCGCAGCCTGTTGGCCCTGAGAAGGTCCGATGTCCATGGCCGAGGTCCGAGAGGATGCGGATCCGGTGGAATGGGTCCTCTTCGGTTTCTTAGCCGGACGTCTTCGCCGACCAACGGTCGCGAATTCGAATTCGACCCGGAGAGGGGGAAGCGGGTTAGGGAGAGGATCATCCGTCTCCATCGCCCGAGGCGATTCAGGCGAGTCGCCCAGATGGGGCAAGGCAGAGCCGAGCGACTCGGCACTCGAGCCGTTGCCCGTAGTAGGCATGCTGGCCAGGTGCGGCTGCCGGGCAGAGACTGCTAGGCAGTCACCGCCAGACGCCAGGGATCTCGGGTCCGGCCGAAGCCGGGTTACCCGCGCGTCTTCCTTGCTCACGACGATGCGGGAGGAGCTGGGCTAACGACCAGCTTCGTTGAATACCAGTCCTTACCAAGACTGGTGTCCACTGGTCCCTTTACCCCGGCGATATCCAAGCTCGCTTACCACTGGTGGGGGCTTGCAAGGATCGTCCGGGGCAGCGCTACCTAACAAAGCACGTCTCAACGTGCGTTGTAGCATAAATACGCGTGTGTTGCAAATACATGTCAGTTACAGGCACGCGTGTGTTGTACCCGACATGAGTCTTCATAATTCTATGACGGACGTCACGACGCGCCTTGCAATGCGCTCGTGCGGCTCCTCCAGCCTTACCGCGCAAAACCTTTAGGCCTATAATTTTTTCTCAAAATACAGTAGTTTGAAAAGTTTTAAACATTACATATTTTATAAGTAATACGTGGTATTAAGAAGACACTTTTTTCTGGTGGGTGTGCAGCCTTCCAACCCTGTCACCAACCGCCTTTGGTATAGCAACAGCCACATCCGTATAAGACCTAAATAGTAAGAAAACATCTATTTAATACAGACCTTTTGTAAATTGCTGTGGAAGAAATTACTGTACTGTAAATATTTTAAACGGATAAATACTGTACTGCGAGATGAGTAAACATTCGACGGTTTTCTGTTTACTATTCGCTAAGAGGACATAGCCCTAAACTCAAAAACTAGGATACAAATTTGAAACATCCCCCTCATCTACAAGTTTTCACGCAGCGATTGAAAATGTTTGCGTACCGTAATTTAAAATATTTGTACGCACATACGAATACGTATTACTATAGCAATTATTTTATTCGATGTGTACGATTACATTTTTACCGGCCCTATTTTTTTTTTTTATTTTTGAGATGTCCTTTTCTGGCTCTGTATGGGGTGGGAGTTAATCTCCAAATGCCCTCTCTGCTTCGGTGCATTGATTATACAAAAGATTCTGATAAGATTACGCGATATTACATATGGAAAGTTAAACATAAAGCAGAGATGCATTTACATACAGTAAACGCGATCGAAAGCTTATGAGTTGGGTGTCAGTGATGTAAATATGAGCTATTCCTAGGGGGTGGGGGACGAGAGTAGCTTCTGAGAGGGGATGATATTTGCTTGAACTTTGGACTCCTCATTTTCGTCAGGACAAATGAGAAACTCAGAATTCTACCCCTATAAAGTTTTATAAATACATTTTATAAATTATTTGCAAACACAAGTGACACTGTTACACACCACTATAGAACAAAATTATTGAGATTAGCGCTTTCAAGCTTCACAGCTCATCATCAGATTGGAAATATCATATTTCTGTTTGTGATTATAACCACTAACACAACTTTATTAATTAAATTATTTGCGTCTCAAAGTTGTTGAACAAAACGACTTGAAGTACTGTATACTGCAAATACATACGTTATTTACCAAATGCTGACCGATTGTCACTGTTAAGAAAACTCTTACTGAATGTTATTAATTTACAAATATTACAATTGCTTTCATTTCTACACGTATTTATAAGCCTCATTTTCACAAGCAACACTATATTACAAATAGGACTACGAATTATGGATTTTTTTATGGATAGTTCTAGGGGGAGGATTCATTCCCCTGATATACACCCATAGTTACGCCACTGTAATATAGTAACATAGTGAGCGAAAAAAAAACAATTCTGACATCTCAAGAGATTTGCGAGGGTTCTTCTGTGTCCCCTACTTGGACGTTGCAGATGGAACATGGAAAGCGGGCGACGATTATGAATTTGAATTAAATGGTTTTAAATTATTATTAAGTGTCTTGTATGCAGACGACCAAATACAATTATCAGTATCAGAGGGTGTTTTACAAAAAGTGTTTCACGTTGTTGACAAAATAATTAGTGGCTATAATTTCAGCATATTCATAAAAAAACTAAATTAAAAATCTTATTGGTAAACAAGCATAGGAGGAAATTAGTTTAACAATAACAAGTAAAGGTCTTTAATTACTTAGGATATGCTGTGAGTTATAATTTTAGTTAAGAAAAGAAATATCCACTTTCAAAATAGGTGTGGTACAGTTGTAAGAACTCATAAAAAAAAATGTAAGGGGTATTTTATTGAAATTTTGTTGAGTAATGGCGGTTCCTAATGCTTAATAGGACGGCGACAGAAAGGGGTTTGAAACGTAAGCAGGCGGAGAAACGAAATTGTTTGATTAGTGGGAGGATATGCATTAAGAGATTACAAGAGAAACGATGGTATCGGGATGGTATTTTCAATAAATGAAAAAATAATAGAGCATCACACCAAATGGAAAAGACATTTAAATAAACGGTCTAATGGTAACATCGCTAAGGATATACGGAGTGGTTCAAACGATGGTGTCAAACCTCGGGAAACGATTCTACTCATTAAACTGAAGAAAAAGTGTCCGCCAATAAATATGTGTCGAAAAATTGTCTGTTTCCCGGTTTGTCTGTACATATTACAGTAGAAAGAATAAAATAAAAATAGTCGCTGAAGGACGAAATGAGATGTGAAGTTGAAATTTACTATTAAATTTACAGAACGTTTACTATTTTTATATGTACAAAACAAACCAAAGTATTACTGACAAAATTTTCCAAACGGCGTCTGATTGACAATTTTAATCCGAGTTTCACAAAAAACAGTATTTATAACCAGGGGTTCCCACTCCACGGTGCAACGGTGCAAGTCGCACCACTGGAATTTTTTGGGGGAGATTTTCAAGGCGATTTTTGTAATTTTTTGGGAGGGAATTTCCGCGGTACTCAAACCTTTTCTTTTACTTTTAAATTCATCCCCCCCAGTGAAGAAAAATAATGCAATTATCAAATCAAGTTAAATTATCTTGATAAGGTCTATTGTACTACTAATTATGTTAGGCCAGGTTTGACCACACTTTTACAATTCTCATAATTTAGTTATTGATTAGGCATACTAGAAAACCTTTTGGTATTGATAAAAAGAATAACATTAGATTTTAGATTCCAATAATTACTTTTATGGCTTTAGTTTTTCAAAAATTTTTGGTTAATGCTCCAAGATCCACCATTATCTGGGAGGGGGGGTTATTCCATACCCCCGTATTGTGATCCACCTACCCACGAAATCAAATTGGGAGAACTTCGTGAAACTTGTGGGGAATTGCACCTTCGCCTTTTGGAAGGATGGGCACCTCTGCTTATAACAAAAAATATGTCTTATTACATAAAACATTGGCCCTTTTATTCGTGATCCTGTGGTATACCTTGTTTATGGAATTCAGATAAAAAAAAATGCATATATTACGTTTCTTTGATAACAAAACAGGCCGAACGATAACTTTAAGGAAAATAGGTAAACATTTTTTTTATAAAATAAATGTAATATCTTCGGTATTTGTTAATCCAAATTCTGTACACAAGATATCTCATTTAGAACGATAATGAAAGGGCCAGTTATTTATGTAGCAAGACATTTCTTGTTATAAGTACATAAAATTTCTGTAAAATTTGAAACTAAAATGATCAACTAGACGTTAATTTGAAAATTTTTAAGGTAATACTGTTAAGACAGCCTCACTGATCGTCGTATGGTACAGTGGAAACAAATACAGACCCAATGGTGTCATTAATTACCAGCTTTCATTAATGATAAATAAAAATTTGAAATCAACAACATGCCCCCGTACAGTAATTCTAGTCACATTTGTCCACACGCAATAATAATGTCAACTATTTGAGTTCCACACTAATTATAACACAATAGTCGCTTTTCACAATAATTCGATAACCACTCGATCCGCACTAAGAAATCGTTTACTGTCTGACAAAGCCAGACGCTCTTACTTTTATAGGTTGAGCAAAGTTCCAGAATAACTTTCCAGCCTTACTGCGACGTGCAAGCTTAATGGGTATTTCAAGTGCTCTCGAACACTCTAGGAGGTACTTAAGCGTTACCTTGTGAAACGCTATACCTGCTCGACTAGTGTAGAAACGAGTGGAAGGACGCTCTCGACTTTTCGAGAGGGTTCCCTCGTTACAATACTGTAGTTTGTTTTGTACTTATAAGAAATGTAAAACGCATTGTGTATACCAAATATTAACTCTACGTCTCATTTTGTTTGGAAGTAATCAACTTCTTCTTCTTCTTCGCTACATGGCTTGGGCTATAGTCCGCTCCGACTTCTCACAGTCCCTGATCTTTTTTCTAAGGTCTTCCACGATCTCACGTCGCCATTGGCCTATATTCAAACGCTTGTTTAGGAATACGCGTATCTACCATGCGTTCCACATGGGACTCCTAATTCTGACTGTATTCCTTTATTCTCTCCAAAACCGACTGTAACTTCAGGTCTTTCCTTATGTCGTCGTTTCGTAGACGATCTCTCAAGCTACATCCCTTAACTGCTCTTAAAAATTTCATTTGCAAATTTGGCAACCTTATAGAACTTTAGCTGTGTCTTATTGTTATCTTAATGCTATCTTATAGAACCCTCTGCGTTTTATTGTTCAATAGTCGTCTTATTGTTCCACAGGTATAACTAAATTTGCTTAACTTTCCCTCGATATCATTGTCCTTCCTAAATAAGTTATCACATCCCAAATAATTAAAATGTGATACCCGCTCCAAACGCTATTATCAATTACAATTACTAATCGACTTAAAAATATACGTATATACAGATTCACAGATGGAAAACGGAGCGGTTTTTGGCATATGTTTATCGGACACTTTTCCTTCAGTTTAATGTGTAGACCAGTGATTCCCAACCTTTCTGGGCCCGCGTACTACTTTGGTCTTCCACGTTCATTTCGAGTATCACCGGGCTTAAGGAAAGGTTATTGGGATTTTCTCAATAAATCAACTTGATACAACATGAGTAGTATATCTTATTATTCCTAGTTATGTAAAATTATTTAAATATAATACATAAAATTTAAACAGGAACTGATTTTTAAAATTAATTTCAGGTTGGTTCTGTGCTAAAATAAAGTATTGGCATCGCAAAGTGTTTAGGTTGTGTAATAAGGGTTATAAGGGTAATCGTTTTAATCATGTCCGATGAAAATTTATTGTTGTTCTGAAAATAATTTTTATGTATTTATTTTAAGCATATTTTATTTTTTCCTTGCTAGGCCTTCTTGTGTACCACCTTCGATCCCTCCGCAAACCACCGGTTGGGAACCACTGGTGTAGACAGTGGTATAACTGCCGATTCAGCAATGCAGGGGGGTGGCCCGTGCAATAATTTCCCTCAATTGTTTAAGAATGGGTATATACCGTCGAACTTAAGTAAAACCAAATTTCCCCATATCTGTTTAACGTCCAAAACGAATACATTTATTTTTTTACAGTTTATTTTACCAGTACCTAATGATGTACTTTAAGAGTACAAATTATTTGATTAATTGCACAATTGAGCGGTGATTTTTAATTAAGAATGCACCGAGACTATCAGAAATCGGCCGCCGACAGAACATTCTATAAGCTGACATTGATTAACAGTTTCCTGCATAGCACGATGTCTCAAAAAAGGGAGAGCGGACTTAGTGTACTAAGTGTGGAAAATGAAACTGCTAGATCAATTGACGTTAATGAAATAATAAACACTTTTGTATCTCACAATGCAGTAAGATCACAAAAATTTCAAACGAAGAAAACAAAATTAAAGTCTTGAATTTCATACTACTACTTTTTCATATAGTAATGTCATTGAGATATTTTTATTTTCTCTTGTATACGCTAGAAATGTTCAAATTACGGTTTTATATTTCTCTATACTAAGTAATGTTTTAAAAAACAAAAGCTATATTTTTTAAAGTAAAGCGTCTTTATATCAGAATATTTTTTTATTCCAATGCCAACATTACTCCCACAATAAAAATATTACAAATTACAAGTCTATACGCACATGATGGAAAGTTTAAAAAGTCGAAACAGATTGTTCGTTGGTTTAAAAGTTACGAGATTAATGAATAAGGTGTGCAGTATAAAATTTAATATATAAATTCAGTATATTCATAAAAAAACTAAATTAAAAATCTTATCGGTAAACAAGCATAGGAGGAAATTAGTTTAACAATAACAAGTAAAGGTCTTTAATTACTTAGGATATGCTGTGAGTTATAATTTTAATTAAGAAAAGAAATATCCACTTTCAAAATAGGTGTGGTACAGTTGTAAGAACTCACAAAAAAAATGTAAGGGGTATTTTATTGAAATTTTGTTGAGTAATGGCGGTTCCTAATGCTTAATAGGACGGCGACAGAAAGGGGTTTGAAAAGTAAGCAGGCGGAGAAACGAAATTGTATGATTAGTGGGAGGATATGCATTAAGAGATTACAAGAGAAACGATGGTATCGGGATGGTATTTTCAATAAATGAAAAAATAATAGAGCATCACACCAAATGGAAAAGACATTTAAATAAACGGTCTAATGGTAACATCGCTAAGGATATACGGAGTGGTTCAAACGATGGTGTCAAACCTCGGGAAATGATTCTACTCATTAAACTGAAGAAAAAGTGTCCGCCAATAAATATGTGTCGAAAAATTGTCTGTTTCCCGGTTTGTCTGTACATATTACAGTAGAAAGAATAAAATAAAAATAGTCGCTGAAGGACGAAATGAGATGTGAAGTTGAAATTTACTATTAAATTTACAGAACGTTTACTATTTTTATATGTACAAAACAAACCAAAGTATTACTGACAAAATTTTCCAAACGGCGTCTGATTGACAATTTTAATTCCGAGTTTCACAAAAAACAGTATTTATAACCAGGGGTTCCCACTCCACGGTGCAACGGTGCAAGTCGCACCACTGGAATTTTTTGGGGGAGATTTTCAAGGCGATTTTTGTAATTTTTTGGGAGGGAATTTCCGCGGTACTCAAACCTTTTTTTTTACTTTTAAATTCATCCCCCCCAGTGAAGAAAAATAATGCAATTATCAAATCAAGTTAAATTATCTTGATAAGGTCTATTGTACTACTAATTATGTTAGGCCAGGTTTGACCACACTTTTACAATTCTCATAATTTAGTTATTGATTAGGCATACTAGAAAACCTTTTGGTATTGATAAAAAGAATAACATTAGATTTTAGATTCCAATAATTACTTTTATGGCTTTAGTTTTTCAAAAATTTTTGGTTAATGCTCCAAGATCCACCATTATCTGGGAGGGGGGGTTATTCCATACCCCCGTATTGTGATCCACCTACCCACGAAATCAAATTGGGAGAACTTCGTGAAACTTGTGGGGAATTGCACCTTCGCCTTTTGGAAGGATGGGCACCTCTGCTTATAACAAAAAATATGTCTTATTACATAAAACATTGGCCCTTTTATTCGTGATCCTGTGGTATACCTTGTTTATGGAATTCAGATAAAAAAAAATGCATATATTACGTTTCTTTGATAACAAAACAGGCCGAACGATAACTTTAAGGAAAATAGGTAAACATTTTTTTTATAAAATAAATGTAATATCTTCGGTATTTGTTAATCCAAATTCTGTACACAAGATATCTCATTTAGAACGATAATGAAAGGGCCAGTTATTTATGTAGCAAGACATTTCTTGTTATAAGTACATAAAATTTCTGTAAAATTTGAAACTAAAATGATCAATTAGACGTTAATTTGAAAATTTTTAAGGTAATACTGTTAAGACAGCCTCACTGATCGTCGTATGGTACAGTGGAAACAAATACAGACACCAATGGTGTCATTAATTACCAGCTTTCATTAATGATAAATAAAAATTTGAAATCAACAACATGCCCCCGTACAGTAATTCTAGTCACATTTGTCCACACGCAATAATAATGTCAACTATTTGAGTTCCACACTAATTATAACACAATAGTCGCTTTTCACAATAATTCGATAACCACTCGATCCGCACTAAGAAATCGTTTACTGTCTGACAAAGCCAGACGCTCTTACTTTTATAGGTTGAGCAAAGTTCCAGAATAACTTTCCAGCCTTACTGCGACGTGCAAGCTTAATGGGTATTTCAAGTGCTCTCGAACACTCTAGGAGGTACTTAAGCGTTACCTTGTGAAACGCTATACCTGCTCGACTAGTGTAGAAACGAGTGGAAGGACGCTCTCGACTTTTCGAGAGGGTTCCCTCGTTACAATACTGTAGTTTGTTTTGTACTTATAAGAAATGTAAAACGCATTGTGTATACCAAATATTAACTCTACGTCTCATTTTGTTTGGAAGTAATCAACTTCTTCTTCTTCTTCGCTACATGGCTTGGGCTATAGTCCGCTCCGACTTCTCACAGTCCCTGATCTTTTTTCTAAGGTCTTCCACGATCTCACGTCGCCATTGGCCTATATTCAAACGCTTGTTTAGGAATACGCGTATCTACCATGCGTTCCACATGGGACTCCTAATTCTGACTGTATTCCTTTATTCTCTCCAAAACCGACTGTAACTTCAGGTCTTTCCTTATGTCGTCGTTTCGTAGACGATCTCTCAAGCTACATCCCTTAACTGCTCTTAAAAATTTCATTTGCAAATTTGGCAACCTTATAGAACTTTAGCTGTGTCTTATTGTTATCTTAATGCTATCTTATAGAACCCTCTGCGTTTTATTGTTCAATAGTCGTCTTATTGTTCCACAGGTATAACTAAATTTGCTTAACTTTCCCTCGATATCATTGTCCTTCCTAAATAAGTTATCACATCCCAAATAATTAAAATGTGATACCCGCTCCAAACGCTATTATCAATTACAATTACTAATCGACTTAAAAATATACGTATATACAGATTCACAGATGGAAAACGGAGCGGTTTTTGGCATATGTTTATCGGACACTTTTCCTTCAGTTTAATGTGTAGACCAGTGATTCCCAACCTTTCTGGGCCCGCGTACTACTTTGGTCTTCCACGTTCATTTCGAGTATCACCGGGCTTAAGGAAAGGTTATTGGGATTTTCTCAATAAATCAACTTGATACAACATGAGTAGTATATCTTATTATTCCTAGTTATGTAAAATTATTTAAATATAATACATAAAATTTAAACAGGAACTGATTTTTAAAATTAATTTCAGGTTGGTTCTGTGCTAAAATAAAGTATTGGCATCGCAAAGTGTTTAGGTTGTGTAATAAGGGTTATAAGGGTAATCGTTTTAATCATGTCCGATGAAAATTTATTGTTGTTCTGAAAATAATTTTTATGTATTTATTTTAAGCATATTTTATTTTTTCCTTGCTAGGCCTTCTTGTGTACCACCTTCGATCCCTCCGCAAACCACCGGTTGGGAACCACTGGTGTAGACAGTGGTATAACTGCCGATTCAGCAATGCAGGGGGGTGGCCCGTGCAATAATTTCCCTCAATTGTTTAAGAATGGGTATATACCGTCGAACTTAAGTAAAACCAAATTTCCCCATATCTGTTTAACGTCCAAAACGAATACATTTATTTTTTTACAGTTTATTTTACCAGTACCTAATGATGTACTTTAAGAGTACAAATTATTTGATTAATTGCACAATTGAGCGGTGATTTTTAATTAAGAATGCACCGAGACTATCAGAAATCGGCCGCCGACAGAACATTCTATAAGCTGACATTGATTAACAGTTTCCTGCATAGCACGATGTCTCAAAAAAGGGAGAGCGGACTTAGTGTACTAAGTGTGGAAAATGAAACTGCTAGATCAATTGACGTTAATGAAATAATAAACACTTTTGTATCTCACAATGCAGTAAGATCACAAAAATTTCAAACGAAGAAAACAAAATTAAAGTCTTGAATTTCATACTACTACTTTTTCATATAGTAATGTCATTGAGATATTTTTATTTTCTCTTGTATACGCTAGAAATGTTCAAATTACGGTTTTATATTTCTCTATACTAAGTAATGTTTTAAAAAACAAAAGCTATATTTTTTAAAGTAAAGCGTCTTTATATCAGAATATTTTTTTATTCCAATGCCAACATTACTCCCACAATAAAAATATTACAAATTACAAGTCTATACGCACATGATGGAAAGTTTAAAAAGTCGAAACAGATTGTTCGTTGGTTTAAAAGTTACGAGATTAATGAATAAGGTGTGCAGTATAAAATTTAATATATAAATTCAGTATATTCATAAAAAAACTAAATTAAAAATCTTATCGGTAAACAAGCATAGGAGGAAATTAGTTTAACAATAACAAGTAAAGGTCTTTAATTACTTAGGATATGCTGTGAGTTATAATTTTAATTAAGAAAAGAAATATCCACTTTCAAAATAGGTGTGGTACAGTTGTAAGAACTCACAAAAAAAATGTAAGGGGTATTTTATTGAAATTTTGTTGAGTAATGGCGGTTCCTAATGCTTAATAGGACGGCGACAGAAAGGGGTTTGAAAAGTAAGCAGGCGGAGAAACGAAATTGTATGATTAGTGGGAGGATATGCATTAAGAGATTACAAGAGAAACGATGGTATCGGGATGGTATTTTCAATAAATGAAAAAATAATAGAGCATCACACCAAATGGAAAAGACATTTAAATAAACGGTCTAATGGTAACATCGCTAAGGATATACGGAGTGGTTCAAACGATGGTGTCAAACCTCGGGAAATGATTCTACTCATTAAACTGAAGAAAAAGTGTCCGCCAATAAATATGTGTCGAAAAATTGTCTGTTTCCCGGTTTGTCTGTACATATTACAGTAGAAAGAATAAAATAAAAATAGTCGCTGAAGGACGAAATGAGATGTGAAGTTGAAATTTACTATTAAATTTACAGAACGTTTACTATTTTTATATGTACAAAACAAACCAAAGTATTACTGACAAAATTTTCCAAACGGCGTCTGATTGACAATTTTAATTCCGAGTTTCACAAAAAAAACAGTGTTTATAACCAGGGGTTCCCACTCCACGGTGCAACGGTGCAAGTCGCACCACTGGAATTTTTTGGGGGAGATTTTCAAGGCGATTTTTGTAATTTTTTGGGAGGGAATTTCCGCGGTACTCAAACCTTTTCTTTTACTTTTAAATTCATCCCCCCCAGTGAAGAAAAATAATGCAATTATCAAATCAAGTTAAATTATCTTGATAAGGTCTATTGTACTACTAATTATGTTAGGCCAGGTTTGACCACACTTTTACAATTCTCATAATTTAGTTATTGATTAGGCATACTAGAAAACCTTTTGGTATTGATAAAAAGAATAACATTAGATTTTAGATTCCAATAATTACTTTTATGGCTTTAGTTTTTCAAAAATTTTTGGTTAATGCTCCAAGATCCACCATTATCTGGGAGGGGGGGTTATTCCATACCCCCGTATTGTGATCCACCTACCCACGAAATCAAATTGGGAGAACTTCGTGAAACTTGTGGGGAATTGCACCTTCGCCTTTTGGAAGGATGGGCACCTCTGCTTATAACAAAAAATATGTCTTATTACATAAAACATTGGCCCTTTTATTCGTGATCCTGTGGTATACCTTGTTTATGGAATTCAGATAAAAAAAAATGCATATATTACGTTTCTTTGATAACAAAACAGGCCGAACGATAACTTTAAGGAAAATAGGTAAACATTTTTTTTATAAAATAAATGTAATATCTTCGGTATTTGTTAATCCAAATTCTGTACACAAGATATCTCATTTAGAACGATAATGAAAGGGCCAGTTATTTATGTAGCAAGACATTTCTTGTTATAAGTACATAAAATTTCTGTAAAATTTGAAACTAAAATGATCAATTAGACGTTAATTTGAAAATTTTTAAGGTAATACTGTTAAGACAGCCTCACTGATCGTCGTATGGTACAGTGGAAACAAATACAGACACCAATGGTGTCATTAATTACCAGCTTTCATTAATGATAAATAAAAATTTGAAATCAACAACATGCCCCCGTACAGTAATTCTAGTCACATTTGTCCACACGCAATAATAATGTCAACTATTTGAGTTCCACACTAATTATAACACAATAGTCGCTTTTCACAATAATTCGATAACCACTCGATCCGCACTAAGAAATCGTTTACTGTCTGACAAAGCCAGACGCTCTTACTTTTATAGGTTGAGCAAAGTTCCAGAATAACTTTCCAGCCTTACTGCGACGTGCAAGCTTAATGGGTATTTCAAGTGCTCTCGAACACTCTAGGAGGTACTTAAGCGTTACCTTGTGAAACGCTATACCTGCTCGACTAGTGTAGAAACGAGTGGAAGGACGCTCTCGACTTTTCGAGAGGGTTCCCTCGTTACAATACTGTAGTTTGTTTTGTACTTATAAGAAATGTAAAACGCATTGTGTATACCAAATATTAACTCTACGTCTCGCTGAAGGACGAAATGAGATGTGAAGTTGAAATTTACTATTAAATTTACAGAACGTTTACTATTTTTATATGTACAAAACAAACCAAAGTATTACTGACAAAATTTTCCAAACGGCGTCTGATTGACAATTTTAATTCCGAGTTTCACAAAAAAAACAGTGTTTATAACCAGGGGTTCCCACTCCACGGTGCAACGGTGCAAGTCGCACCACTGGAATTTTTTGGGGGAGATTTTCAAGGCGATTTTTGTAATTTTTTGGGAGGGAATTTCCGCGGTACTCAAACTTTTTCTTTTACTTTTAAATTCATCCCCCCCAGTGAAGAAAAATAATGCAATTATCAAATCAAGTTAAATTATCTTGATAAGGCCTATTGTACTACTAATTATGTTAGGCCAGGTTTGACCACACTTTTACATTTCTCATAATTTAGTTATTGATTAGGCATACTAGAAAACCTTTTGGTATTGATAAAAAGAATAACATTAGATTTTAGATTCCAATAATTACTTTTATGGCTTTAGTTTTTCAAAAATTTTTGGTTAATGCTCCAAGATCCACCATTATCTGGGAGGGGGGGTTATTCCATACCCCCGTATTGTGATCCACCTACCCACGAAATCAAATTGGGAGAACTTCGTGAAACTTGTGGGGAATTGCACCTTCGCCTTTTGGAAGGATGGGCACCTCTGCTTATAACAAAAAATATGTCTTATTACATAAAACATTGGCCCTTTTATTCGTGATCCTGTGGTATACCTTGTTTATGGAATTCAGATAAAAAAAAATGCATATATTACGTTTCTTTGATAACAAAACAGGCCGAACGATAACTTTAAGGAAAATAGGTAAACATTTTTTTTATAAAATAAATGTAATATCTTCGGTATTTGTTAATCCAAATTCTGTACACAAGATATCTCATTTAGAACGATAATGAAAGGGCCAGTTATTTATGTAGCAAGACATTTCTTGTTATAAGTACATAAAATTTCTGTAAAATTTGAAACTAAAATGATCAATTAGACGTTAATTTGAAAATTTTTAAGGTAATACTGTTAAGACAGCCTCACTGATCGTCGTATGGTACAGTGGAAACAAATACAGACACCAATGGTGTCATTAATTACCAGCTTTCATTAATGATAAATAAAAATTTGAAATCAACAACATGCCCCCGTACAGTAATTCTAGTCACATTTGTCCACACGCAATAATAATGTCAACTATTTGAGTTCCACACTAATTATAACACAATAGTCGCTTTTCACAATAATTCGATAACCACTCGATCCGCACTAAGAAATCGTTTACTGTCTGACAAAGCCAGACGCTCTTACTTTTATAGGTTGAGCAAAGTTCCAGAATAACTTTCCAGCCTTACTGCGACGTGCAAGCTTAATGGGTATTTCAAGTGCTCTCGAACACTCTAGGAGGTACTTAAGCGTTACCTTGTGAAACGCTATACCTGCTCGACTAGTGTAGAAACGAGTGGAAGGACGCTCTCGACTTTTCGAGAGGGTTCCCTCGTTACAATACTGTAGTTTGTTTTGTACTTATAAGAAATGTAAAACGCATTGTGTATACCAAATATTAACTCTACGTCTCATTTTGTTTGGAAGTAATCAACTTCTTCTTCTTCTTCGCTACATGGCTTGGGCTATAGTCCGCTCCGACTTCTCACAGTCCCTGATCTTTTTTCTAAGGTCTTCCACGATCTCACGTCGCCATTGGCCTATATTCAAACGCTTGTTTAGGAATACGCGTATCTACCATGCGTTCCACATGGGACTCCTAATTCTGACTGTATTCCTTTATTCTCTCCAAAACCGACTGTAACTTCAGGTCTTTCCTTATGTCGTCGTTTCGTAGACGATCTCTCAAGCTACATCCCTTAACTGCTCTTAAAAATTTCATTTGCAAATTTGGCAACCTTATAGAACTTTAGCTGTGTCTTATTGTTATCTTAATGCTATCTTATAGAACCCTCTGCGTTTTATTGTTCAATAGTCGTCTTATTGTTCCACAGGTATAACTAAATTTGCTTAACTTTCCCTCGATATCATTGTCCTTCCTAAATAAGTTATCACATCCCAAATAATTAAAATGTGATACCCGCTCCAAACGCTATTATCAATTACAATTACTAATCGACTTAAAAATATACGTATATACAGATTCACAGATGGAAAACGGAGCGGTTTTTGGCATATGTTTATCGGACACTTTTCCTTCAGTTTAATGTGTAGACCAGTGATTCCCAACCTTTCTGGGCCCGCGTACTACTTTGGTCTTCCACGTTCATTTCGAGTATCACCGGGCTTAAGGAAAGGTTATTGGGATTTTCTCAATAAATCAACTTGATACAACATGAGTAGTATATCTTATTATTCCTAGTTATGTAAAATTATTTAAATATAATACATAAAATTTAAACAGGAACTGATTTTTAAAATTAATTTCAGGTTGGTTCTGTGCTAAAATAAAGTATTGGCATCGCAAAGTGTTTAGGTTGTGTAATAAGGGTTATAAGGGTAATCGTTTTAATCATGTCCGATGAAAATTTATTGTTGTTCTGAAAATAATTTTTATGTATTTATTTTAAGCATATTTTATTTTTTCCTTGCTAGGCCTTCTTGTGTACCACCTTCGATCCCTCCGCAAACCACCGGTTGGGAACCACTGGTGTAGACAGTGGTATAACTGCCGATTCAGCAATGCAGGGGGGTGGCCCGTGCAATAATTTCCCTCAATTGTTTAAGAATGGGTATATACCGTCGAACTTAAGTAAAACCAAATTTCCCCATATCTGTTTAACGTCCAAAACGAATACATTTATTTTTTTACAGTTTATTTTACCAGTACCTAATGATGTACTTTAAGAGTACAAATTATTTGATTAATTGCACAATTGAGCGGTGATTTTTAATTAAGAATGCACCGAGACTATCAGAAATCGGCCGCCGACAGAACATTCTATAAGCTGACATTGATTAACAGTTTCCTGCATAGCACGATGTCTCAAAAAAGGGAGAGCGGACTTAGTGTACTAAGTGTGGAAAATGAAACTGCTAGATCAATTGACGTTAATGAAATAATAAACACTTTTGTATCTCACAATGCAGTAAGATCACAAAAATTTCAAACGAAGAAAACAAAATTAAAGTCTTGAATTTCATACTACTACTTTTTCATATAGTAATGTCATTGAGATATTTTTATTTTCTCTTGTATACGCTAGAAATGTTCAAATTACGGTTTTATATTTCTCTATACTAAGTAATGTTTTAAAAAACAAAAGCTATATTTTTTAAAGTAAAGCGTCTTTATATCAGAATATTTTTTTATTCCAATGCCAACATTACTCCCACAATAAAAATATTACAAATTACAAGTCTATACGCACATGATGGAAAGTTTAAAAAGTCGAAACAGATTGTTCGTTGGTTTAAAAGTTACGAGATTAATGAATAAGGTGTGCAGTATAAAATTTAATATATAAATTCAGTATATTCATAAAAAAACTAAATTAAAAATCTTATCGGTAAACAAGCATAGGAGGAAATTAGTTTAACAATAACAAGTAAAGGTCTTTAATTACTTAGGATATGCTGTGAGTTATAATTTTAATTAAGAAAAGAAATATCCACTTTCAAAATAGGTGTGGTACAGTTGTAAGAACTCACAAAAAAAATGTAAGGGGTATTTTATTGAAATTTTGTTGAGTAATGGCGGTTCCTAATGCTTAATAGGACGGCGACAGAAAGGGGTTTGAAAAGTAAGCAGGCGGAGAAACGAAATTGTATGATTAGTGGGAGGATATGCATTAAGAGATTACAAGAGAAACGATGGTATCGGGATGGTATTTTCAATAAATGAAAAAATAATAGAGCATCACACCAAATGGAAAAGACATTTAAATAAACGGTCTAATGGTAACATCGCTAAGGATATACGGAGTGGTTCAAACGATGGTGTCAAACCTCGGGAAATGATTCTACTCATTAAACTGAAGAAAAAGTGTCCGCCAATAAATGTGTGTCGAAAAATTGTCTGTTTCCCGGTTTGTCTGTACATATTACAGTAGAAAGAATAAAATAAAAATAATCGCTGAAGGACGAAATGAGATGTGAAGTTGAAATTTACTATTAAATTTACAGAACGTTTACTATTTGTATATGTACAAAACAAACCAAAGTATTACTGACAAAATTTTCCAAACGGCGTCTGATTGACAATTTTAATTCCGAGTTTCACAAAAAAAAACAGTGTTTATAACCAGGGGTTCCCACTCCACGGTGCAACGGTGCAAGTCGCACCACTGGAATTTTTTGGGGGAGATTTTCAAGGCGATTTTTGTAATTTTTTGGGAGGGAATTTCCGCGGTACTCAAACTTTTTCTTTTACTTTTAAATTCATCCCCCCCAGTGAAGAAAAATAATGCAATTATCAAATCAAGTTAAATTATCTTGATAAGGCCTATTGTACTACTAATTATGTTAGGCCAGGTTTGACCACACTTTTACATTTCTCATAATTTAGTTATTGATTAGGCATACTAGAAAACCTTTTGGTATTGATAAAAAGAATAACATTAGATTTTAGATTCCAATAATTACTTTTATGGCTTTAGTTTTTCAAAAATTTTTGGTTAATGCTCCAAGATCCACCATTATCTGGGAGGGGGGGTTATTCCATACCCCCGTATTGTGATCCACCTACCCACGAAATTAAATTGGGTATCCCAACCCAAAGCTTGTGCTTGTTTATGGAATTCAGATAAAAAACAATGCATATATTACGTTTCTTTGATAACAAAACAGGCCGAACGATAACTTTAAGGAAAATAGGTAAAATTTTTTAAACTTTCCACACATGATGGAAAGTTTAAAAAGTCGAAACAGATTGTTCGTTGGTTTAAAAGTTACAAGATTAATGCATAAGGTGTGCAGTATAAAATTTAATATATAAATTGACTGTCTTCATGAATTTAAATTAAAAAAAAAATTGTACTTACTTCAAGATGCATATAAGATTAATAAATGACAAATTTATAATTAGTTACAAGTGACAATGTCTGATTAACAGTATTTGTTTACATTGAACAAAGACATAAAAGATGCTAAATAACAAATCAAACTATTTATTGCAAGATAAGTTATATTTTATCGATTGTATTCATTAATGCTCATATTTTTCTTGTTATATATTTTGTATTATTAGACTATTAATAATAAAACTTTTTATAAGAATATATTTATAATTTTTTGTAAATTACAGTGTTTCAATAACATTCAGCTATCGTTATAAGACATAAATTAATAAATTAATTATTAATTATTTATTAATTGAGTAAACATCATACAAGGAAGAACAGTATTCTGTTTACGTTGTATAATTTTAGTAGTTGCCACAACTATAACGAGTGGTTAGTGTTAAAGAGGCAACAAAAGCATGTCTCGAATTAAGTAAGGTTAGTGGGGGGGGGGGTGGATTCCTGCGGAAAGGCCCAGGAAAAAGAGTTAACCCACTGTGTGTAGAATCATTTTCCAAAGTTTGGCAACACCTTTTGGAAACCATTCTGTATAATAAAGTATAAGTTAGACGCAGGGCCTCTAAATGTAAGATGGGCTTTAACCTATGAGAGCGGAACAGGCATAATACATGATGACGATGATGATAACAGATCCAGCAAGGCACAACAAACAGGAAAGTACTACGGTGAACTTATTAGAAAATCACAAAAAAAAACAGATAGGCCTAATATGAACACCAGGGAATCAAAAGGCCAAAGGAGGCTAAACGCTCCCTCCAAAGGGTTTCGGCGGCAGACTGATTTTAATGCGAAGAAACCAAGATACAGTATTAACTTGAAACTACCAGTATTTTGGAGCCAAAACAGTATTCCTAGGCCATATTTAAAAAAAGTTTTACAATACTTAATACTAAACTTCCCGCCAAAATGACGGTAATTCCGTTCCCTGGAATCCTCCTCAGAAATAGGTCTAACTTCTTTCTCTCGGATCCTCCCCTGAACTAGATCATAGAGTCGCGAAATTTTTGTGGTACACTTCAGACAGGTTTCGATCGAACCCGGTGTTTTTACTTTAAAAAGCAGTAATAGATTGCTGCTACCTCTAAGTCTATTGGTTCAATTAGACTGCTGCCTCAAATAGTTTATATATTACAAGAACAAAAACACACAAGTAAAAAAATAAAATTTATTGTATTAATAATCTCTATACTTGTGTGTTACGTGTGCACTTGAAGCGTGAACGCGAACATTAAACAACCTTTACAATTGCTGTTTGCTCAGTTTAGAACTGTTTGTCAAAACATCTGTCACATTACCCAAGGTCAAACACACGCACACAGTAGCACCTCCTTCTCGGTTCGTGTAAAAAAAAAATATGGAACAAACCGTGCTAAAAATTATTGCGAGTAACGTGTACGCTGTTTCGCAGATAATGTTTAATTCATTAGGCATACGTCTGCAATCATCTTTTCATAAATAGGCTGTAGTCGGGGAGGATAAATAATGACTGCCGGTGTTTAATTGTCTAGTAAGCCGTAGTCTGGGCTGGGAGTCGGAGCCGTGACGTGCGTGTGTGATAAACGAACGTGTAGAGAGGTTTAGTTTTACGTAAAAATTTAACGGATAACGTGACCATGTGGTTCTGTGCTGTGTTGTGGTATTCTGCAGTGACGTTTCTTACAAGTATGTACTAATTACTATACAACTAATACTTACATTGTCTGCGTGTGTGTGTATACAGACATAATTCATACAAACAGGTTTCTTTCATGTCGATTAAAGTAAATAAATAAGAAAAATCATTAACGCTGTATTCTCACTACTTTTCTTCAAACTGCAGTTTTGGATTGTTTATAGTGTTAACCTTAAGCTGTACATTAGAACTTCTTTAACACGATTGTGCCATAGTTATGTTCATTTATTTTTTTATTCGTTATATTTATCGCTAACGTTTATTGATATTCTCTTAAGGATTACGATTTTACTGAAATCCGTGCTTCATTGAAAATAAATAAATTTTGTGTCTTTATTATTAATCATTTCTTGTTCAGAATGTTTGTTATTTCTTACTATTTTTTTATCCTTGATTATTTATTTGTTATTTAGTATTGCTTGTCTTTAATGTCATCTTAGTTATTTAGACAGTCATGCTACTTTTTAGTTGTGTTTGTTCTGTTATCAGTTTTGTTTACGTAAAATGATTGTTTATTTACACGTTTTGTATAGCTATTAATTATTTATTAATCTTTTCTTGTACGTATTTTATTTTGTTTGTAATAAATCGCATGTCGTTATAATTGCTTCAAACAATCAAGTTTTTTAACGGCTAATCGTTTTGTATTATAGACCTACAGAAAATTAACGGATTAATAACTATTTTTGTTCTCCAAGAAAGTGATTTTTATTTAGAGTGAACCGTAAGTCGTATGACAGCGGGGTACATTTTTTGATAACTTCAAGAGATGCAAGTTTTTATGAGGGTTAAACATAACACTTATTATTATTATTAACTTAGATGCAATTTTAAAACATTTTTTTCGACATTTCGGGAAAACGTATTATCACCATCGAGACCTGAATTCCGAGTATACAAAAATTATGAATAAGCTTACACTTACAATGAGTGTTATTTTGTGGATGTATGTCTGTGTATATATAGATCATAAATAACTATCTTCTTCTTCTTCTTCTTCTCTTCAAGGATTAGGTTATATAAACCTGTTCCGGTATCCATCTCATCCTCGGACAACCCACGTCTCTTCTACCAATGGCTTTACAGTTCATTGCCGCTTTCGGCAATCGATCCTCTGTCATCCTTTGCAGATGATCCCACCATTGTGTCTTCTGTAAGCTAAAATAATTTCATTTATGTCCTCTGCTTCGAGTTCTGCTCTGATTCCTTATTCTATTTTGCAATGTATAGCTTAAAGTACTAAGAAGAAACTGCATTTCAGCACTCTGAATCTTGTTGCATTCCTTTTCTGGCCTGGAAACTGTGGCAATAGGACCATGTCAAAGGATAAGGATTTGAATAAAGTATAAATAACTACTACATAGTATGTAATAACTATTACACATACAGCGTGTTCACAAAAGATGGTGTCAAACTTCCGGAAAGAATTATTGTGTTCATTAAACCGAAGGTCAGTTGTCCAATAAACGCATACAGAAAAATTCATCGTTTTCCGTGTGCATGTCTAAACATGTTTTTTTTTTCTTTATTAATTACTGCCGAACGAAATGAGTTGTGGAGTTGGAATTTGGTATACACAGTACCGTTTACCGTTTCTTATAAGCACAAAACAAACCAGCGTAACGTCTTAAATATTTTCAGAATGACGGCTGATTGAAATTTTTAATGCTAAATCCTACAAAAAATCTGTACTTATAAAAAAGTCTTATTATATAAAATGTTAGCTCTTTCATTCCTAATGCAATGGTACCTTGTATATGGAATTCGGAAAAAGAATAACCGAGGTATTACAGTTCTTTTATAACACAACAAGCCAAATTTTAACTATAAGGTAGATTAGCCAAATGTTCTGATATACAAGAACATTTAATTTAATTTATAATTAAATTAAACAGAAACAAACCTACAGCACACAAATTAATTCATAATTTAAATGGAGTATATAAAATTGAATGCCCTGACTGTAACAAATTTTATGTAGGCCAAAGTAAAAAACGAAAAAAGAAAGATTTATACAACACCGTAATTCATATTTAAAAACAGATATATACAAGTAAAATTTAGCTACACACTCGATCAGAAACAAACACACATTTCGAAATTTAAATAACATGACTTCATTAAAATATATTTCCAAAGGTTCAAAAATGACCTTATGGGAAAATTTAGAAATATTTAAAAATAAAACAAACAATAAATTTATACCAGAACAAATTTAGATTACTACAAAAAATGATAATATTTTCAAAAGTACTAATTTAATAAAATAATAAATATTTGTATTATGTTTTACAGTTAATTATATAACATATTTTATATACACATATAAAACATGAAACTTAGTTTACATATAAAACAGCTGTTTTGAACAATTGATAAAAAAAATTGTTTATCTTTATTAATTTTATATCTGATGATGATAGTTGAATACTATCGAAACATTGTAATTCACAAGATAGTAAAAGTATATTCTTGTGAAAACTTTTGTTATATATATATATATATATATATACACGAAAAATATGAGCATTTATGAATATAAAAGAAATGTAATATCTCTTTTTATCCGATTCCATAAACAAGGTAGCATACCGTTTCAGTACGAATAAAAGGAAAAATGTTTTATTTAATAAGACATTTCTTGTTACAAGTACTAATTTTTGTGGAAACTGGAATTGAAAATTTCAATCAGACGTCATTTTGAAAATTTTTAAGATAATACTTTTGGTTTGTTTTGTATTTATAAGAAATAGTAGGGTCTAGGCGAACGCTCACACTTATACCTGCTTGAAGGGCCGGGTCATAATATAATTTGCAGGAACACATCAAACCCCGTCTGAGCAAAGCTGCCCTGCACTCCTGACCTGGACCTAATCCCCTTTCTCTACCTGACTGCCAGATATGTCTTCTAGGGGTAGTACCGAACTGGTCCGACGGTCAAAACATTCCAAAGATATTTTTGTTCCATAACGAAAGGTCGGGGTTGAACTGGTCCGACGGGTAGTTGGCAGGTAGAGGCAGGAATTCCCGAATGGGTTACTAACCTAACCCCCCACCCCTCAACAACTGCCTCAGTGTCAGTTCTCAGACAGTCTCAGTGCAGTGTAGTACTAGTAGAAGTGTACAATGTTTTCCATGTTAAGTGTTAAGTTAACATGTTTCCATGTTAAGGGCTTTAAGTTAGTCGTTTTTGAGGGATTTAAATATTCAAAAGGTGACAAGACACAATCGGGTCAAAAGTGGCGATGTTCTAGAAGAAAAGGGTGTTCGGCGCATTTGTTCACAGATGACGCGGGTGACATTTTATTAAATACTGTTTGTGTGCATAACCATGAACCATGTCCCGACCTAAGTAGACATTACATTTCTAACAGTGTGAAACGCAAGGCAAGTGAAACATTACTGGAACCTCCTACAAAATTGATGAGAAGAGAGATTGCGTCCGCTCCCGATTCCTTGGCCGACAGTATCACTCGTGATGATGTCGAACGAGTAAGGAGAAACTTGAACTATGCTAAAAGAAAAAAAATCTTCCTCCTCTTCCGAAATGTGCTGGCGATGTCCACGAAGCTCTTGACAGCTTACAGATCAAGACTAACAAAGGTGAGGATATGTTGTTACTGAATATTGCCACTGAAAATATTATCGTTTTCTGTCCTAAGAGTAATGTGGAGTATCTAGTAAAAACTGATAAAATATTTATTGATGGGACATTTACTTTTGCAGCTAAGCACTTTTACCAATTTTTCACAATACATAGTGTACAGAATGGGAATTACATACCGCTTGTCTTTTGCCTTTTACCTGACAAGAAAGAAGCAACTTATAGAAGCCTTTTTAAGCATTTGATAAAAAAATGTGAAGAAATGAACCTAACTTTTAAACCTAAGACTGTAACAGCCGACTTCGAAAAAGCAATACACAATGCAGTTGAATCTGTTTGGCCTACAGTAGAAATAATTGGGTGCAGATTTCACCTGTCTCAGGCCTGGTGGAGGAAGATACAACAAGTTGGGTTGAGCGCTGAGTACAAAAGTTCTACATCAGACATTGGAAAATGGTTACACTGGGTTTTTGGGCTAAGTATGTTGAGTCATGAGGAAGTAGGAAACGCATATGTGGAAGATCTTGAGCCAACTCAACCCTCATCTCCAAAAGTTGATAGGTTTGTCGACTATTTAATATATGAGCGGATGATAAGGCTTCTTCGATCCAAGGAAGAAGTTATAAGTAATTTGACAAGGCCGAAAGGTTTGATATTTTAGCGCCGGACCAGTTCGACCCCACCCCCTGTGTTAACCGTCGGACCAGTTCGACCCCACTAATTGGTTGATCTCCAAATTCCTATAACCATCGGACCAATTCGACAACACCCGTCTTCTAGTTCTACATTGCGTGACTGGGTTCAATAATCAAAGTAAAGTATGTATAAACGTGTAAAAAAAAATAAGTAAAATTATAGTTAATTTAGGCGTATTCTAATATTTTGAAAATAAGGGCAATGTAAGGTATGGTTGTTATATTTGAGAATTTATTAAAGTAAATACGTGACGCTTATATCGACCTGGCAATGAGTGTTGTCATGACTCGTGTGTGTTTTGCGCCTGGTTTAGTCCTGCAATCTTTGCGTCTTCATAACTTTACTTTAAGTAGAAAGTTCATGACTGATTGATTTTCTCGTTTCCGCCAATTTTTAGTATTACAGCGCAAGAGAATGCATATTCCGAATATTCCCACGTTAGATAAAATATTTTTTTACTTAGATTCTAACCTGAAATTCCTCGTCTTGACTGTAAACATGGAAATGTTATTATGTTCAAATATTAATTGCAGTGGAAAAAAGTCAACGACTTAATTTTGATTGCACATATGTGTGAATTATACGAATATTGTTTTATTTATTATGTAGTTAAAATAAGCTTACAATTAAAAATTATTTAATGAAAAACATTCTATACAGAATAATTTCCATTAAAATTATAACGTGAACAATTTTTTTTTAACCAAACTAAAATATATTTTTCCTCTAAATACCTCAATATAGACCTAAATAAATATAGAGCTAAATAAATCCAAATAATTTTCTCTTATACAGAAACCTTATCACTTATTAACTGTGAATATTATAAGTGTAACGTCCATGTCAGAGGATAAAAGACTTAAATTCTTTGGATTCGAAAATTTACACGTTCTAATTTAAGGAAGGGCAGATCATGTTTAGATTGTATATTTACAATAGCCCAGCTCATTGAAAAGCGTAGAGGTAGAGAGTATCAGCTGCCCACATACATACATAGCTTTCATCGACTTCGAGAAGGCTTTTGACAGAGTGAATCGGAGCAAACTATGGGCAGTAATGGTAAGGAAAGGGACCCTACAACATCTAATTAGAGCAATACAGAGTCTGTATGTGAAGAATACAATCTTAATAGAAGCAGGGAGACCGAGAACAGCTCCTAGAGTTGGCCTGATCAATTGTGGAGTACGACAAAGGTGTCCATTATCACCTTCTCTTTTTAATTTATATATTGACGATTTCATACAAATTTATATGACATCCTTGTCGTAATAATGTGTCTTCCAGACCATTTTATGATTGATCACTCTACAATTGACACTTTGTTGTTTGCGGACGATCAGGTTGTTCTATCGGACTCTGAAAACAGATCTCAGAGTTTCTGAAAACTCTGAAATGGGTATACATTTGTTAAATGGAATCTGCAAAGACTCTTGATTGCAGATATCCACAACTAAAACCAAGGTGATGGCTTTTGGAACTGATCCCGTACGGACAAAAATTGTTATAGATGGTACTGTCCTGGAACAAGTTAGCAGTTTTGAATACCTGGGCTACTGTGTGTCTTATAATGCAAGCAACGACGTGGTGAACAAGTTGCATTATTCAACCTTACGTGCAGGACCATCAGGCGAACCCTTAAGTCAGCAAGTAAAGGAACACGCCTAAAATTGTACAAGGTGATGGCTCTTCCCACACTTTTTTATGGGTCTGAGAATTGGACTTTAACGAAAGCCCAGGCCAGTCGCATCCAAGCGACTGAAATGAGATTTCTCAGGCACGTGGCAGGTTATAGTCTCCATGATCATAGAAGAAACACAGATATACGGCAGGAACTGAATATTATGAGTATACTCGAGAGGATCGCCCAATATCGGCTGAATTGGTGGGAACATCTTTGCCGAATGGATGACTACCGCATCCCCAAACAACTATGAAACTATAAGCCGAGGGGACGGAGAGGTGTGGGACGTCCGAGGAAGCGCTGGAGTGACCAGCTGTAATATTTGCCTATTTGAGGCCGGAACAAACCATTCTTGGTTTAAACCTTGAGGATGATGAAGATGTGATGATGAATTTAAGCAAAAGTTAAGAATCGCATTACTAGTACATATAACATTTAAAATTTATTATTTCAAACTTGAAATAGGGATAAGAATATTTTACTACCCAATTAGTTGGTCCGATTACGTTTGTATAAAATACGTTAGCAATGCATGTGCAATGTGTTCACTGACCAGTCGTACTTGTGACATACGTAGATTCTACGTTTTGCTTCATAATGAATTCACTTCATGACCAAACTTTAAAAAAAAAAAAGACAACTTATCGGCCTTACTACAGCAGACTGGCTAAAGAACAAAAATATGAGAATTTCAATTATAAGTTGATAGATAGATGAGACATACTGTGTATTGACGTGTAATCGTTAGTTAACATAATTCTTTGCCTGTATTTAAAGTGTGAAATTTTTTGCCCCAACCTGCTTTGAGTTGTTTAAGGTTTATTGGGGGTTTGACAAAGTGCGCGCGGCTGTCAATGGGTTATAAAAGGTGCGCGCGGCGGTCAGTTTTGGTCGCTCTAAGCCAGATGTGAAAAGTAAAGAGGGCCGCTGATTTATAACTTGTTATATTGTTACTTTCGTAGTTGCATATAAACTAATAAAGCTGAAATCAGTAGCCTATGTGCGTTGTGGTTAGGTTCAAGAATTAGCAATTTGGCCGAGCTCAGGGCGAAATAGGTAGAGAAATTTATGAATCTAGTACAACGAAGTGTTTTAATCTAATTATTTTTGACCTGGCGGACTGGCACGGGCCGCTCGCTCAGCCACAAATCACTTAGAATTTATAATACCGGCATATCAATTAAAGGATGGACATGCAAACGGTTACCTTCAGTGACAAACGGTTGTTTAGGCCTACATACTGTAATCTCAAACGTGAATGTTTACGTATATCAGTACAAGCCTACTTTTTTAGTACTTAAATATAACTCAATAGAAAGTAAACGAATAAGACAAAAATATTTAGTTGCCAAAAAGCATCCTGTTTCAAGTAGCGTGGTTTGAACAAACACTTTTTGTTGTTCATGTATTCCAGTTTAATTAAAATTTTAATATTTGTCGATCTCGTGTGAATGGCACATACCCTATGTCTGAAGATGGAACGATCGTTCCGAAACGCGTGACAAAGCTACTAGAACAAGTCACAAGACAGAACTGAAATAAGAAAATGTATGTTACGTAAGTAAATAAAATGTTGCCTCGCGCGCACTTTTTGTGGTTGTAAAGCGTCCATTCAGAATCCCTTGACCACCTTGTATAAACCCGTTTAGTGAAATTATTAAGATCCCTTCTCATATCCCTTGTCGTCAACATTCACTTGCAGGGGCCGGCCTTTCGCATCACTTTTAACGAGGGATTCAGGTGTGAGCAAAGTCCCAACCGTTGACACGGATTATCGTGTGAGCATTTTTCGTTCCCCGAAATAGTAAATGCATTATATATACCACATTTAAACATTTAACTCCACGTCTCATTTCGTTTGCCAGTGATAAAAAGAAAGAAAACACAGACACACAGACGGATAACGAAGCTTTCTTCGGCATATGTTTATGTATATCGGACATTTTTTCTTCAGTATAATGAGTAGAATCATTTCCCGAAGTTTGGCACTAAATACTGGAAACTGTGTGTGTGTGTGTGTGTGTGCCTAATTAGAGCAAAACTGACTGGACAGTGGACGGCATGGGCGTAACTTGGGGTCTAACTTTGGGGGGGGGCAGGGTAAAGCTTCATAAATTCAAGTGTGTAGTGAGACCATCTATATAATAAAATTAATAAAATATATTATATATAAAATTTGATAGTTTAGTAATAATTCTTAGTTAGTTAGGGACAATTTCATTTTTTAATGATCAACAAGCCTTTCTTCATAAGTTGTACTTCCAGTTACGTTTACCTAGAACAAATATACTGTAGGAATATAAACATAAACGATTTCAGTTCTTCCAATTCTTATACCTAGTTTTCGTAAACGCATCCTCTCCCTTAGGCACACTGTCACAAAATGCTCGGCAGTAGTAGCAGTAAGCCGAATCAGTCACAACACAAAGAAATTTTCAAATTACCAGTCAGGCAATTTTCAAAGAAATTAAGCCGTGTTACTCCTTTGCGTTTCTTATCTTCCATTTCCCAGCACTTATCAACACAAAAAAACCAAAACAATCACAACAATAACGAATTAAGAAAGAGACAAGCGATGTGTAGTTTAACGGACTACGTACACAACAGAGTAACCGACCGCACTTGTATCAGTAATCATTAACAAATAACAGTTCCAAACGACCATCTTTTAAGATTCGTGAACAAAGCCATCGACGTCTTTCGGTGTTCCAAAGCAAGTCTTTGATTGTGTAAAAGGCACACCTTGTTTTTCAGTTAATTAGGTCTCTAGCGTTTGTTTTTTTTTTTTGAACAGAAATATTATTTTTACGTATATCATTCAAATCTGTCAAACATTCCCCTTACAAGTTTCTTCGAAAGAAATAAGAATAATAAACTTATGGCAACTAGTCGTCTGATAACAGTACAGACGTTGATAAATAGTGCTTACTGTGCTCCCAAGCATAGAAACTGTCTCCTGTTTGACTATTTGTTAGTTTTTATTTATAAACAACTGGAAACAAAATTTTATAATGCTCGGAGCATTGGGGGGGGGGCGAGTGCCCTCTTGCCCCTCCCAAGTTACCCCTGTGGTGGAGGGGGGATAATTTACAATGAACCCTGTAGCTTTATCCTTGGCTAGAGGAATAAAGAAACGACAACAGCTAAACAACAACAACAACAGCAGCAGCATCTATATTTATAATAATGTAAACAACTATTATTACAGAAATAAAATAATCCCCGCTTATGTCTTCATCTCTGTTTTTACAACAGATTTGAGCACGCCACTGATTAAATCTAATTTCGAGGAAGAGACTTGAAAGGCGTGCAGGAGGCAGATTTAATCGTGGTACCTGTTTGGCGACCTTGAGTGTAACACTCGGTACGCGAGTAAATTTTATTCAATAATACCCGCCGATTTATTGAACAAAGCATTTTATATTTCTGTACAATGTTATGAGTAATTTTAGAATGTGGCATATGCGGTCTGCGCGCTGCTTACCAGCGAAACCTTCGCGTCGTGCAAACGAAATGATCTAGAGCGGTGATTTCCACCCGGCGGCCTGCGACACCTTATTATATTGGCTAGAAAACCAATTTGATCGAGGAAAAAGACGCAATTGAAATATTACGAGGATTGTTTAATAGAAACACGTTTAGAGGCTGTAAAGCAATTTTTATTCAACGATTTTAAAAGAAGTCTACATTAACATTAAGGCATGAGTCCCACTGTTGCACTAATCTGTAGATTCCCTGCTGGTAAAATTCTTGCAGCTGTTTGCGGAACCTTTCGCTAACAGCAAACTCTACCTCAGCGTCCGATTTGAACCGCCGTCCTTTTAGTGATTTCTTTAATGGGCCAAAATCATGATAATCGCACGGGGACAAGTCGGGACTGTAAGGTGGATGTTGTAAGACTTCCCATTTCATACGACCAAGCAGATCTTGAATCGTCTGGGCTACATTGAGTCGAGCATTATCATGCAGAAGAATGACACCATTTGTGAGCTTCCCGGGACGTTTATTCTTTATGCTGACCCGTAAGCGTTTTAATCTGTCTGCATATCGCTCAGCGTTGATGTTGACACCAGGTTCTTTAAAATCTAAGAGCAGCACACCCTGATCTTAAAAAAACACGGTCATCATTACTTTTCTTCCCAAAGGTTGGGACCGCCATTTTTTCGCCTTCGGAGATTGTGCATGCTTCCATTGCGTACTCTGACGTTTGGATTCTGGTTCGTAGTGATAACACCAAGACTCATCACCGGCAACAATTTGGTGTAGAAAGTCATTACCTTGTTGTTGATAGCGCATCAAATGCTGTAATGATAAGGCCGAACGCAAATTTTTCTGCTCATCAGTAAGCAGTCGTGGAATCCACTGAGCAGCAACTTTGTGATAGCCAAGACTATGAATGATGGAATGAACAGTTTCTACGCTGATGCTCAACATTTGAGAAAGTTCTCTAACTTTGATGCGCCTATTTGCGTGTAAAGGAGTTTCCAGCTGTCTCACATTTTCATCTGATTCTGCAACATGTGCAGGTCTGGGACGGGGAAAATCTTTAGTGGATTCTCTTCCTTGTAGAAATTTATTGCACTATTCAACTATTGCCGTATGAGAATAACTATAGTCACCATATACAACTTTCATTCTCGTATAAATTTCCATTGGCCGACGTCCCTCAGCGGGCAAAAACTGAATATAACGGGACGCAGATTATCTTTGGACGGATTTTCTATCATAGATGCAGTTTTTAAAGCCAGTCACAACGCTTAGAAAAGAGCAAACTGCAAATATTTTGACTAATACTTAAACAGACAATGTAAACAAATGGCGACGAAGTCACGGCTGCGCAGATCAAACGTGTTTCTATTGAATAATCCTCGTATATAGTGACTCAGACTTGGTGGGAAGTATGAAATGCGAAAGCATTCAGTGGATTGGGCATGTTCAAAGGATAAAATACGGAAGAGTCCTGAAAAAGGTTTTTGCTGATCAAGTAGTTGGATGATGTCTGAGATTCGTGGTGGGGTACGGATAAGGTGGAGACAACTGGAAGTCAGAATGTGGAGACAACGGGTACAAGCCGCTGTTGTGGAAGTCAAGGTTCTGCAAGGACTACAGTGACATGGAACGAATGAATGAATGATTGATGAACGTTTGTTAAATGCTTATTCCAATTTATTAAGAGGTAACCGTTAACGGCTTTTGGCGGTGATTTCCTCTTGTGCCCATTATTTCTACATCCTTTTTCCTCAGTCTTTTCCTTATGTTTTTTTTATTATTTTTAATCCGACATTAAGAAACTGTTATATTTACTCATGAAGGACAGCAAATGTTACATTTTTCTTAGCATAAAACATTTAGTCCTTTTCACGATGAGACATCCTCAGCGCCTCGACTAAGTACGAGTAATACGAGCTAAATTTTGCTGACTCTATACAAGAAATAAACACAAGACAATATTAAAAAAAAAAAAAAAAAAATAACTAGCAAGTCCGCCAAGCAGAATCAGAGAGCTCCAGTATTATGTGCTGTCCTTTAGCGTTTATTACTGTAGTGTTTGACGGTTGTTGATTTCGCTAGGCTGACTGTCGATGGTAAGTACAATTTTTCAGTTTTATTTTGTTTATTTCAGTGAACGAGTGAAGTAATTTCTCAGTTTTGATTGACCGTTTGGCGTTTGTGTGTCTGTCCGTCTCCTTCTCTATTTGGGGTATATCTCACAATAACTTTTGAACGCAACAACCGATTTTCGTAAAACTTGGCACGTGTGTCCATACTTTTACGCTACAGAAACCTATTGTTTTCAATATTGATTCTTCCAAAAATAGGGTTGCGGGAGGTAAAAATGTGATGGGGTCAAAACTGTGAAAAAATCGCAAAAGCCCGTGTGAAGTATGAGATTAAAGAGAATTTAAACCGCAATCGGAATACAGTGTTCGTTTATAACAGTTTCAAAATTTGTGGATGTCAGAGTCCCCCCAAAATTTAATAAAATCACAAAAATCCATGTGGGGTGATAAATTGAAGAGATTAACTATGTGGAACGCATGGTAGACACGCGTATTCCTAAACAAGCGTTTGAATATAGACCAGTGGGGACGAGAGATCGTGGAAGACCCTGGAAAAAATGGTCAGAGGCTCTGTGAAGTCGGAACGGGTTATAGGCCAAACATGTAGTGAAGAAGAATAAGAAGAAGAAGAAGAAGAAGGAGAAGGAGAAGAAGAAGAAGAAGAAGAAGAAGAAGAAGAAGAAGAAGAAGAAGAAGAAGAAGAAGAAGAAGAAGAAGAAGAAGAAGAAGAAGAAGACGAAGAAGAAGAAGAAGAATTTTAACTAAAATCTAAATGTAGTATTAAGTTTTGAACACTTCAAAATTTCGATCTCAGAGCCCAAAAAAGTTATCAAAAATTTTTTTAAATTGTGTAAACTCCAGCAAACTAAAAGGAATTGTAACCCAAATCGGAATGTTTCGGATCTTTAGTGTTTATTGTATTATTGTGTGCTCTACAATCGTTATATTGCTAAGAAAACAGTGGAGAAATCGGTATTTGGTCATTTTCCCACAATTGAAAAATTATCTAATATCAAAATTTATGTAGTATACTAATAAATTTACTTCGTTCAAAATAGTGAGCGAGTTCTGCGGCTCAGGGAGCATACTAGTAGTACTTTTATTTTTATATTTAATATGGGCTTGATGTTGACGTTTTATTTTTTCACACTTGAGTCGATGTTTAATATGGACTTTTGCGATTCACCATTTTAGTCCATATTAAACATCGTGATACATCAGCGATGTGTACATGAGCTTTTAGTAGAAGTCGAAAGTTATCCAGTAACGCCTGAAGCAGATCGCAGAAAGTGGTGACCGAAACGTTGTCTGTAGGGTAATTATCCGACCAAATACACAAATACCTGCTACTTCGAATCGTTTCCTCAAAGTTTTCCTTATACCAGTGCATACACCTACGTTAAATGGATACGCTTATTTCATTATTGACAAAACTGTTTAACATTATTTTTGTAGCCTATCGTTAAACTGTTTGCGTTTTCGTTTTCCTTCACCTGTCCAAGGTCGACATTCAGCAGTTAATTGTCGTTTTTCCAACTGATACGCAACAGAGTTTCATTACTGTAATTGACCTTCGATAATGGGACGTTACGTAAGACTGCGCTCGGACTATTCCATTCTGATGTTACACAACCGACTTTGGATACAGTTTTTCCAAATTGTCCTCACAGTTTACATTATTCTTAATGTCACCAGTAGGGTACCAAATCGGAAAGGAGAGTTTAGAAGGAATTAAGATTGGAAGAGGAGTAAGGCAAGGCTGCTGTATGTCACCAACTTTATTGAACATTTATCTTGATGACTTGATTAGGAAGTGCTTTGAGAAAACAAGAGGGGTGAATGTCGGTGGAAGAAGAATTGAATGTATAAATAAGGTTTGCTGATGACATGGCTGTTTTAGCAGAAAAGGAAGAGACAATGAATGAAGTGATAAGAGATTTGAATTTAGTATGCGAGGAATATGGAATGAGGATTAATAAGGGAAAACTAAGTGTATGGTGTTTAGCAGAGGAGGAAAAAGGGCAAACATAAAGATAGGGCAAGACAAAATACAACAGGTGGAATTGTTTAAATATCTTGGAAGCTTGATAAGTGAAGGTATGTCATGCACTCGTGAAATTAGAGCAAGAATTGCTGTAGCGAAAGAGGCATTTAATGGGAAGAAAAGACTGCTGTGTGGCAAAATTAATAAGAATTTAAGGAAAAGATTGACCAAATGTGATGTGTGGAGCGTTGATTTATATGGTGCAGAGACATGTACACTGAGGAAGAGAAAAGATTAGAAGCATTTGAGATGTGGGTTTGGCGAGCAATGGAAAAAGTAAGGTGGATTGATAAAGTAAGAAATGATGAAGTTTTAAGAAGAATGGGGGAAGAGAGAAGAATCCTGAAAGTAATAGAAAATAGGAATAGCAATTGGTTAGGTCATTGTTTAAGAAGAATCTGCTTGCTTACAACTGCCATGGAGGGTGTCATAGAAGGTGAAAAAAGAAGAGGGCGATAGGACAGCTTGGAGAGCTTTTACCATTTGAAGACCTGCCTTAGGGCAGAACACCAAATAGTAGGGTAGCGAGAAATATTTGGGGTGGGTTGAACCCTTTCCCAGACAGATAAAGACAAAAGGAAATGTCTAAAACAAAAAAAAAACTGTTTCTAAAGTGTAGTTATATAAATGGAATTAAGTAATTAGACTAATTAGTTATGTTAGTAGGAACAATTTCATTTGCGGTACACTCATTGTAGACGTCTAGCGAGTCGGTGGCCGAGATAGGCTTCTAATTTGTTTGCTAGTGTTTGAGATTATGTCCTAGTAGCAAGCAGAAGAGAAAGTCTTCGCATCTTTGTTCAGCTTGCAGTGTATCCAACTCATTTTACGATATTTAAAATGGAGTAATTTAATCCGCAGCAACTTAAAACTCTACGATCAGCGACGAACAGTATTAAATAAGACAAGCCAAATATGCGCTTACGCTGACGATGTTGTGATAGTAGCCAGATCAAGACAACGGTTAGTCGAGGTATACAAGGAGCTAAATAAAAAATCCGCTGTAATGGAACAAACTATAAATATCAGCAAAACTAAATACATGCTAATTCCTGCATCACAAATGAGAAGAAATCTATGTAATTTATGCATAAAGGATAATTCATTTGATGCATTTAATAAGTTCAGATACCTGGGTAACATGATAGGTATGAAGGGTTCATAAACACAACGATATATGACAGAATACAAATAGGAAATAGGGAGTATTATGACAACAGTAGACTATTGAGAAGCAAACTCATTAGTTGTAGCACAAAAATAGAAATATCTAAGACACTTGTCAGACCGGTTGTTACTTATGGAGGCGAGACATGGACATTAATAAAAAAGGAACAGGAAAGATTAAGAAGATTTGAACAAAAGATTGTAAGACGTGTTTAATTATGGCTCGGTTAAAGAAGATAGCGAATGGAGAATAAGAAGTAACCAGGAGGTAGATGAGCTGTTGAAGCATGAGGGATTGTAAGATACGTAAAGGCTCAACGTTTACGAAGTGTAGGTTACCTAGAGCGGATGGATGATCAGCGTATGCCAAACAAAATCCTGAGGGCGCAAATCTATAAAAGCAGAAAGACGGGCCGACCTAGAATAAGATGGTTGCATGATGGTTGCTAGAATATCTAAGAAGAATGGATGTGAGGGGTTACACTGAGAGGCCAATGGATAGGAGGCACTTGAGTAGATTGATGTTGGAAGCTACGGCTCACGATGGGTTGTAGTACTAAAGAAGAAGAAGAAGAAGAAGAAGAAGAAAACTTAAAACTTAAGTTTTAAGCTTAAAACTGTAAGTGAAAGTAAGCTTTCGAGTTAACTTAGTACAGACACTCTAAGTTACTTTAAAAATAGTCGAACACTACTTAATTCGTAGCCTATATTATACACTAAAATCTTAAGTTTTATGCGTTAAAATTTTCATTGTCATATGGGAAATATTACTTTAACAAGTGAGAGACAGACGAGTCCTATTTTCGTTTTATTGATCGTAATAAAGAAATTATTAATTCTGGTGAAAGAGTTTAGTGATTTATTTTAAGCTGAGTGTCGTATGTACTTTGGAAACACTTCATTTAAAGTATATAGCCTATGCATAGAACCAATGAAAAGCTACTGTTTACAGATAATTGCGGAAATCATTCAGTGCATTCTAGACAATTCATTCACAGTCTAGACTATGGCCTAACCGTCAGGAAAATTGGGACTGTGACAACTTATCAGTGGCGTAACTCTTTTTTCTGGACCCCTGCGCAGGAACCCTTTGCGGGCCACCCTACTGCCCTTAATTAATCCATGCCATCAACTTTTTTTTCGAAGTGTAGGCCAGTTTGACCGGTCAGTTCTACAAATCGGATTATTTGACTCAGTTGATCTTTTCTATTAATCTCTTGTATAGTATTCATTATTGCAGAGAAAAACTGAGTAGATTCGATCTGTTTCAAAATAATAGTTTCAACTTTTTTTACATAGAAGCTGAGTGATTTCATTTTGATTTTTGGGACTCATATATTTCTCACTGTTCTTAGGACCAGTGATTATCTCTTGCAACAATTTGCTCAAAAGATCGATAACTGCTGAACTTGTAGATACTCAGCTCAAGTTCTACAAGGTTATGGCTGTCCCTATTCTTCTTTATGGAAATGAGTCATGGATAATGAGAAAGAAAGATAAAAGCCGCATACAAGCAGCGGAGATGAAATTTCTAAGATCGGTCAAATGTAAGTGGATTTACTATTCTAAACAAGATGGATTTAGAAATTAAGAGATTAGAAAAGAGTTGGAAATATACTACTTAAATGAGAAAGTAGAGTTACATAGAAAAATTGGAAGGACTATCTGGAGCCTATGAATCTTCGAAGACTACGAAAATCCCAAGTAGATACAAGCCAGATGAAAGCGTGGGGAGACCAAAGAAAAGGTGGGAATAAATCCTATGAACCCGGAATAGGTCACCAAGCCCTAATCCTTGTTGGGGAAGAAGAAGATCGATAATTGCCAATAATTTTCAACTACTGGGCTGGCCTATCTTCTCTTTGTAGCCTCTACAGGCTAAATTTGAAGCTGCCAATGTCAGAGTAACATTTACACCGCTATCCAGTATACTTTGGCCCATTTATTAGTTTCCTTTCGTAGCTCATAACGAGTAACGATGTGACGTAGGTCCGGCCGATGGCCTCGGTGCATTCTTAATTATATTATAATCACCGCCCTACTGTGCAGTTAACCAAATAATATATAGGCCTATTTTTAAAGTACATCATTAAATACTGGTAAAACAACAGTTAACACTAAATGCATTTGTTTTTGATGTTAAATACATACGGGAAGTTTTGTTTTACTTAAGTACAATGGTTTGTAGCCACTCTTAAAAAATTAAGGGATATGTTTGCACGGGCCCCCTAGTCCGGAGGCCTCTCGCATTGCGGGCCCGGCAGTTACGCGGGTCCAACTTATAAAACTATTTTGAACAATTTTTACTTCCATGTTCCGTAAGGAAATTGTGGAGTTCCGTATAAGGGGATAAGAAAATTCCGTAAGGGTATAATAGTGTACCGTTTTGGAAATTACGATATTGTACCTAGGTCCCAGAAAAGGGATAACATTTTGAAAAAATTCACCCGAGTGTCGGACTAAAGGGAAATTTAATACAAATCAGAATGTCATCAACTTTTAAGCGTTTATTGTATGCTTGTCTGGTCTGGAATTGTTACTTTACTTTACTAAACAGAAAAATATGGTATGGTAGTGATTACGTAGGGTAATCGGGATTTTCGTGATTTTTCTTATAATTGAAAAATTGTCTAATATCAAAATTTATCCAATAACAAACTTACTTTGTTCAAAACAGTGAGCGAGCTCAGAATCTCAGCGAGCGTAGTAGTCTCTGTTGTTTTAACAAGCTTATATCTCTATAAGTTATTGTTACAGTCCTGTCACCTTTCTTAAAACAGAAATAACCTTGGATAACTCGTTCAGTGCATATTCAACAAATGTAACTGAAATAAAGTACTGCAGCAGTTCCGAATTTATCCCATTCAAACCAGCTGCTTTCCGGCTCTTCAATTTCTCAAACGTTACTGCATATGCTTATGTTTTACGCTTAAACCCAACATTACAGATCTATTTGTTCAAAAGCAGCCTCATAGTTTACATTAAACTATGTTTGATTTCATTTAGGCCTATATTATAATAGTGTGTTAATATGTTTTAATTAAGTGTATGTCAAAACTCAGAATGGTCCGCGGACTGAATCTCGTCGTTGTCCTAAACGATTTTCGCCTCGAATTTTGGTGACTCTCATATTTCCTGAGCGATGTGTAGTTTGTGGTTTTGTCGCAAATAAGGAAAAAATCATTAAGTGTCCGGAGCGTAAGTAAATATTTATCGTTAAATTTTCTTTTCATTGACTCTCAAAACTGCTAACTCTTTCTCAGCCAAAAGTATTCTGAGGAAAACGTGAAATCAATAAAGGTTGACAGAAGTTTGGTTTTTACGTTATCATTACTTTTCGGTTATATACTTGCACGTATATACTCGGAAACACACGCGCAAATAAAAAGAAATTTCATGACCAGTGCGGTTTGCGGTCCACTGCTGGATTAGGGAAAATATTAATTGCGCAAATTTTCTTGTTAAGGTGAGTGACATAAACGGAAATTTTGTTACGCGAAACCGTTTCCTTCCGTATTGCTAAACGTGTAGAGTTTATCAAACCGTCAACATATTCAGCAGCATTTGGGTGAATTTGTACGTATTATAATATGAAGAAGTAAATAACGTTTTTTTAAACCGTCATTAATATACAGCTGTTCGGCCTTACCTTGTAAGACTGTTCAATAAATAAATACGTTCCCTAAAGACATTACCAGCGTCTTTTAGAGTATGCCCAGTAGGGTAGCTGCAATCTTGAAGCCTCCGGACCTGCTATGGGTCTCATTCAGTGACCTACCCGTTGAATAAACATACGTGGGATTTTCATACGGTATAATATCATATAATTATGGTACAGTATAGTATATTAATAATTGTATATATAACTGGATACTATACTGTTGTACTGTCCCTTACTACTATTAAAAACAAAAATCTGTGCTCGCAGAAATTAAAACTTTATTCTTTAAGCATGATGCATAAACTCTGTATCTCAGGGTAGACGGTAATTAGTTTTTTTTTAATAACTAATGACATAATAATACAATAAACCGTTTTTTACAATTGTTGAAACTCAGATAAAACGATTTTTTGTGGAATCTAAAGATAACTAGTATGCTCCCTGAGGTGCAGAAGTCGCCCATTATTTTCAACAAAGTACATTTATTATTACGTAAATTTCGATATTATATAATTTATCAATTATGGAAAAATTACAAAAATCTCGATTACCCTACTGTTCCTTTAGTAATATAACAATTGTAGATCACACGATCATAAAAACACTAATAATAAAAAACTCTGGGGTTCAAGAAGTTTGGTTAAAATCATTTTTAGTTTGATATCCGAAATACAATTTTACGGTTTTATCAAAATTTCCTCAACGTTTTGGTCCACACATTTTTAAATAAAAAAAAAATGAATTTTATATTCAGGTTGTGGTTAAAATTCTATTAAATTTGATACCTCACATTATCCTTTTACGATTTAGCCTGACAATTTAGGCTTTTGAAATTTTTTTCACAATTCTGACCCTCTTATATTTTTGCCACCCGCCCGCCAATTTTTGGGAAACCAACCTCAAAAACAGTTCGATTCTTAGGGTAAAAGTGTCGACACACAAGTATCATACTGTATACATTTGTATACAGTACGACATACTGCGCTAATGTAGATCGATGTAAACAAGTGCCTATTTAACGTTGTGTTCGCGCGCACGGTAAAAATTTGCAATTAAATGCAAACGGAAGACCAGAAGACTGCACTCCCAGAATCCTTATGTTCTGCCTTATGTTAGGTCCAATATGCGTTTTCATTTCACTGTATCTGAGATATCCCTAAATCCGACAATCACTAATTGTTGAACGAGTGAAGCGAGTTCTCAGTGATAACTCGACCGTTTGGCATTTATCTGTATGTCTACCTGTCTGTCGGTATGGGATATGTCTCACGACAATTTTTGAAAGCATCAACCGATTATTGTAGAACTTGCTTGCGTATCCATGCTTTTACCCTTCAGAATCCTATTGCTTTCGAGACTGATTCTCTCTCCTCCACAATAAAATGACGGAAGACAAAAATGAGAGGTTCAAATTGTGAAAAAATCTCAAAAGCCCATGTAGGGTATCAGAGTAATGAGAATTTTAACTATAATCTAAATGCATGTTAGTTTTTGAAAATTTCAAAATTTTTTCACGTCAGGGACTAGTACCGGTAAGTGATTGAAAATTTTAAAAAAAGTAGAGACAAATGTATATATAATGGTGTATCAAATTGAAGAATATTTTAACTAACATCTGAATGTAGTGTTAAGTTTTGGAAATTCAAAATTTTGGGACCCCAGGGCCAAAAAAAGGACAAAACTTTAATAAAATGTGAAAATCCATCCGAGTGTAAGACTAAAACAAACTGTAACCCAAATATGAATGTTTCGAATTGTAGTGTCAATTGTTTGATTGTCTCCTGTACATATGTTATGTTTCTATAGAAATAGCAGAGTAATCAGGATTTTTGTAATTTTTCCCATAATAAAAAAATGATTTAATATCTAAATGTATGTAATAATAAATGTACTTCGTTCAAAACAGTGAGCGAATTCATTTCTGTAGCTCAGAGAGTATAGCAGTTTTATTTCGCGTCTCCCCTCCCCCTTCAGTTTCCCACCATCTTCATTTCTGTTAAATTCCGAGTAAGGCAATTCCGCCATAACTATGTCCTAACCAGTCGGCTTTCCTTTTCTTAAGAAATTTCAACAATTTTACCTTTCCTTTCCTTTCACTATCTTACTTTTCATCCACGTTCGTTCAGCTTATATTCTGCATTCTCCTCCAGGTCATCGTTTCGAAACGTTTCAGACAATTCATTTGCCTATATCCGGGGGTCCAAGTTTCTGATATATAAACTGCCACGTTCCAGCACAATTTTTTGTTTAGTGGAATATTCAATTTTCGAGTAAACATCTTCATATCATTGAAAGCTATCGTTGTCATTGCTGTCCTAGCTTTTATTCTTTTGTCATCGTTTGTTATTATGCTACCCAGATTTTAAATTACTCTGTTTTTCTGTAATTTTGTTTATTTTTTATAACGCTGAAGCACGTTTAACGTGCTGCAAAAAGCGTTGTAGTTTCACTAATTGAATACATAATTACAATGTCTTAAATTAATCTGGAGGGGACGGCCCAGGCAGGAATATATGGATGGGGTTAAAAAGAAGGAAGAAATAAATAGGCGCGGTATGTGGGTGACCAGTGGGCTGTCGACAGGAAGAAATTGCATGCCCACCAACCTCTGGTTTCAGGAGAAGAAGAAGAAAAGATTACGTCAAGTTCCTTACAACATTCTGAAAGTGAAATAGTCACCGTTTGAACACTGAATGATTATTTTATTTTTAACGGGCGACCCTACAAATCCGAGGTACTGCAGTTTGAAATTCATCTTCGTTCGTTTGTTAATAACATTATTTGTGAATCATTTCGTTAAGCATTACGATTCGAGAGAGTTCATAGCCCTTCCACGTAATCCTTCCTTACTGCCGTGTTTTGCACAGTGTGGAACAAATCCCTCATCCTCCGCCATTACCAGACTGCGGTTAAAACTTAGGACGACAATTGTTTCCTGTGACTTTCTGCTGTTTGAATTTTTCCAAAAATAACCCCAAGCAGTGGACTAATTGCAATTCATCGTTCTAGTAACACCAGACTCTCTCTCTCACTCTCTCTCTCTCTCTCTCTCTTTCTCTACCCCCCCGATACCTCCCTCCCTCGCACGCTCTCTATTTTCCCTCAGATATTCACTTGCCTTGTGTCATACTCCAATATACTCTTTCTTGAATACTTTTTTTTAACTTAAATGAATTCGAACAATTGAAGAGTGTTCAGTAAACGATGGAATGGTCTTACGTGTTATAAAAAACTGACGTTTAGGAAGACGACAGAGTCATCACAAGGCTGGAATCACCTTGATAACGCCAAAGCGGTGATCTTTGGTCGCGTGGGCCAAGATGTTCACTGCAATACGAATTAATACCTGTGCCGAAAAACAATTTCTAATAGTGTAAAGATGACGTTAACCTCGTACTTTCTGAAATTATGTTTTTGCTAAGATATTTTACATTTGTTTAATAGCTGTTCTATGCAAAATTTTGCATTGTGTAGTATTGTATTTGTATTTTTGCACGTACAAGCGACAGTCGCTGGCTACAGCGCACGTCGTAATTTAAAGAAAAGTCTACATAAGTAATACGTTTAATCTGTCCCGGCGCGAGCGAGTGAGCGCATGAACGTATTCGGAGAATTGAGTGTCGGCGCAGTTGACGATTTCTTGTCATTGTCACAGTAGAAGGGTAGAGAATTTTCCCCAGCCCAGCCGATGAACTGTCCCTGGTTCAAGCAGGGTCAGAAGATAACCACATGTTCCGTGTCTTCAGACTATGTTCAATACGCTAGGATGTATATTGGTGTACCTCCTTCCTCCTCAACTCGAACGGACCCGCTGTGAAACATCCGTAGCTGGCAACAGTTGACCCAGATCGTTACATTTGAAATCAGCGCGCGTGTGTGTGTGACCAATAACAGTATTTCAGTAACATATTTGCTATCTATCAATTAATTGAATCTTTTTCTCTTGTCAATGTTGACAATAACTCAGCAGGTGACTATTAATTATACAGTTACAAATTATTGGCCGTTTAGCCTTAAAGTAAATTGCTTGCCAATTAAGACAACTGAAAAGTCAGTATATTTCTGTTCATTTGTGTGTGTGGGGGGGGGGCCTCCACCATCCTCCTCTTCTTTTAATTCACCTCTCTTCCGTTTTAGTTTTCGATGAAATCAGGACTGAAGAGCATTGCCCTGCCTAGTCCAGACACCGTTAGTTACCGGTACACAAGAAATATGAAATAAGCTGAATGATTTTCCCCCCCAACTATCGTATAATAGAAATATCGAAAATTAGTGTAGTACGGTTTTTTGGGAAAGTACTAATTTTTATTGTTTGTCGTATTACGTAACTGCGTCGTGTGACCGTGAAAGCGAAAAATTTTGAGGTCAGAAAGGTTGTTTCTGAACTGTGACAGGATCAGTACGTAACTGAAGAAAATCGGAACTGTTGACCTCTTGTTCAGATGTCTGATTAACACGACCTGATTCATCAATTTCATCAAAAGTACCGAATTTTAAAGCTGAAGGTAATCGAAACCATGACCTCGCACTTAGTTCATTCCAAACTGATTCTGCGATACGGTTATTATTTATTGTGATTTGTTTTTGTTGATTTTTATGTCGCTCAGAATTGTTTAGTTTTTTTTTCTGGAATGTGGTCACACACAACTACGACAAATCAACAGGTTTGCGTCAAAAGTATCCAAAACGTTTGTGTGTTAGTGACAATAACCATAATAGACATTATTAATTGCCTTGTTTGTATTTCGTTCAAAAACAATGGAGCAAGAGGTTTTGTTAATTTCTTTTGTAGCGACGGGAGTCGCGTGTCTGACGCCGACTGCGTAGTTCAACTAGTTCCGTGTTACAAAGAGAATATATTCAAGTGCAAACGAATATTTTTACATTAAATTGGCGACGTTGTTCGTTGAGACAAGCCGAAGACGACGAGTTGTGTACGCCAAATGTACTAAGACAGCAGTAAGGTATATTAAATGTTAGCCAGATATCAATAACAAAGCTGCTTAATGATGTCTGACAGAAACGACAAACAAAAGCGTTGCTCACTGTAGGCTTGCTCACTATTTTAAACAAAGTTCGTTTATTATTATAAATTTCTATATTAGATAGTCATGGGAAAAATTGCAGAAATCCCGATTAAGCTGCTATTTCTTTACTAATATAACAAATGTAGAGCACGAAATCGTACAATAAATACAAAAAATTCTAAGCATTCGCATTTTGGACGTAGTTCCTTTTAGTCTGTCACCCTGCTGGATTTCAAAATTTTTTTCAATTTTTTTTACAATTTTTTAAAATCTTTCTTTCGGGCTCTGGAATCCAAAAATTTTGAAATTTCCAAAACTTAATACTACATTCAGATTTTTGTTAAAAGTCTGTAATTTGAAACTCCAGATTTTCTCCGTAAATGTAAATTTTCACCAACTTTTTGGTTCCGACGTGTAAAAATTTTGAAATTAAAAAATAAACACTATATTGAGATTACGGTTTAAATTCCCTTTAGTTTGATACCACACATGAATTTTTGTGATTTTATTAAAATTTCTGTATTTAGGTTGTATTTAAATTCCCTATAATTTGCTATTCAACATGGGCTTTTGGGATTTTCTCACAATTTTGTCCCCCACAAATTTTTGCCTCTCATCCCCGTATTTGTGGAGGGAACAATCTCAAAGCAGTAGAGTTCTGTAGAATAAAAGTATGGACACACACACACACACACACACACACACACACACACACACACACACACACACACACACACACACACACACACACACACACACACACACACACACACACACACACACACACACACACACACACCATGTTTTACAAAAAGTCAGAGCATATTTTAAGCAATAAACTAGGCGGCACTAATGCCATAGTGGCAGATATTAGTGCCGGTGCCGAAATGTGAGAAAAAAGGGGAGAAATCAGAAAATCACGAAGGCGCGTTTGCATTTGCGTAATTAGCTTTCAGCATTGTTTGTGCAGTGTGCGAATTGGGAAGTGGCAATGTTCTTACAAGCTAAAGAACGAAGGTGAAGACTTCCTGATGAAGAACTATACAAACACCATAATTACATCAAGAAGTTTTTTCAAAAGGCTCTATTTTTTTTTTAAGTTCGTACCTTTGATGTGAATTAAGGAAATATTTTGTTACTAGCATACTTTATCTTATTTATTTCTTAACTAACTGATGTAGTTGTAAAACAATTTAATATGAAATGTTTATGCATTTTTCATTTTAAAAAATTACTTAAATTAAACATACTTATAGTGTTTAAGATTTTGCCAATCTACTTTCAGTACGGTACTTTATATATTTTTAAGTAGACCAGTGATAAACGCTTTGAATTTGTAACAGGCCTCCATATAGTAGTAAATTGCGCTGTAATGTACTTATTGAATATTACATAATTAATTATAATGAATCCATTTGCGTGTTTATGGTGTTTTTTCAATTTTCCTAATGTCTAAAGCATTTGTGTCTATTTTTACAGTTAATAATCATGGCCACGTTTAATTCAAATTACATAATTTTCAATATTATATAAAAATCACACACACACACACACACACACACACACACACACACACACACACACACACACACACACACACACACACACACACACACACACACACACACACACACACAGGTTGGTTTAGTGCCGCCTAGTGCAAATTCCTTAAAATATGCTCTGCCGAAAGTTATCCGGAGATATACCCCAGACAACTAGACAAATAGACAGATAGGGAGACAGACAGACAAATGCCAAACGGTCGAGTCAAAACTGAGAACTCGTTCAACGAACAGGAATCATAAATTACAATTTTTTGTTCGAGTAGTAACTAATTGTTACTAGCTCCTCTTTTAAGGTGATCAGCAGTGGCATGCAGGGGTCAGCCCCGTATTTAAAAGCTGTGGAGTCATTCATTTTATGCCCATCCCAAATACTAACATCACTTCTCGTGTTACAAAACCGGTCAATCGCGGTCGTTCATATGAATGTAAACTACTCTTATATTCTGACTCTTCATTACCTTTTGCAGTCAAGCGTCGGAGTCCTTCAACCTATCCTGGGCGATGCGTGTGACCTCTAAACAGGCTCTTCACCCTTCTGTCCACTCACTTCTTAATACAGTTGATCCATTCCAATCTTGGTGTTCCTTTTCCTCTTCCTCCGTCTGGACGGACTTCCATGGTGAGCTTCAGGGCTCTTCTCTCTCTTGTTTCCACAACTGTTTCATGATAGAATAGATTTCTGATGGTCATATAGTTCTATTTCGTTCTCTTATAGTTTTTCCATCTGCTCGCCTCAAAAATCTTATTTCACTGGCTTGCATGCGCTACTATGTTCCTCTATGAACCGGAGGGGGGCCAACACTTCTCCAATCAGTTACCGGCTACCATGGAAAAATCCTGGCCTACAACTCCTCCAGATAAATTTTAATTATGGTCATCGTGGTGAGGTTTCTCCAGCGACAAGACCTATTATTTTATACTATTTCATATCTACTGGACAACGTATTCTCAACGTGTGGAACAACGTTTCACAATCTTGAAACTTTATAAATCAAATCAACGTTTCGGTTGCTAAAATTTGAAGCCGTCTTCAGGCTACGAATAAATTACATCCATAAGACACTACATGGTATATAGGCCTATATCACCAGAAAACTTGCTGCCCCCCGCTCAGTCCCCTGTGAATTCAGTTGTGGTACTATTTTTGTAATGATTCAGTATTTCTTAGAATAATTTTTATGACGTGTATTTAATAAAAATCTATATCTATAATATATTTGCCAAAGCCCACTCACTGACTCATCACTGTATCTCAACAATGACAAGGCCTAGAAAGATGAAACTTTACATAGATATTCACTAGATACTGTAGATGTGCAATAAGACGGGGTTTGACAAAATTCAAAATTTAAGGGGGGTTTTGGAGGGGTCAAAGTGACCGAATATTCTCATACTCACTCACTCACTCATCACTATATCTCAACAATGACAAGGCCTAGAAAGATGAAACTTTACATAGATATTCACTAGATACTGTAGATGTGCAATAAGATGGGGTTTGACAAAATTCAAAATTTAAGGGGGGTTTTGGAGGGGTCAAAATGACCGATTATTCTCATACTCACTCACTCACTCATCACTGTATCTCAACAATGACAAGGCCTAGAAAGATGAAACCTTACATAAATATTCACTAGATACTGTAGATGTGCAATAAGACGGGGTTTGACAAAATTCAAAATTTTAGGGGGGTTTTGGAGGGGTCAAAGTGACCGAATATTCTCATAAGAAATACATGACAGTTAAACCGTGACAACTGTTAGGCAGCTTCTAGATAAGATAGAAACATGAAATTTGTTCGACAAGTTAACTTAACCCTCTTTTAAAGAACACAAAGGTCAATCTTAAATAATTTTAATTAAAACTACCCTAAAGAAATCTATAATATATTTGCTAAATACCACTTACTCACTTAGTCATCACTGTATCTCAAGAACAACAGGGCCTACAAAGAAAATATTTCCGAATAAATTGATTCAAAGTTGTAAAAGGAGCGTAATAAATATATAGAAAACATTTGTCGGTATAAAACAATATTATACAATATATTAACTATTGTCTTAAATAAATATTAATTACTTATGAACACATGAATTTTATGCATTCCTGCGATAAGAAGTTGTTCCCAGAAGTACTATCACACAATTTACGTAACATATTTGTTTACGTTGCAATGTAGTCCATAAAGAGTTTTTATGTTTAGTCTGGTCTGGACACAACTCAGACACACTTGCGTCATGGGGTTCAGTCTAAAGGCCACTGATAACAGGCAGAATGCTGCTTTGTTCAGTTTAGTTCAGTCGCTACACTGCCACTGCACACTCCTGCTACTTTGTTTAAGACAATTATTTTGTTAGTTTTAGTTTGAGCATTGGATATTCTTGATTTTTTTATTAGTTTGTATCTTATTTTTTAGTTTATTTGTCAAGTTTGCAAGTTTGACTATTTTTCTTATTTTTGCAGTGTAGATTCCACTTTATTAAATAGGTTTTTGTTCTACCGCCGTTGTTGCTCTTACAGTTTTTGTTAAGAAGAGAATAATTTGTTTTAGTTTGTTTTAAATAAGCTTTCTTATAATTGCAATTAATTATGCAAACAATAATTTAATTAATTAATCTGTGATTGCCGAGCCCCACGATCTTGGAGCGCCAATTTATAATGTGTCGTTTAATTATGAAAATAATGTTAATTATGTAATTATACTAATTTGTAGAATGTGATCATGTAATTACTCAATTAGGCTACTTATACCAAACTGATTGAAGCTACGTGATACATTAGTTATTTGATGTTAGCATAATTACTGCACTGAGACTCTAATTACTGTATAAATTAATAAAATCTACTATAAATCATTCAAGTGACGTTAATGTCTGTTCTGAGGTAACTTTGACAATAATGAACGCATATATTCTGAGTGAAATAAACACTTATTTATTAACATCATTCAAGTAAAGAAACTTCAATATATAAATATAGATGATTCCCTGTAAATACATTCATAAAAAGAACACATGTATATATATATCAAATTACAATGCGAATCCAGTACGTTGTTTGCTGAAAAACATACACATACATATATAACACAATCAACATATAAAACCATAAATGGTCAACATATAAATCTTATACTAATGCGTTCATTTCTTGCCTCAGATGAATAGCGTTATTTAAAGTTATCATATTTAATTTAAATACTCAAGGGTGTTTTCTTGAAAAGAGACAGGACAGTAGAGTTCTTATGACAAGAATAACATAAAGATTACTTGTAAAGTGGTTTATCCAACATTTCCATCGGCGTAACTGCTTCCCGCTGGTGGTCCATATGCACGAAGTTGCGTAGCCGTGATGTCACTAACACTCAACACACGCGGATCATATTCACTCGCGCTGTGTGTATTTTCTGTTGATGTCGACCGTTACTGTTAGAGTCTATTAAATCATGTGTCGTGTGCGTAAGTTCATCGTTAACTAGTGTGTATATATCTGACTGTCTATTATTGAACTTCTTCTTGTGTACGTTAATGTATCGTGTCTTTGGTAACGTGGTGTATTGTTCCAATTGATATTGTATCGCTTCGCACTGTACAACGCTACGATTTCGTTGTCCGGTAAAGCATTAACACAAGTTCTGCGAGTCTGTTATTGACGAAACTGCGATTGATTAGTTTAATTTTTTAATAAGCGGTAGCTGAGTAAGATAAAGTACTTGAGAGTTATTAATCACTGGCGTATATTGCACGATTTAGTCACTGTAGATACACTATTACCGAATAACTCGTCAATATCGAAATGTTTAAGCCAACTGATTAAAATACCGCGTAACAGAGTTTCAAAGTCCAACTGCTATACGTATGTTAACTGAACTGTATTAAGACTTAGAAAAATTAAGATTTAAGTTCCGTGAAGACTGTTCAAAGTATATGATTGAAAATTTTATGAAGACTGCTCAAAGAGAAAAAGTATATGATCGAAAAGTTTATGCAGACTGCCCTCTCGCGTGCTCTGTAAACAGTTGTTATTAAGTATCGTTTACCACAATGCAATCTCCTGGCAAACACGCCTCTGGTCAAACATGATAGGTCAGGTGAACTCCTACCCTTATGCAAGACTATGGTTCTCCACTTCTCATTCGTTGTTCGTGTTGCTATGATGACGACGGTCCTCTCCATCTGTACTCTGGGTAGATGCTGAATTCTGGTTGGGTATCTTGTCTCCCCTCAAGTTCGCGTCGAAGGCCTCCGTACCCTTTTCCTGGGACAAGAGCAATTCCTCGGCTGTCGATCAAGTCTTTGTCTAAGTGTACTCCGGAAACCTGCTGCTGTTCTCACGCGAACAGTGTGTCGTATTTTGTTATTGTCTGACTATCCATGACCCTTTTCCGTTAGCTATCCGGACGCAGCGTGTCGTCGTTTCCAAGACGGCACTCCTTCTCCCTGTCGTAAATATCAGTTGTCGCCAGTAAGATGTCCTCCCGCTGTGCACACGTTCGATTCTATTCATTAGATTTCGTTGTCTGGTCTCATACAGGGTAAATACCATTGTGCAACTACACCCTTTTTTACTGCTGGCACACTTCAAATTAACCTTGCAGTGTGTGCTCGTTACAATTTCTCCGTAAAGTGCTACTGTCCTAGTTTCCTTTTGTCCTGCTTGTTGTGGGCTGTAAATCTCGGTTGAGTCGAGTCTGTCACAGGCCTACCTTATTTCCCATTGTAAAGTTATGTGAAGCGTACTCGTATTGTCCTGGCAAACGTTCAGTTGACACTTCGTTAAATTGTTTCCTTATTTATTGCTTCTGGCTCGTGTTGGGGTGTCTTGGCTGGTTTTAACGTATTTTCGATCAAAATTTTAAAAATTAAAATTCTTGGTCATTACATTCTGTTCTACTTTTTCTATTTGTTTTATTAGTTTGTATCTTATTTTTTAGTTTATTTGTCAAGTTTGACTATTTTTCTTATTTTTGCAGTGTAGATTCCGCTTTATTCAATAGGTTTTTGTTCTACCGCCGTTGTTGCTCTTACAGTTTTTGTTAAGAAGAGAATAATTTTGTTTTAGCTTGTTTTAAATAGGCTTTATTTTCTACTTTTTACATTTGTTTTATTAGTTTGTATCTTATTTTTTAGTTTATTTGTCAAGTTTGAATATTTTTCTTATTTTTGCAGTGTAGGTTCCACTTTATTCAATAGGTTTTTGTTCTACCGCCGTTGTTGCTCTTCAGTTTTTGTTAAGAAGAGAATAATTTTGTTTTAGTTTGTTTTAACTAGGCTTTCTTTTCTGCTTTTTATATAAATTCTATATCCCTAATACATGATGGAACAAATTGAAGTTGATGGGATCATGGTACCTCACCGTATTGTGCCTGTGGGTGCAGATGGGTCGTGCTTCTTTTACTCCCTGTCTTACCTCATGTACGGTACTGTCTCCCATGCGTCTCAAGTGCGAACAAGCGTTGTACAGTACATTTGTAACAACTGGCAACGGTTTGAGGAGCATACAATGATGGCGTGTGGTAACATTTATAGAAGTTTGGCTGAATACCGTGCTCACATGTCTCTGTACACCACATATGCCACCCACTGTGAAATTCAGGCTGCTGCCGAAATATACCCTTATCATCTGGTGGTGTATCGTGATGGTGAGGTGATTGTACAGCCTGATGAGTATGAGGAGGGAAAGCCCATATTGCGATTCAAGTGTTCTGGACCCATGATGAATGCCCACTTTGAACCTCTTAGTCCTCAATACATTCCTCCTCATACATCAACTGTTGTTAACCGTCCCATCTGCACCTCGCTTGGTACTGAGAGCCTAGAAAAAATCGTTGTCGAGCATACTGCCCAAGACCAATCCGACGATGATATACCACTTACTGTTGTTAACCGTCCCATCTGCACCTCGCTTAGTACTGACAGCCTACAAAAATTCGTTGTCGAGCAAACTGCCCAAGACCAATCCGAGGATGATATACCACTTATTTATTTGCTAAACTCTGCTAAACGTGATATCCAGAACCGTTGTGTGACGCCCCCTAATGACCTAATTTCGAAAAGAAGAAAAAAATCGACGTTCAAGAGTTAATGACAGAATCAAAAGACACAAAAATAGGGAGTCAGTAAGAAAATACAATAGCAAAAATCCTGAAGTTCATAGAGAGGCTGTTAAAAGATACAACAAGGCAAACCCTGGCGTTAACAGGGGTTCAGTCTCTAGATACTCAAAGAAACATCCGGAAGTTAATCAGGAAGCTGTTCGAAGGTACACTCAGAAGAGGCAACTGATCCCATGGAAAACAAAGTCTTTATCAGGATTTAAATATGACCGTAGTACAGACTACAATAATGACAAGGTTGTTTCTCTTGGTCGCCACATTGAATGCAAGTGGTGCCATGCGAAAAAGTGGAAAGCAGAGAGCCCTGGCTTATGCTGCAGCAATGGCAAGGTTCGTCTTCCTTCTACTCAACAGCTTCCTGAGCCGCTCCATAGTCTTCTTACTTACAGTCACCGTCAGTCTCAGCATTTTTTATCAAATACCAGAAAGTATAACGGATGTTTTCGAATGACTTCATTTGGAGCTAAAGAGGTGCACGAAGGAAATTTCATGCCAACTTTTAAGGTCCAAGGGCAGGTTTACCATAGAATAGGAAGTTTGTTACCTTCTCCCCAGCAAGACCCCTCTTTTCTACAAATTTATTTTGTTGGAAACGATGAAAAAGAAACAGAAATCAGATCCAACCTCTTTACTGTGGTTAAGCCTTGGTTAGTTGGCCAACTTCAAAAATGTCTGCATGATAACAATCCCTACATACGAGATTTTAAAACCGCAATGGAAAATGTTCCGGAGGGGCAGGAGTTCAAAGTTGTTATTCATGCAGACAGGAAGCCTGCAGTTGAACATAGGGGTCGTTACAACGCGCCAGCAACAAGCGAGGTAGCTTTGGTTATTGTGGGACAGGAGTTTGAAAAGAGAGACATAATTCTTCACAGCAGAGACACAAAGTTGGTACGGATCAGCGAAACTCATCGTGCATACGACGCTCTCCAGTACCCTCTTATGTTCTGCCGTGGAGAAGACGGCTACTCTATCAATATTCCACAAGATGATCCAATATCTAAAGCATCTCTCAAGAAAACAGTTTCCGCTTCAGACTTCTACGCTTACAGAACAATGGAAAGACAAGGTGAAGAAAGTTACCTATTGCTGTATCGTAGTCTTTTCAACCAGTTTTTGGTTGATATGTATGCCAAGATAGAGACAGAAAGGCTTAACTTTATAAGATTCAACCAGAGTAAGCTGCGAGCGGAAAACTATGTTCATCTTAAAGACGCCATGTGTAAGGGGGATGCTAACGTTTCAGATATGGGAAAGAGGGTCGTGTTACCATCCAGTTTTACTGGTGGGCACCGCTATATGCACGAGAGAACTCAGGACGCCATGACATATGTTCGTCACTATGGTCGTCCTGATTTGTTTATCACATTTACATGTAACCCGAAATGGTCTGAAATTGGAGCTGTCTTAAGAGACAGACAAAGACATGACATCATAGCTCGAGTGTTTCATTTGAAAGTTAAAAAACTTATTCATCTTTTAACTAAAGGTTCCATTTTCGGTCAAAGTAGGTGTTACATGTATACTGTGGAGTGGCAGAAGCGTGGCTTGCCTCACGCACACATCTTGCTATGGCTGCAGGACAGGATCATGGCCGACCAAACTGACAGTGTCATAAGCGCAGAGGTACCTGACCCTGAAACGGACCCTGAACTTCATGAAATTATTAAGTCGACAATGATTCATGGGCCTTGCGGAAGCTTAAACAGGAACTCGCCCTGCATGGTTAACGGCTCATGCTCCAAAAGATATCCACGTTCCTTATCTAAAGAAACCCAAACTGCTGACGATGGCTACCCCCAGTACCGTCGAAGGTCTCCTGCTGATGGTGGTTTTACAGTCAACATCAATGGAGTAGACCTAGACAGTCGGTGGGTGGTACCGTACAATCCTGTTCTGTCACGTACCTTTTTGGCACATATCAATGTCGAGTTGTGTAACTCTGTCAAATCGATAAAGTATATTTGCAAATACGTGAACAAGGGCAGTGATCAAGCAGCTTTTGTGTTGGAAAATGAGTGGGACGAAGTGTCCAAATATGAAGCAGGCCGTTACATAAGTAGTTCCGAAGCGGCATGGCGTATATTTTGCTTCCCAATCCATGAAAGATATCCTCCCATAATGCATTTGGCTGTACACCTTGAAAATGGCCAGAGAATTTATTTTAATCCCGGAAACGTTCAAGACAAAGTTCAAAATCCACCCAAAACCACTCTACTGGCATTCTTTGAACTATGAAAATCAGACAATTTTGCCAGAACCATAATCTACAGTGAAGTCCCTGCTTACTACACCTGGAAAAACAATAAGTTTAGTCGGCGGAAACAAGGCAAAGCCGTTCCCGGACATCCAGAAGTGAAAAAAGATCAAGTGCTCGGTCGGGTTTATACTGTACACCCTAACAATGCAGGATCTTACTACCTACGTCTTCTCCTTCATGAAATTAAAGGGCCTACGAGTTTTAATGATCTTAAGAGGGTATCTGGCATAGATCACTCCACTTATCAGTCTGCCTGCAGAGCGTTGGGTTTACTTCAAGATGACAATCATTGGGACATCACCTTGGAGGAAGCTGCTCTGTCGGAGTCACCACAGAAAATCAGACAACTGTTCGCTGTCATTTTGGTGTTTTGTCAAGCAGCGGATCCCTTAGTGCTGTGGGAGAAACACAGAGACAGTATGTCAGAGGACTTCAAGAGACAGATGGAGTATGAATGTCCGGGCTTAGAGCTTGAACTACGGAACAACATCATTTACAACAAATGCCTACATTCATTAGAAAACTTAGTCTCTTCAATCCCTCCAACAACTCGGTCTTCCTTCTCCAAGTCAAGAGCCCAACAGTTCTGCAGTCAACCGCGAGTACCTGAAAGAACTCTCTTACAACACGGTCCATCTATCTGAATTGGTTGCTGAAAACGTGCCTAAACTGAACGACGAGCAGAAAAATGTCTACAATGAAGTAATTTTGCGAGCATTGAATCAGAAGCTGGACGACTATTTTTCCTTGACGCACCAGGTGGTACAGGGAAAACCTTTTTGATTAATTTAATATTAGCCACGGTAAGACAAGATAAGAAAATTGCTATATCTGTGGCTTCGTCAGGTATAGCAGCAACGTTGTTGGATGGAGGGAGGACAGCTCATTCTGCCTTCAAACTGCCTCTCAACTTAAACCACTCTGAGACCCCATTTTGCAACATATCAAAACAAAGCGACACAGCGAAGGTACTTAAGGATTGTAAGTTGATAATTTGGGACGAGTGCACCATGGCTCACAAGGGAGGAATTGAAGCTTTGGCTAGAACTCTGCAGGACATTAGAAGCAATAAAAATCTGATGGGTGGAGTCACACTTCCAATGGCCGGAGACTTCAGACAGACTTTACCTGTTGTACGTAGGGGAACTCGAGCAGATGAAGTTAAAGGCTGTCTGTCTAAAGAGTTATGTACTGTGGCCTAAAGTCCAAGTTCGTTCCTTGAGAGTCAACATGCGGGTGCATCTTAAAGGCAGTTTAAAGGCAGACGAGTTTTCAAGTTTACTTTTACAGATCGGTAATGGAAATCTACCTGAAGAAAATGGCAAAGTCAATATTACAAAAGACTTATGTGAAGTTGTATGCGACTTGACAACGTTGGCTGAAAAAATTTACCCAGATTTAACTAATTTTTACTTGAAAGATGTATCTTGGCTGAAAGAAAGAGCTATCCTTACTCCAAAGAATGACGCTGCTGCAAATATCAATAACACATTATTGGAAAAACTGCCAACTGAGATTGTCCAGTACCAATCCGTGGACTCTGTGGTGGAAGTAGAAGATGCGGTCCATTACCCAGTAGAGTTCTTGCACACGCTTAATCCTCCAGGCATTCCACCGCACAATCTTTGCCTTAAAGTTGGAGCTCCAATAATGCTGCTACGAAACCTGGTACCGCCTAAGCTTTGTAACGGTACTAGGCTGCAGATTAAATCGTTGCACAACAACGTCATAGAAGCAACAACATTCACTGGATGTGGTCAGGGGGAAGCAGTCTTCATTCCACGCATTCCCTTAATTCCATCGGATTACCATTTTCAGTTTAAAAGACTCCAGTTCCCTGTCAAGCTCTGCTTTGCTATGACAATAAATAAATCACAAGAGCAGTCTTTGAAAATGGCCGGTGTTGATCTGAGGGAAGACTGCTTCTCCCATGGCCAGTTGTATGTTGCTTGCTCACGAGTTAGCTCTTCTGAGAGTTTAACTATCCTTCAGCCACAGGGTCAAACAAAGAACGTTGTATACAAGGAAGTTTATAAGTGCCGTATTTCGTTTCACAAAACGATTTCAGTAGACTTAGTATTAGCACCCATTTATGCTTTTAAAAATTTGTAAATATTACATTTATACAATGTGCTTGGTTACCCAAGGTTAAAAAAAAAACCACCGAACCAATGTGTTTATTCAGTAAAAACCGTAGCGAAGCACGGGTGTACAGCTAGTAGAATAATAAAGTTAACCTTACTGATTAAGGTAAAAACTTTATCTGATGAAGTTAACCTTACTTCACGAATGGTTTTCCCACTCGTGCACGGGCGTCGGTGTAATGCTGGGTCTTGTCCACTTGACCCAAATTGAAATAAATGAAAATCGATTTTCATTTTGCGCCCGACTTTGGTCCAAAAAGTCGGGACAGCGTTTAAAGATAAGGACCGCGGTGAGTTGCGACCGAGGTGAAAATTTGAACCCGGTCAATTGCGATTCGACCAATTACGATCGAAGACATCGTCCTATCATCTACAGACACAGACTGCGTCTATCAAAGGCGTGTGAAGAGATGAAGGCTCATGACTGGAATGGTAATGCGTACGGCTGTTTCCAACGTTTATGTACTGTTGCGACCAATCAACTTTCTCTGATCATATTTTTGCGTATTTGTACTCTACAAACTGAATCCTTATGTGATGGACCTCTGCGCTCGCTTCGCAAGCCTTTCGCGGGTTACTAAAAACATCACTCATGTGTCACAAACGGCGAAGCATTAGATCGCAATGCGTGGCTCTTTAACAAGCCGGCTCTGGGCGCAGCTAAGAGGTATCACATTTTCTTCTTCTTCTATGGCATCACAGTTCGAAGTCGAACCTTAGGCTCCAATCATCCGCCTCCATTTTTCCCTGTCCTTGACGATCGATGTCCATCGTTTTATTTTAAGTAAATTATCAGCGTCCCTCGCCACTGCGGCATCCAGCGTGTCTTGGGTCTTCCGACAGGCCTTCTACCCTCGATCTGACTAAACAGTACCTTCCCAGTATTCCTAGGTATTCGGTTGTCTTCCATCCTAATGATGTGTCCTGCCCATTGCAATCTATGCAGTCGGATAGTGGTGGCCAGATCATTGTCTTTATACAGCTTGTACCTATAGCTCCTCACTGTGACGCATTCTCCATATTCCGTTTACTTGGATTGTTCCATATATTCTCCTCAAAATTCTCCTTTGGTATCACATCTTAGTCCACCGCATAACAAAACTTGTAACCACCTATACCAACATTAATAGATTTCGTCACACATTACTAGCTACATAACTCAATAATTGCTAGGACATTTCATTCATACCTCTACCACTGATTGTAACATGTATGTTACACATGCTTTTCTATTGTACATTGACTTCATAAGCCTCCGTCTTAGTCGTATACAAAGGAACCATACTCAAATGTAACCAGCCTAACGTAACCTAACCTAATCTAAACGAACAAAAACATTGGACGAAAGAGGTTTCTCCCACTAATGACAAAGTCACAGAACTGAAAACTCATCGAAGTTTGGAATAGGAACGTTTCTATTAGTCGTTCAGTTTCGACCGAGTGAAAGTGCGGGGCGCAGTTTACCGGGTAAGAACAGGTAAAAACGTCGCGTGGTCGCGACTGACCAAGACGGAAACCAACAGGACTGAGATTCGGGACACATTTGGGGCAGACTGCGTGTTATGAAAAGCGTGAAAAATGTAATCAGACATCAGCTGTGTTGTGACGACTCAATGTTATCAGTGGTAACACCGTTGTCGTGGAACGCGACAGGTGTACGCAACATTTTTGTTACGTGACACACACACACACACACACACACACACACACACACACACACACACACACACACACACAGAGTCAAACGTCACACGTCAGACAGATAGTTCGTTCTATGCGTGTGTGTACGTAGTGTTACACGTTGTGTGTCTGTTTTAAGAACACTTTAGGCCTATAAATAGTGCTGCTTTGTTACATAACGTAACTCCACACGCTTAATACAATTCGTTACGCCTATACATAAATTGTTTTCTAAAACTACTATACGCACACCAGTTTTGCTGCCGAGACGTCTGCGGGGCAGGCGGTCTACTGAATGATAGTGCGTGCTTGTGTTGGTGGGGTATTTCTGGTTCTTAAAACATTGTTCAGACGTTCAGAAGACGTATTTAGTTGTAATTTTGTGTGCGTATTTGATTGAACGTTCGTACATTATATGTAAGTGTAATTTATTGAATATTTTGTTAAAGTGTGTTTTTTATTTGCTACAAGAAATATTTTGTTAGAGAAGTCAAGTCACACCGAAACTTTGATAAATGTATTTTAAATGTGTAGTATTACAATGATGCTTGCAGTGGAATGACATATGTCACCACATTCCTTGTTCGTTAGCAAAGCTGAACTGCTGATAGTAAACAAGTAGACTACTACTAAGCCAGAAAGCTCAGATGAGCTGCAGAACTCGCAGACTATTTTGAACAAGATTTATTATTTATTTTTAGACAAATTCAAATTTAAAAATTTTAATTTTTAAAGACGTGACAAAAGTTTTTGGTATGTATGAGTCATAGTGTTAACCGCGAATATCCGGAATGTTTGGCTTTTTACAGTTTAATCCCGCTAAAAATAAGCGTGTCCGACCTGTCCGGATTTTGTTAGGCTTTTTGTATGATAAATCTCGCGTGGTATTATAAGGCCGGGCCGGGCGGCCACCAGACGCGGAGCTGAGTGAAGTGGAGTGAAGGGACGTCGCACGGGTCCACTCCGCTCAGCTTTGCCTCGGCCGAGGTCCGTTTGGAAGCTGACTCCGCTTCCACCTAAATAGCACATTTTTAATAATTCAAAAAAGGTACTAGATATGAAAAAAATGTACGTACTAGATTTTTATTTCCTTTTCTTTCAGTACGTTTAGACCTTTTAAGATATTACTGTTGATCTCTGTATTAACATCGAAGCCGCCGCTCTAATTTATGTTAACTGGTATCGCCAAATCAAAGAGGCAGCCGTATACTACTCGTGAATGAAGAACCTAGCAGTGTAAAGACTAGCCATTGTTTCGATTTCTAAGGAAAATGTAAACACCTTGCTACATTCATCTCTACATCGGCGTTGTATTTGTGGTTTCTTTAAACTTTAGAACATGTCCGATAAGAAACTTGTATTCGTATTTTACCAACGCGCGCATTAACCTATCTTATGTATGTGAAACAAGCTGATGTCGTTTTATTTTTTAGTATGTAGTAGGCCTATATATATTGCACGCCTTAATACTCACTATATGGAGTACAGAAGAAATCCCTGACGAATGGAGGAAAACCGTTAATATCCTATATGTAAAAAAGGGGACAAGTGATCCTGCTAGAACCACAGAGGGATCTCTCTACTATGCTCCGGATATAAAATTTTCACATAGGCCTACATAATCAATCAAAGATTATAGCCATATGCTGAAGAGATTATCGGTGAATATCAGTCCGGCTTCATAAAAGGAAGATCCACCATAGACCAAATATATACAGTCAGACAAGTTCTGAATAAAGCGTGGGAATAAGATATAGACGTCTTTAATATTTTTTTTTTATTTTAGACAATCCTACGATTCGATAGATAGGGATAAACTATCTAATGTTTTATACGAATTCGACATACCAGTGAAACTGGTAAGGATGATAAACTTGACAATGGCTAATACAGAAGTTCAAGTACGAATACAAGGACACGTGACAGAAGGATTTATAATCAGTCGAGGGTTAAAACAGGGAGACGGTCTGGCCCCGACCTTGTTTAACCTAGCTCTAGAATATGTAATCAGAAAACTGTCAGTAGGAAGAAATAACGTACTGACAAACAAATCGGTCCAATTAGCAGCCTACGTGGACGACATCAACATAATGTGTCGGACAAAAAATGCAGCAGAGGAAACGTACTTTGAGCTCAAAGAAAATGCTAGGTCTCAAAATCAACATAGATAAAACAAAAATATTGGTGCAGACTATAAGACAAAGAAACTACGGATCAATCGATAATATCGAAAAGGTGGAAACTTTAAATTCTTGGGAACCATATCAGAAAAAACGGCACAGAAGAAGCCGAAGTCCAGAACAGGATAGTCCAAGCCAATAAAGCGTATTCCGCCACATCAAGTATCTTCAGATTCAAAGACATCTACAGAAACACGAAACTAATGATATACAAATCAATAATAAGACCCATCCTAACCCACGGCTGCGAAACGTGTATCCTGAACTCCAAAGCAGCAAACACTCTCGATATCTTTGAAAGAAAAATATTACGAAGAATCGTGGGACCAGCTAATGACGTACACGGCTGGAGAATAAGATATAACTTTGAATTATATCAAATGTATAAAGAACCACCGCTAGCACAATACATAAAACTACAGCGTCTAATGTGGGCTGGTCATGTAGCCAGGATGGTGGAAGACAGAATACTACGAAAAGTATTGAATACCAGAATCCACTGAAAAAGACCAGTGGGAAGACCGAGGAGAAGATGGGAGGATGGATGAGGATGGGAAAGAAATACTGAAAGCGCGTTCCTGGAGGAGGATGGCTACCGACAGAAGAGAATGGGGGGGGATTGAAAGAAGCCAGGGCCCAACAAGGTCTGTAGTGCCATAGGAGAGAGAGAGAGAGAGAGAGAGTAGACCTATACGTATATACGCAAGCACCTAATATCGAACGATGCTGGTTTTTAATGTAAAAAACTGCTGTCCGGGTTTTCGGGTAAAATGTCTGGATAAATTAACAGCTGTGTTCGGCTTTCGGCAACCCTAACCGCGAAACACCACAACGATGATGTGACCATACGTCATTCTGTATTTATATTTTGGTTAAAATTCTCTTTAGTTCGATACCCCGTACAGATTTTTACAAGTTTTTTCAAGGTTTTAATTTTTTTTGGAGCTCAGGTTTTAAAAAATTATGAAATTTCCAAAACTAAACTCTACATTGTGAGTGTGGTGAAACGTCTCTTTAATTCGATATCAAATCTAGATTTTTGTGATTTTTTTTTAATTTATACATTTTGTCCTGTCTCCTCCTTATCTCTAGGGCTATCAATAAAAACAGTAGGGTTCTGTCGGGTAACTAAATGTTACGAAAATCGGTTGTTGCTTTCAAAAGTGTTGTGAGATAATCTATACCACGAACAGATAGGCAGACAGTCAAATGCCAAACGGCGAAGTTAAAAGCAAGACCTCGCTTTGCCAGTTCAATTAACTGTAAAATCATAATTTTTATTATGAGTTCCGTAAGGAAATGGAAGTATGGTGTTCGAGATAAGGGCTGATTCTGATTGTCCTATCTTCAAAACACGAAGAAAAATCATTTTCCGATCAGTGTGTGTGTGTGTGTGTGTGTGTGCGCACGCGCGCGTGTGTAGAATTTTTTTTCTATGACGAACGATAACTGCCGCAAATTCAAACAGAATCAAATATTTTTTCCATATATGTGTCCGAGTTATAGAGGACTCAAGACCTATTGATTTTGGTCAAGATCGGTTAAGGGAGGGGTGTAATTTACCAGCAACAGTACTAATATAATTTAGTGATAGATTTAACTTAATATTAATTTTTTGTTTGCCTGAAGACGACCTCTGATTTTATAGAGGTCGAAACGTCGTGTTTTTTAATTTTAACTTACGATGCCTAATGTCTGAAAACTTATAATTTGTAATGGGGATATTTTTTTAGAAGTATCGAACTGAATTCAAGTAAATGACTTTAAATATAAATATTAGAACATGGAAGTCATGTTTGGTTCTCCATACCGATTTTACGTACAATTGAAATTTTTACACTTCTTCAGCCTCCATAGAAATTATTACTACGAGGGCGATTTGAAAAGTTCGCGGCCTGCCATAGAAACGAATGTCTGGCGTTTCTATTTTTTTACCGAATTCTGGCGCCACGTTCGCCCCACGAACAGCAGTGAAGGGTCAAGTCATTACCCAGTCACTTACTCCGTTGAGGAAGTCCAATTCTTCTAGGTCCTCAAAAAACAGTTTACTGCCGCTTTCAGCTCGTCATCTGAGGAAAATCGCTTCCCCCCGAAAATGTTTTGAGGTTTGCGAATAAATGAAAGTCAGATGGCGCTAAATCAGGCGAATAAGACGGATAGTGCAACAGATCGTACTTCTATTCGGCGATTTTTGCCATATACACAACGCATATGTGAGGGCGTGCATTATCCTGGTCGAAAATGATCTTCTTCTTTGCCAAACCTGGTCTTTTTTCTCGAATTTTTACATTTAACTGGCCCAGAAGGTTAGCGTAATACTCTCCATTTATCGTTTGACCCTTTTCAAGGCAACCTAGTAACAATACTTTCTTAGAATCCCATAAAAATGGATCCATACACTTTCCAGCCGACATAATTGATTTTACCGTTTTTGGAGGCGGCGAATCGCTATGCATCCATTGTTTCGACTCTTATTTTGTTTCTAGAGTGAAGTAATGGACTTAAGTTTCATCAGTTAGTTGTTACAAATATACGAATAAAATCTTTCGGATTTTTCTTAAAACGGCCCAAACATTCCTGAGAAACTTGCATTCTCATGCGTTTTTGGTCGCTTGTCAACAAACGCGGAACCTTTCTTGCAGATAGCTTTTTCATACCTAATTCCTCAGTAAGAATGTGATGTACCCTTTCATCTGAGATGCCCACAGGCTTAACAATTTTAGACACCTTCAAACGGCGATCTTCCAAAACAATATCGTGCACTTTATTGATGGTTTCTGGTGTAGTAGCACTTTTCGAACGCCCAGTACGCGGGTCTTGCACGACCACGTTTAAATTCAGTAACCCATTTATTCACTGTAGTAAATGAAGGTCCAGCATCACCCAACACATTCTTCATCTCATTAAAAATTTTTGTTGGCTTTAAACCTTTCTTACCAAAAAATTTGATGTTCAGTCTTCTCCATTTTCAGCGTTGCTGTGAAATAACCTTATTTATACAGCTGTTTCTCCGCAACAATGACTTGACCCGACGTGACGCTTCATAGCTGTTCGTGGGAGCAACGTGGCGCCACGATGCCGTAAAAAACAGAAACGCCATACATTCGTTTATATGGTAGGCCACGAACTTTTCAAATCGCGCTCGTAAAACAGAAAAATATTTCGTACATTTTCCTGTTGTTTCATTTTTGTTTGTTGTCAATGCCCACTTCTTGTTTCAACATTATTTTTTGGGTACTTTTTGTTATACGAGCCACTATAAAAAATGTCGAGATTTTTACATATTTTCCCTAAATGTATTGTGGTATCGGTAGGCCGTCAGTTGAGCAATTCCCATGTGGATGAGATGACGCATACCTTACCAGAACATTATAGCGGCACAACGCGGAGTCGACCAGAGCTGCTCCTGAGGGGGAGGGATGAAGGTTGGACTATCCCCAATCCTCATTTCTCAGAACAAATGAGAAATTCAGGATTTTTTCCATATAATTTTATAAATACACTTGATTTATCCTTTGCGTCTCAAAGTTTTTGAGTAAACCAACGTGAAATATAAAAGTTTTAAAAAATTATGGCAAGCGCCGATCTATATATGTAAAACTCAAAGTATGAGGATTTATGGGTACTGAATACAAATTCACAGCTTTACACCGATTCCCACCAAATTTTGCACAGGTAACCTATGACACAAGGCGAAAAATAATGTCTAACTTGGAATTTGATATTTTGCCCCGTTCGCACGATTTAGGCCCTTTTAATTATGCCTTTTCGTTACACGTATAAAGATGTCATCAACATCATGTAGACCAGAATTAATTACCATAGTAACAAGTAAATAAACAAATGATATTTAGCGGCATCGGAACTGTATCTTTATCCGTTCCTGCAGTTTTTAATGTTTTTAGTATGCGATTGTATCGATATATTTTGTATACAGATACGCCTATATGTTTTATAATTTTCTTAAACGATTATAAAATTTATGTTTACACGTATTTCTGATGATGCAATGAATAAGTAATTAAATATATTAAATACTACCGGTACTACTAAAGATGTCAACAACACCATGGAGACCAGAATTAATTACCATAGTAACAAGTAAATAAACAAAAGCTATTTAGCGGCATGGAACTGTACATTTATCCATTTCTGCAGTACGTTTTCGATGTTTTATATAATATGCGATTGTATCGATATATTACGATGTGGAAAAGAAGAAGTGTACTAATTGTAAATTGTCCTATTACTTGATGCAAAGCGAAAATACGTGTTGTTTTCATTTGTGAAATTAGGTGACAACGGTTTTTGGTTTTTAGTTCACTGCTGAAATAAATAAAACCCATGGTTGAGGAAAACATAACGTTTAATGTGTTATACAATGCTTCTAACACAGTAACATTTAAAATAAAGAATTTAGCTTTTTTGACTTAACAGGTAGAATACTTTATAAATATCTCCAAAGGCTTTATAAACGGGTACTTTTAAATCTCCTAAGGCTGTTGCGGACATAATAATTTAGTACAAGTTAAATAGTACAAGTGTTGAAAACAGCATTGGAGAGGATTTGACTAATGAGTATAAAATTGTTATACGAGTTGACAACGCCATATAGACATAGACAATAAAAATTATATTAAAATACTTACTAAAAGTCCAATATTCGCGTGCGAAGCCGCGAGTAACAGCTAGTTTCCAAATATTCTATCTTGATTAAGAGTTACCGCTAATTCCTTTCCTAACCCCGAGGCTATTTTGGTTCCTGTCAGTAATAAAATCTCCCCTGGCTACGTTACGGGCGCTGCGCAGGAACAGCCACCTTAATGCCTCTGAGCTTGCATGACATTCATCAGGGGTTTTTCCCCTAGGCTCTTCCGCTCTCTCAGCTGTTGAGACACTTCTCTTCCACCTTCGAGACCGTTGGCCGGTTTCCACCTGTAACCCCAGGCGGGGGCCCTTACTGGGTACTACCATCCGGAGCCAGGTTTCGTAGCGAGGTTGTTACTCCTCCGACTCCTCATCCCCCATATGGAATTAAGCTTTCTCCGCAGTGTACACTTAGTATAATACGCAGACGATGTTGTTATTATACAACAGACAGAAACTAACTTGCAAAGGAGCGTATTCATCTTGAGGAATTTAGCAGAGGAATTATGGTAATTACTTGGTACTATCTTCACGTAAAACAAAAGTAATGGCTTTTAGAGGGAAGTATCCAGTAAGGACAAAGATAGAGGTAAATGGAAATATCTAGGAGCAGGTATCCAGTTTTAATTATCTGGATAACCAGCTAGTAAAGCTGATTACTAGTGACTTCATTGGTGTCTGTATTTTGTTTCCACTGTACAATACGACCATCCGTGAGACTGTCGTAACAATAGATTTTAATGCCATTGACTTCTTAACTCGTGTATCAAATGTTAAAAAAATTTTATTTGTCGTTTTTGCATGTATAAATAGGATCAAAGTATGTACATAGCAAGGGTCGATTACCGATTACCATTTGGCACGCGTGGGTTGGGTTGTCCACCACTTCGTAAACCACATTTAACTATCCAGATGAGGAGGTCCGATATCAGTTCAGACTCAGGCTGTACAGGGGTCCAGAGTCGTGCTGTATCTACAGATTTACAGTGTTTAATATTCCTTACCAAAGAATACTTGTTTCACGTCTCCGCTATCAGTACAGCGGCCTACGAGATGCGGAAGCTCATATCACTGATTATACCGCTATCAAAAATGATTCCGCTGAATATAAACGCTTACTCTGTTTGAAAGATGAAGAATGAAAGGGAAGTTATTAACACAGCGAAGATAAGAAAGCTTCAGTATCTGCGACATCTCATGACTTAATGAACATAGATTTTACTTATTGCAGTCCCTACTACAGGGAAAAGTACTTGGAAAGAGAGGAGTTGGTCGACCGAGAATATCATGGCTGAGAAATTTAAGCACCTTGTTTGGCATGAATACAACTGACTTATTCCGTGCAGCAGTACAGAAAGTTAAAATAGTCTGTATGATATCCAACATCCGAAACGGATAGGAACTATCAGAAGAAGACTCTATTTGTCTTGTAATATCAAGGAATTATTGTTGCACGTCGTTAGAAGCAAAATAGAGATTCTCTCTCTCTCTCTCTCTCTCTCTCTCTCTCTCTCTCTCTCTCTCTCTCTCTCTCTCTCTCTCTCTGCGCCTGACTAATAATTTGATGCGGAGCTCCAGTTCATCTTATTCTGAGCCAGGTCCTTCGTCTCTACAGCATTCCACATCCTCAACAGTCTGCTTCACGTATTCGATCTCTGCCTTCTCCTCGCATTTCTTCATTCCTCGCGCCCTTCATCGTCAATCCCATTAATTCTGGGAATCTCAAACTGCCTCATCTGCTCGTTATGCGAGGCGACTTTAAAACAAAGGAACTAATTGTATAGTACGCCAACCTGAGCATAGAGCGAGCTGCTAGCGACAGTCTTTGACGACGGACAGTCGTTATCCCTGTCCAGTCATGATCATCATTCTTCGATCTACACACGTGCAAACATCGTCCGTCGGATTTGTAACAAACTGAGAATGAGCATCTTAACACAGCGTGAGCGTGCGCGTGTGTGAAACTTTCCTGTAAATTTGGTAAAATCTTTACAGAGAAATTTCCATTGATTCCAAAGTTGCCATTACCATTTGCGTTGGTACACAGTTGCTGACCGAGTTCAAAACGGGTCTCTTTCTGATCGTCAGTCACTAAACGCAGCAAGAATTTTCAACGATACGACGCATTTAGGTTTTTCGGTCAACATCCTCACTCTTTCAGTAAGTCTCGGCAGTTAAACGATGGTTTACAAAAACTGTCGCTAGGCTGTGGCTAGGCTAGGTGTGTTTGAACACACCTCGTAATTGTCTTCAATCGTCTGTTTTCTTCCTTGGAGACTCTCTAAGAAAATTCTAATTTATAAGCCTGAAGGGAAAGGAGAAATGGGGATATAAGGAGACTTCGGAAGAATGGCTTATTGGTAGAGACGGAATAAGTAGTAACACCTAATCCAGGAGAGAAGAAGAAACAGCAGAAAAAGAAGAAGAAGAAGAAGAGGAAGAGGAAGAGGAAGAGGAAGAGGAAGAGGAAGAGGAAGAGTAAGAGTAAGAGTAAGAGTAAGAGTAAGAGGAAGAGTAAGAGGAAGAGGAAGAGGAAGAGGAAGAAGAAGAAGAAGAAGAAGAAGAAGAAGAAGAAGAAGAAGAAGAAGAAGAAGAAGAAGAAGAAGAAGAAGACTTTGTTGTAGGCAATCATTTATGTAAGGATGACAATCATAATAATTTTATTACTCATAGAGATAAGAAGAAAGGATTTGTAAGTTTTGCAATACCGCTCACAATGGATTCTTATTAGCTGCAGCAGAGATACATTGATGTATAAATTGATTCACAAAAACACCGAGGTAATGAATTTAATAGATAAAATTTCACGGTTGTAGTTTACAGCAAAGGCCCTTCGTTTACACGGTATTACTGACGCAATGTCACAGCCTGACGAATTGAAATTATGTTTTTCGACAAAAAATTATTACAACACAGAGAAACGAGTATCACGCATTCAAAATCCGCAGAATCGATTCTATTACGCTGCTATTGTTCGAAAATAACGACGGAAGTTGTTCTTTTCAATGAACTAAGTCTACATTGAATCTGCAATATGTTCTTTCATATTATCAATTAATAAATCAAGAGATCGTACAACATTACATATAGAACGTTTCGGCCACCAACAGGGTAATAGAATTAAGAAAGAATGTTAAAAGTAGAACTGAATACAAAAATAGCTTGTTAGCATTAAAAAATATCAAAGGAGTGGAACAGATATCACTTGCTGTTTGTATGCGACAGCCGACAGTGGGTTGTCGAACAGCATAATTTTTTTACATTCTGAATGACCTGAGTGAGTGTAGCAGCGTGGAGTCTACAGTTCAAGGCGCTTCTTATGTATCGTCGTCGTCGTCATCCTTTACGGCTTAGGCTAGTAGCCTGTTCCGGTCTCAACGGAAGTCATCCAACCATCGCTTACGGGGTCTTCTCACACTTCTCTTCCCCCTTGGATGATAGTTAAAGGCTCTTCTTGAAAATCTAGTTGGGTCCATTCTCTCTACGTGTAACCGCCAATCCGTTTTGTACCGGAGAGTTTCTCATTTAAGCTTTCAGTTATTCCCAGCTTCATTCTAATATGATCATTTCTGGTACAACTCTTTACAGGCCTCAATAACTTCATTTCTGCTCCTTGTATTCTAGATACATCTTTGACCTTTCTAATCCAAGTCTCACTACCATACTGTAGTTGAGGTACGGCCGTTACATTATAATATTTCAATTGCGTCTCTTTTCTTGTTTTCTTATTTTAGTGTTTAGTGATACAGCCACAAAGCGACTAGAAGAGACAAACTTTGCTTTCAACCTCCTTATCATCTTGGTATGTGATGCTGCACCCTAGATACTTGAAATCTGGCACCTGTTCTATTGGCGAGTCCTGTATGACAATCTTTGTTCTAATATAATTTGCCCCAGAAAAAGCCATACCTTTTATTTTGCATAAGGAAAAGATTCTATTGTAATCAGTTAACATGTTAGTAACATAAAACAACGATCTTTTTAAGTCATTTTCATTCTCTTGGATGATCACAAGATCGTCTGTATAAATTAAAATATTTAAATAAAATCCTTTTGCTAAGTATAATCCTTTGGGGTCGTCCAATTTCCATTTCCTCATGGGATCAATTTTTTTCTACTATTTGTTTTAACATATAGATATTATAAATTATGGACCTTCCCCTCCGAAACCCTTGTTGTTCTTCTAAGATCAGACTCTCAGCAATTCTCGATAACCTGTTATTTATTATCTTTGAATGAAATTTGTAGGTTGTATTTAATAAACTGATTCCCCTAGAATTCTTGCGATTACTACTATCTTCTTTTCTGAAAACTGATATAACATGGACTTCTAACCAATCTAAAGGAATCCATCGAGATAGCCAACACATATTAAATAAATGTAAAAGTCTTATGTATCCTATAATACATAATCTGATGTAATTAAAAAAAATCGTAAGTGGGTATTTGACGATTTTAAAATAGGAAACGTAATATGTAGTAAAATTTATTTTTAAATCGCACATTAAAATTAATATTACATCCCTTGATTAACTCAAAATAATATTTAATAAAGAGTTTTAAATGACAAAAGGAATGCGAGTGTAAAGATAGGGAAACTAGTTAATAATTTACCATGCACTGACATGCATTAACTGGAATTAACCTGCATACAGATTCTTTTACTAAACAAATAATACTGGTAAAACTTGAAATTATTCAAATAAATAAACAATGATACAGTAGTATACTATTTAATTCTGAAGTAAAGCATAGCTTTGGATAATAAAAAGGTCAAACTTTAAATACCGTAAATAGCGAATAAAGGTGGAACTATTTTGTTGTGATGCGTAAACTCCGCGCAGTTAACTTACCTGTCCTGACATAATAATAATGCAGTCGAGATGGAGCGCTCTCGTAGTAAACACTACACCCTTGAACCATGCCCCGAAGTACTAAGATATTTTAATTTAAAAGTGCAGATATAACTATGTGTAGAGGAAAGTATCAGTAAAGTAGTGTTTTATAAAGAAAAATGTAATCTATTAAATTAAATGGGATAAATAAGTGAGAGGGATGACATCTCTGTTGGCTATGTGTAAGATCTCCAATGTTTATTTAATTAAAAAGGTACAATGTACCAAAAGTGAGAACATTTCATAAATAACCATGTGACGTGCACTTCTGTGGGAAACAAGAACTTTCACTCGAGTTGTACTACTACAGATGCTTAGCTACCAGACTTCATAGAACAGCATAACAGCTACATAATTACCAGGATCTCTTCAGGAACTTCACCCGGAAAGTAAACTACCATAACCTTCAACCATTTGTGGACACCCCAAGGACCAAGGACCAGGATACGGAGTAAACTTCACAATATCACAGGTGACACGGAGACTTGTCTTCCGTGGTTAAATGTCAAAAAAAATGTTTGCAAAAGACAGTTTAATTAACTATATAAAAGACTTTAATTATTGTCAATTTGTAAATTGTATTATGTCATATGACTAAAATTATTTGTAATAGTAATTAGTGCTTGTAGTATAAAGCTTTTCAGATACTAGAGGTTAAATTAAGTCCATTCTTCAAATGCCCCCCCCCAAATAGTAAAATAACTTAACTTACAAACCAATTTAATATCCCGGATCCGTGGAAAAAGCTAGCACATAACAATACTTTTGTTGTGGCCACCTTTTCAGAAAATATTTTGTAAAGTTTTATTTAGAAAACTTTATGGTAAAAAATCCATGTAGAACTATAAAGGATAGCATCTAATAAAGAGATGTCATTACTTAACACAAAATACTGAGTGAATAAATCATCAAACACCCCAACAAACATTCCTTTCTTTCTAACTACTACTGCTTGTTAAGAAGTTGATTACGCCTATGGCAGCCCGTGCAATTGATCTGAGGCAATTACGCACTGGTTCCCGACGTTATACCGTAGGTAAGACGTTATAAAATGCGCCACTCTGCTGTTAGTTAAAATAGTTGTGTGCATCGTGGTACACATAAAATAACCAAAATTAATAATTGTGAAAGATAGTGACACATATACTATGTGCCACTCTGTTGATCTATTCACTCAGTTACTTTAAAATATTTCAGTAAAATAAAAATATAATAAAAAAAATAATAATTATTATTAGAATAGAATAGTATATAGGTAACTTTAATAGTGAATTTAATATGTGTAAACTCATATTAACATATTGACACACGTATACAAAACCATGTACGTACTTGTCCAAAAATTTCATTCATCAACGTGTCGGTTTGTCAACAAACTCAGACCTGTAAATATCCTGTTCTCACCTGTACGGAATTGTATTTGCCACCCTCTGCAAAGTCGAGATAGACAATACCCCACCTCCTCTATTTGTTTATTGTTATAACAAGTGTGTGTCGTCTTGTGCCTAGTAACCATGTATCTCCCCTTTGTTGAAAATTAAATCGAATTAAATAAAACAAGTGTACTAATTAATTTTATGGAATGATGCTTCCCTAAGTAAATAAACGAGTTCTAAACAAATAAGAAACAAAGTTCTTTTCTTAAATCCGACCAAAATAAAAAAAAAATAATAATAAGTCATTTAAATTAAAAAGCTGAATAGTATCTTAAATTAAACTAAAGTGTAGTAGTAATATAAGTAGAACTCAAAATAATAATAAAAGCATATTTAAAGTGCGTAAACACCCGGTCGTGGCCTGTTCGAAAAATAATTCCCAAGCTTGTCAGTATACGACAAACCCGTGCAGGAAATAATCATGTTTAGTATTGTACTAAGCCACCCCTATTGTTATGAACTCCTGCCCGCGTAAACAATAGTAAACCACCCCCGTGTGTAATACAATGCACCTTGTGTAAAGTGTTTGACCCCTCTTGCATTGTAACAGCTGATTGTTTAAAAGAAAATAAATGTACCTCTTCGTGAAATTCCGCTTGTCTCAGTAGTGTAAGATATTAGAATTAAGAAAGAATCTAAGGTTGAGTATGGGATCAACTTTAGATTATCTTAAGTATAAATAAGGGAAATAGATATATGTACGTAACAAAGTCACAATGGCGCCGCACTGAAAAGGGTAATGATAGAGCAGAAAACTAACTACTTGAGTTAGAGTATGCTAACGAAATCAGTCGGGCCACGATATTGTGAAGTTACGAAAACTAGGAGTAATAAATAAAATTAAGTTAGCAGTTAAGAAACGAGAGAAAGGGAACTTCACGAAAGAAAAAGAGTAATAGGAAAATTTCACACACAGTAATCCCAAGCATACTCCCAGTACCTTACTGACCTAATAACCCATAGAATACCCACCCGGTGTCATGTTTAAGCGGCGGAGTATGTGACGATTTTAAAATAGGAAACGTAATATGTAGTAAAATTTATTTTCAAATCGCACATTAAAATTAATATTACATCCCTTGATTAACTCAAAATAATATTTAATAAAGAGTTTTAAATGACAAAAGGAATGCGAGTGTAAAGATAGGGAAACTAGTTAATAATTTACCATGCACTGACATGCATTAACTGGAATTAACCTGCATACAGATTCTTTTACTAAACAAATAATACTGGTAAAACTTGAAATTATTCAAATAAATAAACAATGATACAGTAGTATACTATTTAATTCTGAAGTAAAGCATAGCTTTGGATAATAAAAAGGTCAAACTTTAAATACCGTAAATAGCGAATAAAGGTGGAACTATTTTGTTGTGATGCGTAAACTCCGCGCAGTTAACTTACCTGTCCTGACATAATAATAATGCAGTCGAGATGGAGCGCTCTCGTAGTAAACACTACACCCTTGAACCATGCCCCGAAGTACTAAGATATTTTAATTTAAAAGTGCAGATATAACTATGTGTAGAGGAAAGTATCAGTAAAGTAGTGTTTTATAAAGAAAAATGTAATCTATTAAATTAAATGGGATAAATAAGTGAGAGGGATGACATCTCTATTGACTATGTGTAAGATCTCCAATGTTTGTTTAATTAAAAAGGTACAATGTACCAAAAGTGAGAACATTTCATAAATAACCATGTGACATGCACTTCTGTGGGAAACAAGAACTTTCACTCGAGTTGTACTACTAAAGATGCTTAGCTACCAGACTTCATAGAACAGCATAACAGCTTCATAATTACCAGGATCTCTTCAGGAACTTCACCCGGAAAGTAAACTACCATAACCTTCAACCATTTGTGGACACCCCAAGGACCAAGGACCAGGATACGGAGTAAACTTCACAATATCACAGGTGACACGGAGACTTGTCTTCCGTGGTTAAATGTCATTAAAACAAACGTTTGCAAAAGACAGTTTAATTAACTATATAAAAGACTTTAATTATTGTCAATTTGTAAATTGTATTATGTCATATGACTAAAATTATTTGTAATAGTAATTAGTGCTTGTAGTATAAAGCTTTTCAGATACTAGAGGTTAAATTAAGTCCATTCTTCAAATGCCCCCCCCAAATAGTAAAATAACTTAACTTACAAACCAATTTAATATCCCGGATCCGTGGAAAAAGCTAGCACATAACAATACTTTTGTTGTGGCCACCTTTTCAGAAAATATTTTGTAAAGTTTTATTTAGAAAACTTTATGGTAAAAAATCCATGTAGAACTATAAAGGATAGCATCTAATAAAGAGATGTCATTACTTAACACAAAATACTGAGTGAATAAATCATCAAACACCCCAACAAACATTCCTTTCTTTCTAACTACTACTGCTTGTTAAGAAGCTGATTACGACTATGACAGCCCGTGCAATTGATCTGAGGCAATTACGCACTGGTTCCCGACGTTATAACGTAGGTAAGACTATTTTATTATTTAAAATTAAGTCATATAATTTATATTTAGTTAAATGATGTTAAAAATATTCATGACCCTAAAATTATCTCTTGTTTAAATTAAAAACCAACTCGATCAATTTTGATCGAATAAAGTCAAGGGGAAGGGGACGTCAAGTCACGGGTCTTTTTTTCCAAAACTGGATTTGCAAGAAATGTTCAGGGAGAAGAATTTTGAGGCAATAATTCTATTTAAAATATTTCTAGGGCTGGGATATTATCAGGCCATTAAAAAAAAAAAAAAAAAAAAAAAAAAAAAAATGGTAACGAAATGATTGTAAGCAGCATATTAGGTGAATTCGGCATCAGTTAGACAGTGTAAGTCAGCTGACATGTGTTTTTAAAGCTGTGAAATTTGCATTTAAATACATGTATTATCAACACCGTGTATTTTAACGCTTCTTCTCTATTTACGTTAGCAATTAGTAAACCAAAGCTCGCTGATGCATTACAAACAACGTATTACTCATCCACAAAAGGAATAGCCTACATGATTTGGAAGCTGAAAATTGATAAAGGTCTTCAGAATAAGTAAACAAGAGAAGTACTGATTATCTCGTGAAAAAAAGGAAGTGCAATTTGTTTTCATGTATTCATTTATTTTCCGACTAGCGATTAGTTTTCTTATTTATAGTTGTTTCCTATTTGATTAAAATATCATGAACGTTAAGATAATGATATCAGTACACGATAAACAAGAATAGCTTGTTGTATGTGTACATCCTTTTTATAAATGGGAGTGTATTTTATGAATTAGTAATTTTTTAATATCGGAAAGTCATTTTGAGAAACATTTAATTTTTTAAGAATGTAGTAATTTTATTATGAATGATATTATTACGACGTTTTCACGGTCATCTTGTTGTACAGTGGAAACAGAATAACTGACACCAATGAAGTCATTAATTACAAACTTTAATTAGACAAATAACACTTAGAAATCAACACTTATAAATAACTCTTGCATAATATAACTCAACTTAAATTTGTCCAGTACATAGCAATAAATGTCACCTTATTACAGTTTTGCACCAATTATCACCAGTAATCACTGCCCACTAAACCGCAACAATAACTCCGAACCGCACTCGTAATATCGCCAGGTCTAACTGAACCTGGTTGCTTCGAAATACAGTATTTATACCTTGGTCGCCTTGCATAGTCGTGACACAGCGGGCCTGGATGCTGGTAGAATAGTTGAGAAACGTTTGGAAGAGGCATCTCCAATTATCTAGAACGTTACGCAATTCTGCTGCGCACAATTATCTCCAAACAGCTTATTTTTCAGCTTAACATAGCATATATTAATCACACGTTATGTTTGTCGGTTTTTGTTGTTGTTCTAGAAACAAAGGTTTCATGTCTGGCATTGTCTCCTAGTCCATTTTCGTGGATGGCAGCCCTAGTTCTAGTGTATTTTTATTCCACCACCTGACTGTGGAAGAAAATTTCATATGTTTCTTAAAAGCGTGTAAAATAAAATTATACGGATGTCTTGCTAAAGAAAGACTGTAGAGTTTAGTAGCATAGCCCATATGACCACGAACGTAGCCGAAATGTTATTTTGGGAGTTCAAGATTGGATTGGCGGCGTGGAATCAAAGATAAGAATACCTGTTCCGGAATTTTTCCTTCCATTAAGATGTAGGGGATAGATTTGCCGCCAGTGCAAAATAAACACGAGGGCTATAAAGTCGGGTTTAGGATTTTCTGGAACTCTGAAGTTAAAGAAACATAAAAAACAGAATAAAAGAAACATTTACAGTATTTTCCTATTTTTTCAGATTTGAATAACAAATGTGAGTATTCTAATTTGAATTTGTCTCACGCAGTCCTTTATAATCTACGACATTATTCCAACTACAAAAATCTGATAATGGCTTTCGGCATGTTTCAGTTTTTCTGGGGGCCTCTCGGACCTTCCCACTGGCTACGATCCTGGACATGATTATTTTGTAATTGACTTTGAATGCTCTCCTTCTTCATGTCTTCTTCTGTACGTCTCGTCGGCTTCTTCGTTTAGTGTCATTTAGTTTCTGTCATTATTCTGATAACACGCTCCTCTATTTCTTACCGTTTTTGACGTACCTTGAAGCGATCTGCTGTACACTGTAACTCCAGCAGCCACCATCGCATGCGCTACTGTATAAATGGAACTTCCCTACCCAACATCCACGCATCCAGTTGCGTAACAACGGGGGTGCATCGGGGGAACCAGACCTATTAAACACTTCAGCGAAATTTCAAAATCACATATCGTGGTCTATTTCTTATCCAACTGCTTGTGTTAAATTAAAGCTATAATTAATTGTAGAAATAAAAGGAACTATATTATTTGTAAATTAATAAAATAAAGTTTGAGTTTTTCTTAATAACGACCATGACCAATTATTTGGTAAATAACACACGTGTTTTGAGTCTCACGTACATTTTCTAAAATGAAGATACGAGAGGAAAAACGATCAGAGTCCATTTTTTCCGATTTTTGTTTTTTGAAGCCAATTGATAGCTTGGGTCTATCTACTGTACCTTGTGGATGAGAATGGCGAAAAACGCGTCCAGTCCAGTAGCGCTATAAAGAAATGTGGCAAGCGGCAAAAACGATCAGAGTCCACTAACCTAGACGGGGGGAAAATTCAGGTCACAACTTGTGCTAATGTTGTTTACTACTTTAATTCTGATTTACATATGAATGACTGAATTAAAAAGAAAAATAGAGGAAGAGAGAAGATATTTTGAGCAAAAAACCTTGAACATTTAATCAGAAAGTTATTTCTTTGTACCAGAAGTAATTTTCTATTTGTACACTAAACGTATTATGAGTTAATGTAAAATGCAAAAAAAATGGTATTCATATATCTTCGTAAAAATATGTGTCATTGATTAATAGAAAAACTTTGTATTTTGTCTCCTGTAAAATTTTGTAAAATGGACTCTGATCGTTTCTTCCGCCGACTCTTCAAATGTATCATAAAAATACAATGGACAGAATCCTGAATTTCTCACTTATCCTGAGGAAACTGGAAGTCCAACCTTCAAGCTATGAGGTATAACCCCCCCCCCACCCACAAGGAGCAGCACCTAGTTACACACTGCCTGCATGCGTGCGACGGTCACGGGTGAAACGGAACCTCCTCACCTTTACATCACTGTATGGAAAGACCAGTGAGTCGGGAAAAAGATTTATTTCGCGATTAATGTGTTTAGAAGATAAAATAAGATGAAAACTAGAGAGAAACCAATGTCGCAGGCCTAGGTCACGCAATTATTGTCTAAGAAGCAGTCCAACGCCACATGCTGTGCGCGGACAAGGACAAGGTCGAATAGTGACGGTAAAAACAATAGCAACTGTGACAATCCGATAACAGTAGCAATGTAATGACTGTGTTTTGTCGTATTGTAGCCAAACAAATGAGTTAATTACTCGTTCCTCTGTCACCCGCGTGTACTGATGTAATAAATTGTCTTGCCTATTGGCAAGTAATATTGCCAATTGGTATACTGTACCAATGTTGCCATTGGTATATTGTATTGGTATTGGTAGTGTAATATTTTACACTTTGGTCGGTAGCAGCCGTAAACGTACAACATCGAGAAAACGTTGAGTTTATGATGACGTGTTGTATCTACAGTGAATGTCTGCGCAATCGCCTATACGTCTTCTGTTGTTAATTAGAAACCTGACGATAGAAATTGAACAGTGGATTAGAGATGCGCAGTGTATAAACACCTCGTTGCGAGGCTAACCAAATTTTCATTTACTTCGCACATGCGCACAATAGTCTTGTACAGTGTTTCATAGTGTGAACATCGGCTGCAACAAGACTGGCGACAACAAGGGAAACACGTGTGTGACAGAGAGGGAGATAATATGGAAATCAGACAGTGAACTGTTATCGCGTCGTCTCCCCTCTCTTCTCTCTAGATAACTTAGCTATCTTTGTAAGTGGGGGTATTTCGTGCATTGGGTCGGCACAGCTGACTGTTCAGGAAGGCTATACTGTCACGGCAGTGCGTTAGAATCAGCGAACAGTGAACATACTAGTGCTTATACAAGTTTCTTCTTCTTTTTCATCACCACTTGCAGTCAAGAGTCGGGGGCCTTCAGCCACTTCCTATATTCTCTTCAATTCTGCACGAGACGTTTGACTTCTAATCAGGGTCTCTTCCCGTGCTCTTAGCCAATTCCTCAAATAATCGATCCATTGGAGTCTTGGTCTTCCGTCTTCCTCTGCCTCTGGTCCGAGCACACCTTCATGATGAGCTTCAATTTCCTTTCGACCATTCTCTCATATAACAGGACCAAACCGCTCAATCGCGATAGTCCATCTGACCCTAAACTATTCGTATATTCTTCTTCATTTCCATTACCTCTTGCAGTCAACAGTCGTGATCCTTCAGCTACTTCTGGTATTGTCTTTCGTCCACCCTCATTAGTGACAAAACCACCGCCGTGATCTTGTCCCTACCATTTTCACAACTGATTCCTGCTGGAGCAGATTTCTGTTGGTCACAATCCTAATTTGTTCTCTCCTAGTCCTTCCAGTTGCCCGCCTCAAGAATCGCGTGTCACTGGCTTGCAGTCTGCTTTTATACTTCTCTAGCAGGGCGAGAAGTATCTCATAGAGTTGTGTTTTCTGTCCCACAGAGTTGTGTGAATAGAAAAACTGTCTTCCCTGAATTCCTTCTTACATACGACAAGACAAATTTGGTTTGGTTCTCTTATACGGGTTGCCATCTGCTAAAGTGTATTTATCCCTCATAAAGTTTTACACAACAGTAACTCCTCCCACTTTCTTGTAGCCATGGACCCTCGTTAAAAACGAGAGAAGAGAAGAGAAAAAAAACTTAGTGGCGAACAAAACTTTTTGTCAAGTGCTCAAGGATGTTCCCTCCTAGATGGAAACTGGACTGAAGACGTTAGCAGAGAATTAAAAATCGAATCTATGCAGAAGAATATTAGAGACAGTAGGAGGTGTCGGTGCGAACATTTGGGCAGATAGTTTAGTAGTGGCAACGTTGAGCACAGTGGAATCACGAATTTAATTTTGTTAATTGATTGCTGTAACGTTTGTATGCATGTACTACGTTGCGACAATAGCTTTCCAGTAGAGAAAGACGGGAGGAGAAGAAGAAGAAGAAGAAGAAGAAGAAGAAGAAGAAGAAGAAGAAGAAGAAGAAGAAGAAGAAGAAGAGAAGAAGAAGAAGAAGAAGAAGAAGAAGAAGAAGAAGAAGAAGAAGAAGAAGAAGAAGAAGGAGCAGCAGCAGCAGCAGCAGCAGAAGAAGGAGACTGTGTATGATGGTGATGACAATTGTTAATTTTATAACTCAAGGTAACGTGTACCCTTCAGAGATTAGATCTTACGTTACTACTGGCATACTTATTGAGATCAAAACGATAGTTAATGTTGACTATTAACTGTGCGACCAGCGTGTTTACGGTTGTCCAAACCGCACCAAAGCTGTAGGTAACTTTCCGTGTGACTGACTGTTGCTCCGTGGAATTAATTTACTTGACTGGCGAATACATTCACTTCCTTGTTGACGCGAACTGCGAATGTATTCGTGACCTTCACATTTACACGATTTCCGAATGAAAGGGATTTTGTGTCGTAGTTGTAAGTCGTGCGGTATTCAAACAGATGGCTGCAACAGCAACGATATGATCAACACGTGTACGTCTGTGAAACAGCTGTAGTGGAATGGAGTCAGAAATAGAAGAAGGTCTAAGACTGCCGTACTTCCTGCATTCCTTTCCTGTGCTGCTACAGCTTCTGCTGAACAATAACCTCTTCTGGTCAACATCAACCTCTGAAACGTTTTAGTGATCTTTTCACGATTCCATCCTCCATCGTCTTTCTCGTATTCATTCTATCCGTTATCTGATAGTTAGTTTCTCATTCTAGCCTTAATGCTATTGAACTCATATTGTCAGTTTCTTAGAATGAGTCTCTTTTGTAAGTCTGCCTTATTTTACCATAAAAAAACTTTCTGGAGGGCCACTGAAAAACTCGATTAATTTCTGATAATGGATGAAAAACTATGTAATTTGATAATGATCATCATCTTCAACAAGGTTTAAACCAAAAATGGTTAGTTCCGGTCCCAAAGCAGATAGACTAGAGCTGATTACTCCATTTCTGAGCAATGCCGATCTACGTTCTCGCCGAGGAGCGTGAGATCGTCTCCCAGACGAAAAAAGAGGTAAGTGGTGAAGCTGCATCCCGAGAGCCACGAAGCCAAATGATGGAGAGCTGGTAGATAGTTTGGGAGCAAGAAGAACGAAGTCACTGGCCGAGAAGGCTCATCAAGGAGGTACAGCCGTGGGCGGAGAGGAAGCATGGGGAAATTGTTTACTACCTCACAAAGTTTCTGACGGGGTATTTTCGATCTTATCTGAAGAAAGTTGGAGAGGCTGAGTCACCAGAGTACTTGAACTCCTCGGGAGCTGCGCTTCTTCGGACGCCCCATACCTCTCAGTCCTTTCGGTCTATAATTCAGTAGTTGTTTGGGGATCATGCGGCAGTCATCCATTCGCTTAAGATGTTCCAACAATTTTAGCCGATATGAGGCAGTCCTGTCGAATACACTCATAATATTCAGTTTCTGCTGAATATCTGCATTTCTTCTGCGATCTTGAAGAGTATATTCTTGCCACGTGGCTGAGAAATCTCATTTAGGCCGCTTGAATACGACTGATCTCGCACGATAAAGTCCAGTTGTCAGACCCATAGATAAGAGCGGAGAGAGGCCTTAACCTTGTAGAACTTCAGGCGCGTTTCTTTACTCGTCGATTTTAGAAGTCTCCTGATGGTCCTGCACATGAGGTTGAACTTATGTAGATTATTCACCACACCACTGTTTGTAATATAAATCACATTATAGCCTAGATATTAAAAATTACTGACCTGTTCCAGAACAGTACCATCTACAACAATGTTTGCTCGTACGGGATCAATTACATGTAAATCGATCACTTTGGTGTTCAATGTGGATATCTGTAATCCGAGATCCTTCTAGATTCGATCCAATGAGTGTACATTCATTTGCAAGTCGCTTTCCAAGTTCGTCAGGATATCCTGGTCATCAGCAAACAGCAACGTGTCAGCTGCAGAGTTACGAATCGTAAAATACTTCGGAAGGTTCATCTGCCAATTATGTATGACATCATCAATATATACATTAAGAATACAGAATAAACAGAAGCATAAAATGAACAAAAATAAGGAAAATGAGGAAAAAGAAGCGGTATGGAGTTATCAGAGCAGTTCCGAGGTGAAGTGAGCCGTCTTCCACGCTGCGCGCTGACAAGGACGCCATCGATAATAACTAAACAATACCACAGCTGTTAATGACGATATGTTTATTAAATCTTTTGTTAATCTGTCCATTGTCGGTGGCATTGTTTTTGTGACGCGGGAACGCTAGGCGCTGAGTGCGACGAATCACGGGCCGCGGATTCGGTCTACTGACCTGAGATTGTTTTAACGGGTTCGCAGTTTTGATAAAACGCTATGGAAACGTCGTGTTGTTGTGCGATATTCCTGGTAGCCGCATGTTGTGCGAAATTGATGGGAATATTCGATTAGTGCAAGCGTACGGAATTAGTAAATATAGGCTCCAAAATGTTTCAAGAAATATGTAGTCTCCATATTCAGTGACCACAAGAAGACTGAATACGATGTCATTGTAAAATCTTTTGTTCCGGAAACTCTTCACGAACGGTACCCACTTATAGAGTGGCTTCGTGTCTTTACTCGTGGCTACTGAACAGACCATGACTCGGGTGCTGTACGCTATTCTCAGTCTACTGTCGCGTCGGCTAAAGGACAACAAATTTTGATGGAGACATTCATGCAATTAAAACGGCAATGGACATATATTACAATCAAGGAAAATATGTTTAATAATGTAGTCATCTAAATGAAAAAGAATGTTATACTATCGCCTCCTCGCTGCTTACCCATGTTGAGTCAGTTGTTCTCCAGTGGATTCCATCCAGCTGTCGAATTTTGGGAAATGAAACTGCGGATATGCTTCCCAAGAAAGGATCTGTAATCAGCCGGAAAGAAAAGCAAGGACACTAACATACTCCTCATGCAAACATCACGTTTAGATGACAACAAAAACTAAAAATTATTCCAGAAATAAGGCAGCATCTTATTTCCCAATTTAGCTGGAAATGGGAACTCCTCCACAAAAATCTACAAGAAATTTCCAAGCAAAACAGTAGTCACAAAATGTAGACTTTACTCAAGCCATGATTGCCTGACGAATGGACCACACCTCTACAGAATAGGCATTTTACCCTCATCAAAATGCATCTTGTGTAACGACTCCAGTATTGAACTATTCGTGTGTTATAAAGTAGGATTTTAAGTGGGCTAAGTATTTCTTTTTTAAATTAAATATAACTACCGGATCCCGTGTGAATAATTCACAGAGGTTTTGGAGGATTCTTTACGATCACTTCCACTAAAAAAGGGAGCTGAAATTGAAAATAAAATTTTGTTCGAGTTGTTTGTGACGGTACAGGTTCGTGCCACATCAGGCTGATTTGCCGCAAATCGCTGTAGCGTGTTGTTGTTAATTTTGTTGGTGGGCTGATGATTCCGTAAAGTGGTTAGACTTGTTTGTCTCTCTGTAGGTGATTCATTTTGCAATGCCACTTGCTTCAGTAATTGAGTTCACAATGTTATTCTGAAGGACCTTAAACAACACACACACAAACATATATTGCCCTGGTCCAATGTCCTGTCAATACAAAGGTCTCAAAATTTAACGTCACAACATAGAGCTAATCCGATTGTTGCATCTCATTCGGCATAGTCAGTGGCGCATCTAGAATTTGGCCTGGGGGGGAGGTCCGGTCGAGTCGGATTAATGCAAAAGAAAAACACAAGTTAAGATAAATCAACATTACTATCTTAAAAGTGGTTGAAATCGTGTGATAACACTTTGAAATCAATCGCATTAAAGTAAACGGTAAAACACAATAAAAATACGTGTTGTTGAATCATTGTTTAGAAGATACTTACTGACAGAATTGATTTTCCTATACTATATGCAGGGGCGGATTAACCATTAGGCTGACTAGGCCGTAGCCTAAGGCGCAAAACGTTTAGGTAAAAAATAATAAAATTTTACAGCTAAATGTAAAAATATCGGTATGGAGAACCATACATGACTTCCATATTCTAAGATTTATATTTAAAATCATTTTCGAAATGAAATATTACCATAGAAACTACTTCTTTCTACTTACTGCTTCAGCCTTAACCACAGTACTGTGGTCACTAACATATACCACCTCACGTTATCGCACTCGATTTTCACTGATGATGGAAGTCGATGGCATTGCCGAAACGTCTGGTTTTGTAGAAAACATTGGACTACGGCCAAATATCCCGGGAAGGAATTTTAACAAAAACTAATTCTTTGTTGCCGATAACGTTGTACACATATATATAAAAAATATGCATAAAATTAATGGCTTGTATAAGTTAATGATTGATCTCCATTAAGTAGTGCTCAAGTTTCCAAACTTTTAATATTATGATGTCCGTAATTAAAACATCAGAGCAGGTTTAGTGTGTATGAGGGTACACCGTGGACAAAAATTTTCAACATTTCCTATTGAGCGTTGCTTAGAATAAAGCTGTGAATCTACAGTGTACGTTTCACAGAACAAACACGCGGAAAAGAAGGAGCGCTCCGAAGTCACTCATGGACCCTCAGCATCTTGCAGAGGGTTCATTCTCTAAAGACGAAAAGTCTGTCTATGAATCGTTCCTCTGTAAACACGTGCAGTTACACTCCCCAGCGATACACAGGAAGCAAATCGCTATCCACGCTGGACACTTTTTCGGCTTGCATGCGTATGTTGGTATGGGTTCGGCACTTTCCATTTAAAAACCGTGCAAATGTAAGAAAATAAACATGAATGAGGCCAGAAATAACGCGAATTGTGTGTGTGTGTGTGTGTGTGTGTCTTCCCTGCCTTTTCATTGCGGTAGTCATAATAATAAAATGGAAACGTAAACAGTACATAACTGAGAAAAAATACATAAATGAAAAAACTATAATTTTATTGCCTGGCAACAAAATTATTTTATTTTTAACAATTACCATTGTTTGAAAAAGTTTAAATGAATTTTCAAGTACTTTACTCTTGTTAAAACATAAAACGTTACAGGTAAACTACCCCTTTCCCTTAACTGATCATCACCAAAGTCAACAGATCTTGAGAACTCTACAATTCAGGGCTGTATGCGAAACATTATTTGATTCTGTTTGAATTTGCGGCTGTTATCGTTTGCCATAAGAAATACCCTTGTTAAAACATAAAACGTTACAGGTAAACTACCCCTTTCCCTTAACCGATCTTCACCAAAAACAATAGGTCTTGAGAACTCTACAATTCAGGGCTGTACACGAAACATTATTTGATTCTGTTTGAATTTGTGGCTGTTATCGTTTGCCAAAAAAAAACTTCCCTTGATAAAAAAAAACCGTTGCAGGTAAACTACCCCTTTCCCTCAACCGATCTTCACCAAATACAATAGGTCGTGAGTACTCTGCAAATCAGGGCTGTATGCAAAAAATTATTTGATTCTGTTTGAATTTGCGGCAGTTATCGTTTGCCATAGAAAAAAAATCTACACACAGACAGACACATACTTAATTATTAAAATTTCCCTAAAGACGAAAAGTCTGTCTATGAATCGTTCCTCTGTAAACACGTGCAGTTACATTGCCCAGCGATCTACAGGAAGCAAATTGATGTCCATTTTTTCGGCTTGCACGCGTTATGTTGGTATGGGTTTCGGCACTTTCCATTCAAAAAGCGTGCAAATGTAAGAAAATAAACATGAGTGAGGCCAGAAATAACGTGAATTGTGTGTGTGTGTGTCTTACCTGCCTTTTTATTGCTGTAGGCATAATAATAAAATGGAAACGTAAATATTACATAACTGAGATATGCTTACCTGCCACGAACGATATATTATTTTATACATGGAGGAGTTCAGTGACATACACACGTACAGAAGTCATCTTCAAAAATACTAGAAGTCGTCCACGCTTTTATGTTGGCAGTGTAACTTACAGGAAGTTTTTTGATGTTTTTAAAACATCTAGGATGCAAACTTTTCCCGATAACTAAAAGTTTCCTTTTTTCGGTTCCCGTGATGTTCGCACAAACAAAAACTGTAACTCTTTGTTTAGAGAGCTTCCCACCAACGCACTTTTCATTTGTAAATTTGAAAGTCTTATCTGGAGTTAATTTATAAAAAATTCCGGCTTCATGTCCATTAAAGATGTCTTCATCTTTATATGATCGTCTAATTTCTGGCCAAGTGTTATGCACCCAATCGCCTGTAACGTTCAGATCTACGCATTTTGCCTCACCACAAATTTTTGCAAAGGAAATCGAGTGTCGGGCCTTAAATCGATCTAGCCATCCGTTGGAGCACGTAAAGTGGCTGGCGCCGGCAGTCCTGTTACAGTGCTTATCGCTTGCATACAATGTATGTCTGTAACCATGGGCTAGCGCGCGCGCGCGCGCACATATATACGTTTATATGAAATTTAGAGTAAAATATCTGAGAAATATTTGACGCTATAACAGAGTAGTACAATATTTAGTGACGTTAAAACCGGGAATTTTTATAATGTTAAAGATATCAGTTTGACCGGACTTATGACAAAATAACGCTACACCAGAGTTGACGTAACAGCCGAGGCCGTAATAACCAAGTTCCACTGTATATATAAAGATATTAACTCAAACATAATTTACATTAAAATGAAAAAATTATAATTTTATTGCCTGGCAACAAAATTATTTTATTTTTAACAATTACCATTGTTTCAAAAAGTTTAAATAAATTTTCAAGTACTTTACTCTTGTTAAAACGTAAAAGGTTGCAGGTAAACTACCCCTTTCCCTTAACCGATCTTCACCAAAATGGTAAGTCCTTGAGACCTCTACAATTCAGGGACGTATGCAAAAAATTATTTGATTCTGTTTGAATTTGCGGCTGTTATCGTTTGCCATAGAAAATACGCTTGACAAAAAAACGTTGCAGGTAAACTACCCCTTCCCCTCAACCGATCTTTACCAAAAACAATAGATCTTGAGTACTCTACAAATCAGGGCTGTATGCAGAAAATTATTTGATTCTGTTTGAATTTGCGGCTGTTATCGTTTGCCATAGAAAATACCCTTGTTAAAAAAACGTTGTAGGTAAACTACCCCTTTCCCTTAACCGATCTTCACCAAAAACAATAGGTCTTGAGAACTCTTCAATTCAGGGCTGTATGCGAAACATTAATTGATTCTGTTTGAATTTGCGGCTGTTATCGTTTGCCAAAAAAAAAATTTCCCTTGATAAAAAAAACCGTTGCAGGTAAACTACCCCTTTCCCTCAACCGATCTTCACCAAAAACAATAGGTCGTGAGTACTCTACAAATCAGGGCAGTATGCAAAAAATTATTTGATTTTGTTTGAATTTGCGGCAGTTATCGTTTGCCATAGAAAAAAATCTACAGACACACAGATAGACACACAGACACACACACAGACACTTTTCGGAAAACGACTTTTTACTTCCATATTCCTTAAGGAAATGGAAGTATGGTGATGGCAAAAAAAATCGTGTTCGAGATTATTGCAGATTCTGATTGTACTACACTCAAAACATGAAAAAAAGTCGTTTTTCTAAAAGTGTGTGTGTGTGTGTGTGTGTGTGTGTGTGTGTGTGTCTGTGTGTCTGTCTGTCTGTCTGTATGTCTATCTGTAGATTTTTTTTTCTATGGCAAACGATAACAGTCGCACATTCAAACAGAATCAAATAATTTTTTGCATACAGCCCTGATTTGTAGAGTACTCACGACCTATTGTTTTTGGTGAAGATCGGTTAAGGGAACGGGGTAGTTTACCGGCAACGTTTTATGTTGTAACTAGGGTAATTTTTTCTATGACGAACGATAACTGCCGCATATTCAAACAGAATCAAATAATTTTTTGCATACGTCCCTGAATTGTAGAGAACTCAAGGCCTTTTGATTTTGGTGAAGATCGGTTAAGGGGAAGGGGTAGTTTACCGGCAACCTTTTACGTTTTAACAACAGTAACGTACTTGAAAATTCATTTAAACTTTTTCAAACAATGGTAATTGTTAAAAATAAAATAATTTTGTTGCCAAGCAATAAAATTATAATTTTTTCATTTTAATGTAAATCATGTATGAGAGAAAATATATCGTTCGTGGCAGGCAAGCATATATCAGTTATGTAATGTTTACGTTTCCATTTTATTATTATGACTACTGCAATAAAAAGACAGGGAAGACACACACACACACACACACAAAATTCGCGTTATTTCTGGCCTCACTCATGTTGATTTTCTTACATTTGCACGCTTTTTAAATGGAAAGTGGCGAAACCCACACCAACATAATGCGTGCAAGCCGAAAAATTGCCCAGCGTGGATAGCGATTTGCTTCCTGTGGATCGCTGGGCAGTGTAACTGCACGTGTTTACAGAGGAACGATTCATAGACAGAATTTTCGTTTTTAGGGAATGAACCCTCTGCAAGATGCTGAGGGTCCATGAGTGACTTGGAGCGCTCCTTCTTTTCCGCGTGTTTGTTCTGTGAAACGTACACTGTAGATTCGCAGCTTTACTCTAAGCAACGCTCAATAGGAAATGTTGAAAATTTTTGTCCACGGTGTACCCTCATACACACTAAACCTGCTCTGATGTTTTAATTACGGACATCATAATATTAAAACTTTGGAGACTTGAGCACTACTTAATGGAGATCAAACATTAACTTATACAAGCCATTAATTTTATGCACATTTTTTATATATATGTGTACAACGTTATCGGCAACAAAGAAGTAGTTTTTGTTAAAATTCCTTCCCGGGATGTTTGGCCGTAATCCAATGTTTTCTACAAAACCAGACGTTTCGGCAATGCCATCGACTTCCATCATCAGTGAAAATGGAGTGCGATAACGTGAGGTGGTATACGTTAGTGACCACAGTAATGTGGTTAAGGCTGAAGCAGTAAGTAGAAATAAGTAGTTTCTATGGTAATATTTCATTTCGAAAATGATTTTAAATATAAATCTTTGAATATGGAAGTCATGTATGGTTCTCCATACCGATATTTTTCATGTTTTAAGTGTAGTAGAATCAGAATCTGCAATAATCTCGAACACGATTTTTTTTGCCATCACCATACTTCCATTCCTTAAGGAAATGGAAGTAATAAAATTGGTAATAAATTACAAGGATAAAAATTTGAGTTCATTTTGAACACAGGCGCCTGTCTGCGAGAAATTATGGTAAAACTGTACATAAATAAATAGAAGTGCTTTCCAAACTGTTTTCTCCGGTTATGTGTCATCGGCGGCCGGCGCTCGTAGAACTATGCCGCCGCCCGTCTTTCGTGGAATTGCCGACCACGTTATCTATTTCATCCACCTCCACACCACCTCTTCACTTTCCCTCCATCCCTTTCCGTTACAGACAAGTTGGGTATCGCTCATATTTGCGCATTCAAAACAAATATTTTGGTTATGGTTATGTTGATGTTGTTATGTCGTAGTCACAGTCCTATATACAGGTCTGGAAACTCTCGTGGTTTCTTTGTGTAAATGGTGTTAAATGTACCCTTAATAAAACTGTTATAATTCTGTAACTACTTAGTTAATTTTTCCTTGTAAAAGCCATGCAAACTACAAATGGTTGAAGGTGTAACTCTAAAACAATCTCTGAAAAATTGCCTCAGTTTTCAATTCTTGAGACTATTTCCAAAAACAGTAATATATTTGAAATATCCCTAACTAAGAAATATATTGCAGAGTGTTTAAAGCTTCATTCATCCCCTTGGAAATAAACGTAAGAGTAGCCTATGGGTGGTGCGGGGGGCGCTAAAATATAATTAGCCTAGGGCGCCGAGATAACTTAATCCGGCACTGACTACATGTTTCAAACGTAAACGCAAGTGCTGTGTAATAAACTTGTTTTACTTCCATGTTCCTTAAGGAAATGGAAGTATGGTGATGGCAAAAAAAATCGTGTTCGAGATTATTGCAGATCCTGATTGTACTACACTCAAAACATGAAAAAAGTCGTTTTTCGAAAAGTGTGTGTGTGTGTGTGTGTGTGTGTGTGTCTGTAGATTTTTTTTTTGGAAAACGATAACAGCCGCAAATTCAAACAGAATCAAATAATTTTTTGCATACAGCCCTGATTTGTAGGGTACTCGCGACCTATTGTTTTTGGTAAAGATCGGTTAAGGGAAAGGGGTAGTTTACCGGCAACGGTTTTTTTTTATCAAGGGTAATTTTGTTTGTTTGGCAAACGATAACAGCCGCAAATTC